>PVIW01002648.1:7149-119843 GCA_004026585.1 Noctilio leporinus
AGTGGAATTGCTGGATCAAAAGGCAGTTCCATTTTTAGTTTTTTAAGGAAACCCCATACTGTTTTCCACAGTGGCTGCACCAGCCTGCATTCCCACCAACAGTGTATGAGGGTTCCCTTTGCCCCGCATCCTCGCCAACACTTGTTGTTTGTTGATTTGCTGATGATTGCCATTCTGACAGGTGTGAGGTGGTATCTCATTGTGGCTTTAATTTGCATCTCTCTGATGGCTAGTGATGTTGAACATTCTTCCATATGCCTCTGGGCCCTTTGTATATCTTCCTCAGTGAGTTGTCTGTTCAGATCCTTTGCCCATTTTGTAATTGGGCTGTCTGTCTCCCTGGTGTTGAGTCGTTACAGCGCTGTGAGGTTTGTGTGTAGTATTTAAAAGAGTGGGACCTGAAATCAAAGTTGTAGTAGGCTTTTACCAAATCACTATCATGGTTGGGAGTGAGGAGTTACCAAAACATTAGAATGTTAATAAAATATATATTAATAAACATATTTTACCTGAGAATGCATTTAATACCATCAAAATCATAAGCATTATGCCTCAAAAAAAGGGGTGAAGCCCATTTGAAAACAGTGATGACAGAAAACACAGACACAGGCTTGGAAAAACCTTAGCACGTTAAATCCAAAGCAAATAGGGACGATTGCACAACAAGACGGAGGGAACTAAAGGAAAAAGTGACAGAAACTTAAGCAGAAAATCAATCACTAAATAAAACCAAAACATTTTAATAAAACAACAAAAAGTGATAAATCTCTAACCAGACCAAGACACATGTATCTTAATTTCACTGCTTCTTTTACCTCTCTTTCTATTTTTCTTGTAATAGTTTTAACCACATTGAATTTGGTCCTGGAGACCTGACCCTGTGTAGTGTCTGATCCTATGTTTATTAACTGCTGCCATTTTTCGTGTGTGTGTGTGTGTGTGTGTGTGTATGTGTATTCGCACACGTGCTTTGGCCAACATGCCTGGAGAGTCCGAGATCTTTACTGTAAACAGTGGGATTATTCATAAGTTTTGCATGTGTCTACATCACTTGGGTATTTTAATAACCCCAGTGTGACTCATTCTCACAGAAACACGGTGATGGATACTCAGTCCTTCCCGGCGGGAAGGGACCCCATGAGGGAGGGGTCAGGTCCACCTCTCCTCCAGGGTCAACGGCCCCTCTGTCGGCCCCGCCATGTGGATCGTGACTACGTGTCAGCAATTTGCAGTGACTCACGAAATCCTACTTGAGCCTAACCTTTCACCTACCAAATTCCATGATGCCTTTTTTTATGATAAACGGGTCAAAACAATTTCATTTACTTCAGGCACCAACTCAATCTCTCAGGTGAGTCCCGGTGCCCGACGGGGCCGCGCAGACGCCACTCGCCCCCTGGAATGAAGAACACGGACAGCAGCGTCACAATTTAAAGGCAATTTTGTTTCTTAATCACATTATTATTGAGCATATAATAAAACCTAAAGTATTCCAGGTGGAATCGTTTTTTCAGCTCAAGAGCCCGCCTCAGGTGCCGATGCTGTGTTCCCTCATCAGCAACATGTGCGATGAGAATCCTGTTTGTACTCGGATTCCCGGCCACCCCGCTTGGCAGACGCGCTGCCTGCGTGTTCATTTCCTCACTTTTCATTCCTCACGTTAGTTCCTTTTCCGAAAACCCGGGGCTTCCGTCACTATTTTCTCTGGTTACAGAGTGAGCAGGGAGTTGAACTATCGAGAGTCTCCTGGACATTTCGGAGGCGCCGTCATTTCTCTTTCTGTTTAACCATGTTACTATGAAGCCTTTGTACAAAATATCATGTGTGCGCGTGTGTGTGTACGTGTGTGTGTGTGTGTGTGTGTGCGCGCGCAGGTGCACGGGAGGGCTTTTCCAGGCTGATAAACACAAAACCGGGCGTTGGGAGGGCGGCGCTCGCTGGCTTTGCACCTGCTCCCCATGCTCATGTCTCCTGGGCACTGAGCACGGTCACGGTCACCCTTGGAACCCCGCGGGGGACACGTCCCCGGATCCAGACATCCCCCTTCTGTTTGGTCTCCGGAGAAGAACGCAAGGGTTTGCCCGCCCAGTGCTTTCTGGCCGTAAAGGTCCGGAGAACCTGTTTTATGAGGAAACAACCTGCTTTTATGCTCAGGACGCAGACCTGGCCTTCGGGCATAGAGCCCGTCCCCCGGGAGCTGGGTTACGGCTTCATAAAATGGGGTGAAGGTCCTGTTGGCGCTTAATTAGAAAACCAGGACATTTACGGCACCTTTTTGCTGAGTTTTATTCAATGACTCCTGGGTTTGTTGCTCTTGCTGGTTCAAAAGATAAAGGAAATCTACTCTGGCTTGATTGGCGTGCACCTGTCAATCAACGATACCACGATGCCACGCACCGCAGGCGTGGACCAGCCGAATTAATTCGGACACACAATCCCGGTGGCCTCGGGCCTTTCAGGACATGCAGAAAGAAGCCTGTGCAACCCACGCTGGTGCCAGTTCGTTCCACGCACACTGGAGCCCCTTGAAATGCGAGGATGGCTTGGGAAAGGGTTCCCTGCAGACAAGGACCCTGTTGTCCAAAACGCAAGCACCCAGGTGCCGGGAGCTCAGGCAGAGGTGGGGTCCCGGGCTCAGCCCCCCGGGGCTCCCTGCAGGCGCGGGCAGACTCCACCGCTGGAAGTTCCAAGCCGCAGACCTTCTCCCCTCGGGACTCCAGTCTCTGGATCTGGAGGCTGAAGATGAAGATAATCTATAGATCAGTAGATACGTAAGATCCCTCCATGTATACATGGCTCTGTCTATATACGTATAGCTACATAGGTAGGTAGAGAAAGATAAAGAGGAAGAGACCCCGATCAATAAAAATACCTAACGCGCCGTTTTGATCCCTGGCAGAAGTACAGAGCCGCTGGGCCCCTGTGTTACGTGGTGGATTCTTCGAAGGGGACGCGTCAGAGGAGTATCTGGGGCAGATCTGCAGGGCTCTGCTGTCCTGCAGCCAAGGGCCTGGGGAGCCTGAGGGTGGGGAGGCAGCCTCCTTCCCAGTGCCCACCGGGCTGTCCTTCTAGGCTTTTCAGAACATACCTGGAAACTCACCTTCTCTCCTTGTGCCAGTTGCCTTAGCATCCGCCCTCACCTGTGCTTATCATTTTAAAACTCCTGAGAAGGGGCGTTTTAGATGCTGTAGATTCCAGGAGCTCCGCTCTAGCTGAGTATTCATTACAGTCACGTTTTAAAGGATGATGGAGTCCAAACGGCGCCCTGCTGGGAGCCGCTAGGTTGATGAAAATGAAATGTGATCATTTTTTCCCCACCGGGGAGGGCGGTGAGCCATCTCAGATGTGGATGATGCTCTTGTAAGAGCCTTTATTTCTCTAGTTCTCCGGACGTTTCAGCAAGAAAACTGCCCTTGTCCAAGAAGCAGACGTGACCACGCTTTGCGGGGCTTTGTGGGCTGATGGTTCCAAAAACTCCTGAACACAGTGACAGATTCCGTCGAGTTTTCTGGATTCCGATCATGAAAACAAAAGCCACCCAAATCCTTCTTTCTGACGCGTTCCCGGGACCGGTCACGAATCCAGAGTGTATTCCGTAAGGGAGCTGTCTCTTTCCAGGGTCGTGTGACTTAACGAAAGATATTAAAATAAAGCACGAAATGACCCACAAAGAGTGAGACCGACCCTCGTTGAAAAATTCAAGAGTGTCTCCTGTCGTTGGATCTTGTAGGAAGTAGCCTGAACTCTAATTGAGGGAGTTAAAACTTTCGCAAAGAAAAGATCATCAGCCGTGTGACTACGTAGGTGAATAAAGGTCAAAGATGGTTGGAGCGGCTCTTTTGCGGCTCTGGGGCTGCCCTGGTTCCATGAATATTCTCGCTCATCTTGTTTCTCTCAATTCCGCCAATTTTTACGCAATGATGAGTTCTGATGTAGTTGAGTAGAATTGTATGGAATTGAAATCTTTCTTTCATGGGCAAGGTCTTTACCAAAAAGAGTGCTCGCAATATGAATTATCACTGAATTTTCGACACAGAAGTGCCACAGGTTCAACTGCATGTTAGTGTTAAAAGGGGTCCTGGGGAAACATACACCCTAAGACCCACCGACACGGACAGTACGCGGAGGTGACCGGACACGCAGACTCCGCGAGGACTTTAAAGTGAACCAGGTCTTCTGCACTGGTTCACTGGGTCCCTTACTAGATTCAAGCATGGCTGATTTTTACGAAAACTTTCAAACTTACTATTTTTCAATTTGCAGAATTAAACGGCTGCATCATTCTAGTGAAACGCATACACACAGAGAGACCCACACAAGGTAGTCATTTCGGTCTTGCTTTCTCATTTGTCAAGTCACCACTAAAAGCAATTCCCTAAGAAAACAAAATGACCGGGAAACACGATTACCAATGGCCTAATTACCAATTATTACCCATCACATAAGAGACTAGGTAAAACCACATATGTGTTTAAGCTGAACGAAATTGTATTATATCATACACATGAAATGCCACTTAATTGGGATTATTTTAAATAACTCCACGTGTATCCTGTGCCATCACAGGAGTCTAAAGAAGTGGCGTGTGGACCCATGTTTCATGTATGCAGATGGCAAGGCGAGCTTCCAGTTGGGAACGAGAAGGAAAAAGGTGAAAGAAAGCAAAGATCAGTTCTCGCACTTTCTCTGGCTGCAAGCCGTGTCCTCCAGCAGGTGAACCCTAAACTTGTCCCGGGGGACACCGTCAGCGGCGGGTTCCCACTAAGGTCTCAGAAACCGCAACACTGCCCAGGAGGGTGAGGCGTGAAGACCCCGTGAGATTAATCCACGAGGTTGGCCGGGGCCGTTACTGGGATCTCGGTGTATCTGTTCTGCTCATTTGTGTCATTTCCTGAAACGTGGCCTCACGTGCCCGTTGGGCCCGGGCAGGAGTGAGGTTTTTCTACGGAGCGGACCGCGTGCAAGGTCTCAGGTGCCGCACGCTGAGGGGGCGGCCGGGACCTGCTCTCAGAACCCCTGGTTCCAAGCTCCGGCCATCGAGCTGCAGGCAGCCGCTGAAAGAAACAGCTGCCCTGCACGGGGAGCCCCCAAGTCTCCGCAGTAACCGACCGCCGATCCAAGGGCAGAAACAGGCTGAGCTTTGCGTGCAACCAGGACCTGCACCCTGGCCTGGGAACATGCCTGCAGGGCCCACAGGGGAGCCCTTCCGTGGCACGTGGGTCCCCTTCCGTGGCCACCGTATGACTTTTTCACTCCTAGCTGGGCTGTGCTTTCCAGAGTCGGGAACGGTTTGGGCCAATTTCCTCCCTTACAATTTGCAGATGTTGGCAGAATTATATTCTCTGGGCGTTAGGGTAAGTGCTCGCTGTAGGGTCCTTACACATCGCCTGTAATTCCCCAAAACAGCAAGTGCAGATCCTTTGTGAGGGGCTCCGGGTTCCCAAAGTGCGTTACAGCATTAAAATACAAAGTAGTGAGAAGTAACCATTGTTTAATTGTTCGGGCCACGTTTCGCTCACGTTTGGAGTGTGGTTTCCTAACCTTTTTTTTTTTAAGAAAATTCATAGTGAGGATTTGCTCCCGCCGCAGCGTGACTGGGTCAGCTCAGATCTTTGACGCCCATTCTCATTTCCATTCATAACTGAGTAATTGAATCATAAAAATTCTTCCAGGGAGAGTCGCCGCTTCATTTTTTATTCATAATCCTTTTAGCTCCACAATATATGATTTTTGTCTACGAACTTACTTATTAAAACCAAATGGAATTTCTAGGCATAAAGCCTGCATATGTTTGCAGCGCTAAATTGCTCCTAGACACGTAGAACCATGGAACTAAAATAAGAGTAAGGAAAGCCGATTGATTACATTGTTGAATTTTTAAATTCTTTAAAAAAAATAAGCAACGGTTCACTCTACACCCGATTCCACGCTCGCTGGGCCTCCTCTGCTGCCGATTCCGTTCAGGAAACTGACATGACAGCACGACCTCCACTCGTAAGACCTGCTGCCAGTCAAGGATCGTGCAAACACCACCCGTCCACTGGCCTGGAAATCAAAACAAACCCGAGGTAAGGCCACCGTGGGGTGGGGACACCCATCGTCCGTGTACATGTCATGTGATTTTAAATACGGCCTTTGCCCCGCAACGTGAACAATTCATGCCTTTGACGGTCTGTGTCGGCTGCCCTGGGCCACAGGGATCGGATGGAGTCCAGGCTATTGGAGTTCTTCATAAAAAGTAATAATAAAACCTGCAGTCATGTGACCTGACCCTCCCGTTACCCAGGCTCCCCACTTGTTTGCCATGGTGCCTCTCTTTGCCGCTTTCTGCCGTTTTCCCCTCGAATTTTGGCACGGCCTCCCCGCAAGCCTGTTCAGATTAGCGCTTTGCCGCCGCAAATCTCCACCCATGTGGGGGGTCACGGTGCCCCCTGCCCGCTGACCCGTGTCTCTCCCAAACCCAGAGCGACCTTGAGGAATTTCCAAAGGCCCTGAGCAGAGAGCTGAGCGCCCTGGGGAGGGATCCCCAAAGTCGTCACTGTGGTTTAGGCTGGGGGCTGGGAGGGACCCCCCTGCGCACGGCAGGACACCGGTGAACCGCCATTCCCGCTGGGAGTCCCCGGAATTGCGAGCCACCGACACATTGCAGGGACAATTCATGCTGATGACAAGGCAGAAAGGTATTATGACGGGAACAAGCGTAATTGCCTGGCCGCGTGGAAAACTAGACAGAGTTGAAGTCCCTTCAGCTCTGAAAAGAGGCCAAGTCGTAGCTGGACATCCGTGCGTGGCCAGGGCGGTGGGTGAGCTAAGGTCCTGTGGCTTCTGTATCGTGTGCAGAGAGTATGACTTACAACACGTAATTGGCCTAACGCGGTTAGAGCCAATGAGCACTTGGATTCTTTCACCTCCAGAACTATGATTTGGACCTTGGCAATGGGGGTGAAAGTGGAATAAAAAGGAGCAGAATGCCGTCAAGAGAGGCCTTCCCAATGTTCCCCGGTCCCGGCTACCCATGGAGCCACTTGGGAGCCGCTGTGTTCGGGGACACGTGCGTGCCTGAGCCATAAATCACCACTTGCAGATAGCTACACCCCACCATAAATCTCCCCAAACTACCTTAATTGACAGCTATTGAAGATGCATTATTCATGGGAGCCGTCAGACCACAGCAGCGGGTTTCATTTTACTAAATTACAGTTCAACCGACGTAGCCCGTGTTGATTTACAGCGACCAGAAGCGAGGCACGTTACCATTCCATCACACTTGAACATGCGAAGGACCCTGGCTTCATTCGAGCCCATGAAATGTATCGCAACCGTTCAATTTTGATATCAGAAAAAAAATGAGAGAGAGAGAGATGTCCCGATGAACACACCGTGTGTTGCAAACAGGGGTTTCGTAAGAACCGCAGAGGCGCTTTTATGAGGAACACACGCCCAGCGGTCCCCACTTTCCCTGGGGTCCCCGTCCCGGGTCCCCGCCGGGCCCCCCGTGGGTGCAGCCTCTTCATTGGCTCCGAAAGGTGGGATGCAACCAGAAAGCAAGTCATCTTAAAATACTCTGCAGGATTTACGTTCTTTTCATCCTTTTTCCTGCAGCTCAGAGAAACCTTTTATGCGTGTTTCTCGACCACAGTGACACAGCTTTTTACAAAGAAGAAAGAGCAGGGGGAGGAGGAGGAAAGAAAGGGGGGAAAAAAGAAGAGGAAAGAAAAGAAAAAGGCGTATTCAATCCTCCGAGAATCTTGCTGCGAGCCCTGACTCTGGAAATGCTGGCTTCAGAAACCAACATTTGGGTGCTGGGGTTTTGGGGCTACAAAATGTTTTGTTGTTGTTTTTTTTTTTTTGTATTTTCCATCACCATGAAAATAAGCACCTGCTGGTATTTGTTGGGCAACTAACTCTCTGGCCAGGCTTTGCGTGTGAGGACCGATCTTCAAGGTCAAAATTAGACCTTCCTACGTGGGAAAAAGCTGGTCCTTTTCAGGGGAAAAAAACGGAATCAGCGACCTCTGCCCAGAAGTACAGACTCATCGGCCGCCGCCCAGCCTGTGGGCCACTTTCCCCGCGCGTCCCGTCTCGCCATCCTGGGAGGAACCGTTCCGCACGTGCCCCGCCTTTCCCCGTGCCTCACGCGGCTTCGGAAGCCCGTGGGCGTCCACAGCTTCGGGTAGCATGTGCGGGGCGTTTGCAAACACGCCAAGTGCCGCCATCGAGCTGGGAAGGGAACGCAGACGGACACGCAAAGGAGACCCCTCGTTGGCCGGCCGTCCTTCTTGGCTAAAGGAAGTCAGATTCGGGGGATTCTCGTTCGCCGTCACCTACGTCACTCAGTCGGGGGCTTTTCTTTTCACTCAGACGTGGGCCGTCGCAGAGCGTTAGGTGAGAATTCAGGAAACAGCCACTTGGCCCGGATGACTGTTCTCTCCTGTTCTGGGGTGTGTGGTCCGCACGACCCCAGGTCGCCTCCAGCTTTCCTAGACCTTTAACCCAACGTCCCACGTCTCTGGCCCCCACCACGTTACCCCGAAGCATAGGTCCCGTGGCCTCCAGGGCACAGCTGCTGGGACACCCGACCACCCGACCTGGACATGGGACAAGCCGACCGTGGCCCCCACCTTCGCTCCCCTGCGCTTTAGAGCTCACGTGGCTGTTGGTTTTATTTTAACAGCACCAGCTGCCTTTACAAAGTTAGAAATCCCACACCGGAGGCAGGGACTCCGGGACCTCGATTGTTAGTTTATCTTGTAAATAATGCTTCCCCCAAGTTCCAATGCCATGGGCTGCATGTCTGATGCACAACGTGCCCTGGTTCTTGGGGTGCCTGGGGGGGACCCAGCCGCATCCCCCCGCAATCTGGGGGTGCACACGAGGTTCGACGGGAAGCAAAGCAAGAGGGTTGTTCTCGGAGAACAAGGAGTTGACCGCCTGGGCAGTTTCCATGCTTTTCTACCACAAAGAAAAAGCAACTCCCTGGCTCATTCTTTTGAAAACGTGAAACGATAAATCAGGCCAAGGTTGTTTCAAGCCCCTGACGTTTTCCCCCGGAGACGCAGGACACGCCGCGATCCCCCGCAGGCCTCGGCGGACACCCCTGGCTGGGTCCCAGGAGCAGGCGCTGAAAACCCGTCCGGGGGAGAAGAAACGGGCCGCTTCCATGTTACACACGTTGGAACACGTCAGCGGGCAGGAGTCGGGCCCTAATCCCACTCGCTCCAGGAGCGTAAGTTAAACGCGAACACCCCCGAGGTTCTCTGACCCCCCGGAGGTCAAACTATCCCCATGGCAACGAAAACAGCCACCACTTTGAGTCGAAGCCCATCAGGGGGCACCAGGCCCCCTGAGGAAGGGGGTGGCCGCGTCCAGATGTGTTTCTCTAATGCTGGGACGACGTAGTTCCAGCTCCCACATCTTGAGCGTGAACCTTGACAGGTGCTCACAGGTTTCCTCCAGCGGAAACCCCCCCACAGGCCCCCCTGTGTGCGGCCGACACCAGGAAACGGTTCCGTCTGTGCCAACCCGACCGACAACTCTCACCTCCGTCACCCTGCGTGAGTTCCGCAGTTTCTGAATTCTCAGACGTGGCATCAGGCAACACGCGTGCTTCCAGTGTGGCACCCGAGAGCCACCTGGATCCCAGAGGCCGTGGCGGGCGCCTCCTTCCCGGGGCAGGCGGCATTTCATGACAAGAACGTGTCAAGATCATGTGTCTGTTCCCCCGTGGACCGTTGGCGGGCCTTCGGGTTTCTCCGAGCGCCGGGTAAACGCAAACAAAGCTGCTGTAAATGTTCGGTTGAGGGGCCTTTTGGAGAATTTCAACATCCATTTCTGTTGGGTAATACGAGGGGCAATGCTGCGTGTTGCGTGTGGACAAGTTTAGTTTTCTTAGGAGCTTAGAAGCGCTCCACGCTGCTCCTTCGCACGCGGCCAGACACACGGGCTTGCCAGGCCCCCACCCCAGCACCCCTGTTCCTGTACGGGGGGTCCCCTGCCCTCCTGTCCAGAGCACCCCTCTGTCTCGAGCAGGTGTCCGCAAATCCACCTCCAATCGCGTCAGGAAAAAGGCTCAGAAGCAGATGGAGGGACGTCACCAAAACGTCAACGAGCCCAGCCTCCTTCCCAGAGAGAAACTCAGCCCTTCGCCCAACGTGTCAGGGTGGCTGGGCCCAGAAATCTTCAAAAAATCATTTTCTTCGCATTAAGGAGACAACACCAGAGTTGGTACCCGGAGGCTTCCTCCTGCGCAAACTCGTTTATAAATCCCCTCGGTCCGTGGGTCTATTTTCCTGCATAAAACTAATTACCTGGCCCTTTTGCGCCTGGCTCTCGGAAACTGCCTGCCTTTTTTTAATTTACAATTTAATTTCCCCGTAATTTAATACTAAGCTCTGCTTTGTCTGGCAGGACGACGCGAAATGAACGTGTATTGATTACCTGGCCTCTCTGATAAGCACAACTTAATTAAGTTTCAGAATAATGAGAACCTGTTCCCCATCCCGAAATCGCTGCATTTTTGTTTGGGGCCCACAGACCCCTCCGCCCCCAAGGCCGCCCTTGGGCCACGAGGGAGGCCAGGGCCCCAGCCACCCACGCAGCCTCCTTCCTGCGAGGATAGGGTGGCCCCCAGCGGCCTGGGAGCGAACGTCAGGCCAAGGCCCCCCTGCCGGCAGGACCAGGCTGGGCCCTGGAGGGCAGGTGGTCGGGAAGGCCCAGCAGCCGGGGTGCTGGGGGCTGTTGGACCAGGCAGCCTCCCCACACACAGCCGGCTGCGTGGGGACCTCAGACGCACTGCCTCCCTCCAGTGGAAGCCAGAAGGACGGGGCCAGGAGCAGAGGGGCGCCTTGCCCTCTACCCACTTCCTGCTCCGGGACTTGCTGAGACCCTCAGGCAGAGCAGAAGAAGGGAGTCTGTCCAGGCGGGTGGACTGAAGGATAATAAATAAGTAAACGCAGCATTTCCTGCTCCCTTGAGTTTGCAGGAAATCACATCACCTGACCTGCTTTCAGCAGCAACCCACACAAGTTCAGTCTGAACCCAGGTTCCCTCCTCACGCACCAGGGATGCGGACCCTGTGATGGAAGCAGCTGGCGGGAAAGGGCGGTGACCTGCCTCCGCTGTACTTTCACCGAAACCAGCACGTGGGAACACAACCATTTCATGGTGTATTCGGTCTAAAGCTGTTGACGAGACAGTTTACACGGTGTTTTGTCCTGACGGCTCTGAAGTCAGGGTGCCTGTCGTGCCTCCATAAGAAGAACACAATGCAACATCCGCATGCACGCTGGCCCACGGTTGTGTAACTGTGCGTCCCGGCGGGAAGGAAGCCACGGGTCACAGCTCAAGGAAAACCTGCCGCGAGACAATGCTAAGCAGTCGCGGCTCTTACGGCGAAAGTCACTGTCCGTGTCAGGGCCACGCGACCCCCCTCTGTCGGGAGCACATGGGGGGCGACGGGGCCGTTCACTCTCTGTCTCCACCCGCAGAGGCCCTGACCCGCCGCACCTGCCGGTCGCCAGCTTCACGCATGTAAGATGTGTGTTGAGAGCGGCGCTCCCGTGGGGAGTGGAAAGTGACAGCCACTGTCTCGACACATTTTTCATCGTACACGAGGTGGTTGGAGGTGACGACCAGGGAACAGAGGGGACCTGCTCCTTCTAATCTAACCCTCCCCTGCCCAGGGTTTACCTGGGCACGTTACCTGCCAGACACGCGATGGTTGGAGGTAAACAAGGACTATGGTTAAAGCTTCGGACAGAGAGAGTTCCCTTATAAACTAATTGGCATCTCGTCTTTACGATTATCTGTTATCATCTTAAAGGACACTTGAGGGGCGATAGAAAAAGTTAAGGACATTGTACATTGTACCTGACCATTAACTACGATAATTATCATTTTAACGTTTTCTGAAACCAGAAGGAGCTGAGTAGTCAGTAATGGGTAAAAGCAATTGTCGGGGGTCCCCGGATGTGTATGAAATGTGGTTTTTTTTTTCTATTATTGGTGTTCACTTTGTAAATACATACGCTTTGTAAATAAGTTAGCTTTGGGTGCCTTTGGGTGGGAGAAAGTTCTCCCGTGCGGGGGTCTCCACCCTGCGATCACGACTCAGCAAAACCAGATGAATTGTCCTCCAGACCATTTCCTAAGCATATTGACGTATTGCTCTGCGGCTGCGGCTTTTTTTTTTAAGCAAAAAGGAGGAAAAAGGGCTTGTCAGCATGTCTGGTAGAAGTGAAAGAGAAAACGCCGTTCCACGAGCTCATCTTGCAAGCACAGCAGAACTAATGGAGAGATTTTTTAAAAGTGCAGGAAGCGTGGCGGACCCAGAGTCGCCTTCATTAATAAGAGACGGAGCGCGAAGGTCACCTGCCGAGTCAAAGTCGGGAAACACAATAGAACAAAGCCCTCGGGTGGGAATTCGGCCGCAAGGCGCCTGATCGGAGCTTCGGTCTCGGCCAAACGGGTGACGTCAGCCTCCCAGACCCTCAGCCAAGTCTCCGCACCAACGTGCAGCCTCAAGGGTGGAAACACGTGTTATTAAAACTATCGTTTTACAGAAACGATGCTTCAGGCCTGCGCTGTCTCCCGCTCCTTCACACGGGGGGTATTTAGTTCTTGTTTTCACAAAGAGGTGGCTCGGATTTTAAATTTCCGCTGAGCGGAATGGTGGGGTTCAGGAGCCTTCAAAACGCGGGGTCTTCGCCGCTGAAAAATGGACGATCCGAAGACACGTTTAAAATCTGTTTATTCGTATACCTGCCTCACAGCGGCGGGTGCCTGGCTGGGGGCCCTGTGGTGGTTTGCTTGGGCCCCATTATTTAACGTCCCAGGCAGGTTTTACTGGGGGGTCTCGTGCCACATCCTGCAAGACGGGAGGCCATGTCTGGGGTTCCCGTTAGGAGAAGAACAGGGTGAGGCAGGGTGGGCGGGCAGAGTGACCATCTCGCTGATGTCAGGACCCAAGGGAGCCAGAGGGGCCTGGCCACCGCTGCCCACCGGGACGGTGGAGGGTGAGGGTGACAGCACAGTTGAACTGGGGACAGCAGGGCCCGGCCCGGAGGGGCTGACGCAGACACTGCAGGTCCTGGGTCTCCACCAGACCTCGTGTGCTGTTCACGTCTTTGTTTCTAAAGCCTCTGTGACGAGGGGACCGTGTGCGGTCCATGCACAGGTCTGCGTCCTGTGCATCAGTCTAACCTCAGACCCAGTTCTAATGCCGTAAAGTGGTGCCACTCCCGGTGGTTTTCACGCTCCCCCCACCCCATGCCGCCGTGTCCTATGGAAACTGGGTGTTCGTTTTCTGTGCACGAGTTACGCTGTTATCAGAAATGTGGGACAACGTCAGTGTGGCTCTCAAGGGCTGGACACTTTCTCCTGAAGGTGGTTGTTACAGGTTAAATGTCTGTGTCCCCCAAATGCACGTTAAGTGGTGGCACCTGACATGGTCCCGCTGGGAGGCGGGGCCTGGGGGAGGTGACCCAGCGCTGCCACCGTCCACCGCGTGAGGACTCGCGGGAAGACCCCTGAGACACGTGAGACATGCGTGTGCAGTTTGGAACCACCCAATTCATGCCGTTCCGCTCCTGGGACCCAAACGGACAGGACGGTGGCCGCCTCGCACATGCGGTCACTTTGTGCCAAAGCACATGTGACGTTGGAAAGGGAGGACACTTGTGCCTGGCACCTAATGGCCCAAAAGGTACACACGGGCGCAGACCACACGGAATGTTCCGTGATTCTAACCTTCCCCTGCGACCACGTGGTCTACCGCACGCAACCGCGTGTCCATGTGGCACGCGAGGATCTGACGAAAGAAACTGAGCACGGGCGTGAAGCGGAGAAGATGTGACATCGAAGCAGATTCTGAGGAAGACGGATGTGGAGGGAGGTTGGGCGAAGACGAGGAGGAAAGGAACCTGAGGCACAACGCCTCTCATGTATGTGCACACGTGTGCGCGTGTGCCTCTGCGTGTGCGCCGAACAGCGAAAGTAACGTTGTTTCCTGGGGGTAAACATGGATTCACCTCCACGTAATTTTCACCTTGACTGAAAACAGAGTAAAACGCCCAATAGTGCGTGGCAGAAAGAACGTTAGGGTTCCGGTCCCGCGTCACGAATGAAGGAGGGTCTGGCGCCCTTCGCAGCGAGGACGGGCACCTGGGTCGGGCTCAGCGTTGTCCCCCGAGTCCCTCGCGCCGGGATTTAGGTGGCAGCTTCCTTGTCGGGAATAATTGGCTCCCTCAAGCCTCCCGGTGAAATCGCACTTGTGTTAATGAAACAAGCTCCTGCCCTCGGCCTCGGGCACCTGAGGCCAATGAGCCAGCAAGACGCCTTCCCAGCAGCCCCTGGGCCGCGTGCAGGTGCGAGCGTGGGCGCCGTCAGGGCCGCCTCGCTGTGGCCCGTGAGCCCCGGCCGGGACCCGCGAGGAGATGTGGCTCCCGCAGGGCCGCTGCCACCAGGGCCCCTGCCGCCAGGAGCCGCCGAGGACGGAAGACGGGCCAGCCAGGGCCTCCCGGGGCTGCACCTTTGCTGCCCTGGTTTAAAGGAGCCACGGGCCCTTCCGGAGGCCGCGTGAAAGGCCCTCAGGGACGCGACTGACGGGCACCGGGGCAGCCGCTGGCGCCCAGAGGGAGACACGCGCCCCGTCTTCCCGACAGCAGCTCAGCGTGGCACCAGGTCGGTTCCGGCGCCAGCGGGGCCACCCGCTGACTGAGGCTCATGGAACTTAAGTCCGGGGCTCCGCCGTGGCGGGTGCGGGGTGGCCCTGCAGGGACAGAGCCCCCGTGACCTCAGCGGCCCTCTGCTGACTCCTGACCCCCGGACGCCCTCCTCCAGCTCTGCAGGTTAGTCTCTGGCAGGGGCGGCCTCCGTGGGGACGTCCGTCACCTCGGGGGAGGGGACAGTGGTATGAGGACGGAACTGCCCCCGACAGGCCAGTGCCGGGCCGGCCTGGGGGAGCGTCGGCTTCCTCTCCGGACACCGTCACTGTCCCTTGTGAAGGGTCAGGCCAAGCGAAGCGTGACAGTAAATGAAGCTTTAACAGCCCGGCCAGCCCCCCAGCGTGTCCCGGAATGGAGGGCCACAGAGGACGCAGCGGGGTGGTCTTCCCGACACCAGGCTGGAGGTTCCGCACCGGGGGGGCCCGGCGGGCGGGGGACATTGAATGGGCTCCTGGCTGCGTGTTGAGGAAGGAGAGGCAGCGCCACAGAGCCTTTGAATTGCATGGGTTTTTCTGCTTTATGTGGACATTTTCTGCTTTATGTGGACATTTGTGTTCCTCTATATGAATATCTCAGCGTCAGCGGCTTAAAATGCTGACTTTCACTTTGTCCAACAAAAGGAGAACAGGAAAGTCCCGCGAGGTCACTTGTCTGAGTCCCCGACTCCCGGGTGGAAAAGAACCGCATGAAACACGTTACCCTAAGGCAGGCCGATCGGCCTGTAACCAGACCAGACCAGCCAGATACCACGGGCTCGCGTTTCAGACCCACTTCGACCCTTGACGGTCAGGGTGGGGTCGGCAGCGAGGCGTCCTGTGTGGGGAGGACCTGGGGCCACGTTCCATTTTCATTTTCCCACGTGGCCACCCAGCCATCCAACACCGCGTGTGAAAATGCCGCTCCTTCTCGGTCGGTGCTTTTCCCACGGAAGACGGCAGCACGGTCCTCTCCTCACTGCGGGTGATGGTCGCCTCCAACACTGGTCGGGGGTGACGGCACAGCACGCAGAACTAGCTGACAGCGTTGGGTGCGGGGTCTTCAAAGACAACGCTGACCCCGAGGTTTCGAGCAGAGAAACTAGCGCGCTGAGGAAGATGAGCTCAGGAATCCTCCGGGGGGAACGGGTCTGGGTCCGGGGACGAGTGGGCGGGGTTTCCCGTTGGGCGTCCCTGTCGGGGGACAGCGCTGGCGGCGAGCGGGGAAGGGGCGCGTGAGTCCGCCGTTGGGGGAGGTGTCTGAGCCCACGAGACACTCGGAAGCCATGGCCGCAGAGGGGGTGGATCTTTAATTACTTAATAAAAGTCGAAGACAAATTTAAACCCCCCACTGGCGACCCCTGAGACAGAGGCTGCGGAAAATCTAAGAATTTTCTCCAAGGGAGTTAAGAATGTTTATAGATGAATTACCCTGGATAAATAGATGAAGAAATGAAAATACACTGAGACACGCCAACCCCCACGCACATGGAAATAGCAAATCTCCAGGAAAAACACTAGAAATCTGTATGGAGATGGAACACGCCGGCTGAGCCCAGCCAGGTAAAGGCTCTCAGGGGAACCCTGGGTGCGGGGCGGTGTGACCGGCCATCACACCAGGCCACTGGTCCTCGGGGAGCCCAGGCCGGGTCCAGCAGGTGACAGGAAGTCTGGGGACAGCAGGCAGGTCCTGAAGCCACCGCAAGTCCACCTGAAAAACCCTGGCACCCAGGAAGAAGCGCCACCGTGCGTCAGGGTGACAGTGACAGGGAGGGGACACACTCAGGGGTCGTGGGGTGCGCTGGCGTTTCTGGGAAGCAGGGCGGCCCACAGGCAGACAAGGACCACGTGGCGCAGCTGTGGACGAACTGGTTTTGGAAGCATGAGCTCTGGCGTTGGGCTGCAGTCTTATTATTTACGAGTCCTGTAACCTCCAACATGATTTACCACCTGGAAAACTCTCTGCTGCCTATTTAATACACTGTGAACAATTTCTTAGCAGATAATACATGTCTCTGGCCAATTATTCCATTGGTTCGGTGTCATATTATCACTGTCCTTATTGGGAAACGAACTTGATCCCATTTCTCTCTCCCTTAAACCTAATTCCAGCTCCCCTGGGTCACTTTATTTTCTCATCGCATTCGTGATTTAATCTTCCTTTGACTTTGATCGATGCCACGAGTCATTGGGACAAAGGTTTAGAAGATGGATCAGGCGGTGGCTCACCCATAGCGTTGCTCGCCCTCCCTCTGTGAACTCATTACCACGTTAGACATCGCCGGCCGGTCGAGCCCTTATTAAAAGCCGCACGCCTGGTCCCCGGCCTTGGGTGTCAGCCCTGCGAGGCCCATGGTTCTCCTCGTACCAAAGTGCAGTGCCCAGCACCCCCCGAGGCCACGTTTCTTTGCCTCCCCAGGCCGTAGGGACGGGCAGTGCAGCGTCACCACAGGGTAGTCCAGATCAAGACATGGAGAAAAGACTCTAGGACTTTCCACGTATGGAAATTGGGTGTCAGGAAAAGGGGCCGCGGACCATTCTCTCTTAAACGTCTCTTCACGTGCGTCCTGCCCACGAGACACCCAGCTGCCTGTTTCAGCCGCGGGCCGGGGCTCCCGGCGGGGGACACAGGCGCCGGGACAGGCTGGATCCATCGCCCTCGGCCACGCCGCCACGTTCGGGACGCAGACGTGGTCTCGTGAGCTTGGAGAGATCTGGGAGGGGAGCACAGCCGGAGGTTAGGGGGGAACATCCCTTCATCTGCTAACTGCTCTGTGAAATCACACCCCAGTTCAAAGCGGGTGCGTGTGCTCGTGAACACAGCCCTTGCGTGTCCCGACCTTCCCCTGCCAGCCGGCCGAGGGCTCCCCCGTCTTCCGCGTCACAAACATCGTCGACCCTCGGGGCTTAGTGTCTATTCAACAACAGGACCCACCGTGTCGTGAGAGGCTTTGTGGGCCCAGGGAAGTCCTTCTGGGAAGTCTCACTTCTTGGGTAACGTGGAGTTTTGTTCGGGAATCTCTAACATCAGGGCTGTAGGGTTCGGGTATTTTTCTATTTCCCTCCATTTTGTCGACAAAGATCTTTCCGCATCTTTCCTGGGTGCCTGTGCATCGCCGTAGACTCTGGTCGGAGGGCTGGGAGAGGCCCCCATGTGCACCCAGGGGTATCAGCCACCCCTCCTGGTAACCCCCTCACTGGGCCTGGCCTCCGTCCCATTTTGATTTCTCCAGATGCTGAACCCACCATGTCTTGGTTGCTGGAGATGAAACGGGACATTGGGAGAGAGTCAGGAGCAGGAAATCGGGGTGGAGGGGTCCTCACTTCCCTGCAGCTCTGCGGGGTGGGGGGTGTCCTTACTTCCCTGCAGCTCTGTGGGAGGAGGGTGTCCTCACTTCCCTGGGGCTCTGCGGGAGGGGGGTCCTCACTTCCCTGCGGCTCTGTGGGGAGTTGAGGGGTCCTCACTTCCCTGCGGCTCTGTGGTGGGGGGTGGGGGTCCTCACTTCCCTGCGGCTCTTCAGGGAGTTGGAGGGTCCTCACTTCCCTGCAGCTCTGTGGGAGGGGGGTGTCCTCACTTCCCTGGGGCTCTGCAGGGGGTCCCCAGGTGCCCTTAGGCTCCTGGACTCAATGATCAGCTACCAATCAATCCTCCACCCACTGTTAATCTTCTAGAAACATGCTTGTTCCACCCACGGCTATGTTTTCTCCTGTTCCAGCAGGAACAGATGTTGCCGTCTGGAGCCTGGACCAGGGCTGCAGGCTGGAAGCTCAGGTGCAGCTTCTCACCTGTGTCTGGGGCAGAATCACTCCCGGGACACCTTTGCCCTCCTGCCCCAGGCCTTCAGCCAGTTGAACAATCAGAAGAGTCACCTGCTTTGCTCTGAATTGTCTGATTTAAAAGCCTGTTCCCTTCCTTACAGCAACGTCCGGGCTGGCGTTTGAAGGAACCTCCGGCCACCAAAGCCAGTGAAACGGACCCATGAGGTGAGTTGCCACACTGCATCTGCACCCAGAGCCTCTGTCCCGGACAGAAGCAGCAGTCCGCAGTCCGTGGTCAGGGAAGCAGGGGAACACGGATCACCACCGGATTCAGGGGACCCAGGTGGGGTCCGCTTTCCGGTTTTCCATCCCTGTGGACGGCCCACCCTCTAGCAGAGGCTTTGGAGCTCCCTGTCCATGTGGTCCAATCGCACAACTTGCTCAAGTTTCCCCTGAGCGTGGAAATTGGCTTGCTTTCTTTTGCTGCCAGGAACATGCGGAGAAATCCCCCAGCAGCCTCAGCTTCTGGAGCAGGATGGAGGGTTCACAGCAAGGGGACGGGCCCTCTGGGCATGTCGGTCCAGAACGTTGATGGACCTGAGACCCACGTAGGAGAAAAGGGTCTTTGTGCAGAATGAAGGCATTAGATTCTGCCTATTAGGGAAATGCATTTAAACAAACAAACAAAAAAAAACCCTGCTTACTTAACCATCTTGAGAAACGAACAGGATTCATCTCCTTTGAAATTATACATTTGATTTTTTAAATGTATGTACCTTCACTTGCCCATTTTAATAGATCACTTTCTCAGTTACATTTTAGAGGTTGGCTGTGCCATGGTGGGAAAGGATTGTACTGCTGGCCCGAACAGGGAGGGGCCCATCTGCTTGGGGAAGATGTTCCATTTCAAATTTGCATTAACTGCGTATTATTTATGATATTTTGAAAATGTCTCTTTGGGGAATATCACCATTTAATTGAGCATAGAATGGTTTAATCATATACAGTTTTAAGCAATTTTTTATAAGAAGTAGTTTTAAGGCCATTGCAGCGGAACCGGTCTGTCCTGGTGCGGGTGACAAAGGCCGTTGCTGCGCACGATTCTAGCAGATCTGCCCGGCCTATTGAGCCTCCACATGGCCAGCGTGACTTGGAATAAAATCTGTAACTCAGTTGTGTTGTTTGTAATTTTAGGCCACTTCCTTCATTTCAATAGACATTTCCTGATGGCTTTTGATGTTCAGGTCACTGTGTTAATGTAATAACGTGTTCAAATGTCTCTCTTGCTGTCCCATCACTGGGACGGGAACCCTCACCGTCAACTCTCAAATCTGCCTCAATTGCCTCATGGGCCTCCGATGCTCCACAGGCTGACCTGAACCTCCCTGTCCTTCACTGCAGAACCAGCACATGTGTCATGGTCCCTTGACATGGACTCTGGACGCAGCTGGATCTTCCAGCGAAACCACTGCCAGTTGGCTGCATTTATTCCAGTGCCTCTCTGTTTACTGTTCCTATGACTGAGCCTTAGAAAAATCCCCAATCCTGATGCAGTACGTAACCTCATTTATTTATCACCTCCCTCGGTAAGTTAATTTATTACCACTCCATACAGACAAGACAAATCAAGGGCTGAGCCTTCCAGGAGTTCAAAGTTGAATGGTAGAGACATCAAAAGGGTAAAAGGGAGAAGATGGGTGACTATTTCAACTGTATACTTATGGAAAATGCTAGGACACAAACATAAAGATTTCCTAGACCAAATCCACCTAAACTGTAGGAAGATGATGGATAATTGACCTTTTCAGAGTTGAGTGGACAGTTGTCACTTTAGCTTCAAGTAACGTCCAAGAGTAGTGAGGAGCCCCTCAATGGGGGTGACATTTAGCAGCCTCACCATCTGCACCAGCCTCCGGCGCGATGGTTTGAGGGTGTCTTTAATGAGTCCTGTTTGCACGGGAAGTGCACCTACTTCCCTGAGAAGTGGCACCCCTTGACCGAAAGCGATGCACTTATAGATCAAATGCTGGGGAAACACACAAGATTGGTATACCACAGATGTTTTTGTAAAATGCAGGGCTCCTGCCCTGCATTTTGTCTCTGAACCTCCGTTCAGATTGCTCTTCTAGGACATAAACATTACAGTAAGAAGATCGAAACAGCAGCACTTGGAAAACCAAATAAAAATTTGAACAGCAAGCCCAGGAAGAGTGTCGTGGATGGGGAAAAATGAAAAGGTCGTTCTAGCGGGTTTTGACTAAGGTAACACAAGTGTAAACTCTGCTTTCAGGTCAGCTACAGTCCGCTGTGGACAAGGGCTTGGAAGAGCCATGAGAAACATCCACAGAACAGGCCCAAGTCTCCCAAAGGTGAGGCCTGGGAGAGAAGGCGGCCTGCCCCCTCTCTGGTCCTGCAGGAAACCCGCAGAGGGTGGACTCCAGGATACTCAACGCAATCCCGAAGGTGTCCGGTGGCTTTGAGCATTACAGCTGTAGAAACAGAGGTTTGTGGAAAATCCCTAACCAAGGTTTTGGCTTATTAGAAATATTATAAATAGAAACTTCCCAATTCTCCAGTTTAATTTCGTAAAGACTTCTGCTCTGTAATGAGGTGTCAGAACATTTTATTTTTTTCTGTTTTAGGGCCGCCTGACCCTCACCGGACGTGCGCTGTGCACGTCACTGATCTGTCCACCCCTCTGCTGTGGACACGGTGCTTTCAGGTCCTCGTGGCTGAGGCAGCTGGTGACCGGTCCCTGCGTGCAGAGCAAGTCCTCCTGGCAGGAACCTGGAAAACATGAAAAATGAGTGCACACATGTACATTCCGGAAACATTTCCAGTGACGCCCACCACGCCCTTGGGATCCCCAGAGGGACAGGGACAGAAACTCCCCATGTGTCCCAAAGGCATGTGCCCACACACAGCCGTGCAGACAGAGGGGGACCAGGCTTGGGGACCAGACACCCCCAGACGTGCTGGACAATGACCAGAAGGTAACGGAAGGCCTGTTCCACTCGTGTCTCCACGTGCTCTGTGTTTCTCCACCGGCAACATCAAGGAGAGAAAATGTGTCGACCTACCGCATCTTCCAAAACGAGGTAATCATTCTCATCACCGTTTTTTAAGGCCATTCTTCATCAAATGGCCTCATTAAAAAGTTCCCGGTGAAAAATTAAATCTTTTTCCCTTTCATGGGTTTTTCCTTCTTTTTGTCCTAGGCCATTTTTAATTATTTCATGTATTTTTTTTTAAAAGTATCTCTCATTAAATGAGAGGTACTTTCATCTGTCTGCCTCTCCTTTAATAAGCAAACCACAAAGGCCCAGGGTTTTATTGTTTTTTTTTTTCCTTCTTCTCTGGGTTTTGAGTGTTGAGAACTCCCATCATGAAATATGTCTGGTGCCGGAATTTCAAAGAAGGGCCCAATCTGCACGCGAAATCCCAGGCTGACAACCTTACCCGTCTAAACCCGATACCAAGTAATTCGGGGGGAACACAGGACGTTTTCCCTTTCCCAGGTGCCTTCTGGGGTCCGTAAATCAGCTGCGGGAAGGAGCCCTCCGCCACCGCAAGGCACTCTGGGTGGAGGCTGTGCGAGGAGACGCAGCGCAGCTGTAAGTGAGGGGAAGGAAGAAAAAGGGCTTATGGGCCCCAAGCGCTTTCTGGTTGTTATCATTCAAAACCAGCCTCCCCGTCACACCTTTTTGTCAGTGTCGCTTGCAGCTCAATCTTCAAATCCCTCATTTTTGGGGGTACAAGAGTCGGGAAAGTGGCCATCACTTATTGCAAAGCCTGTGGGGACCCTTCTCTGCTGTGGCCACGCGCCCCTGGGCCTCCCGGCTCCCCGCACACCCTTCCGCACCTGTGCCCACCTGCCCCGTCTCCTTCCTCCCTGACAGGTCAACTCCTCACCCTCACGGGACCACGCGGTCAAGTCCAACCAGCTTCTCCTGGGCTTCCTGAGGGCCGGGTCCCCGTCTCTGAACTCGCCGGGATTCCGAACGTTCCCTGAGCAGCCCGTGGGCGGCAGAGCGGGGCCACGACTGAGCTCCCCAACGCTGGCGGGGAAGGAACAGGGCTGCGCACCCCCAACAGCCGGGAGCAACCCCAGCGCCAGCTGCCAACCGACCCCCGTCTGCGCCCGAGGTGCCCTTCCTGGGGGACCTGTGGCCGAGCAGGTGGCTGCAGCGGTGGCTTCCAGGGACCCCACCTTTGGTCCAGGAGCTGCCTGCCTTGGACAGGCCACGTGGTCTGTCCCCAGTGCCACCCAGTTGCTGCGTCCAGGCCAGGAGGGTGAGGAGGCCCCACCGCGGGCTTGCGATCCAAGGAAGGAGAGAAGGAGACCCTGGTCACTGCCGCCAGCGCAGTCCGCGTGGGTGTCACTCACCAGCCTGCCGTTGGCTTCACCCCGGCCCCGTGATGTTGGGGTCCTCTCTAGTCTGGGCCGGGGCAGCGAGGGGCCAGCTGCAGCGTGGGCCCCGCTCCTGCAGAAGCACCCGGATCTGTCCGCACCCAATGGCAGGTGACACAGCGACCACCAGGAGCCCCAGCCTCAGGGGGGAGGGGGCTGCTGAGCAGGAGGGCAGGATCACGCTTCCCGTGTGACACATGGGCCCTGGGACAACCATCTGCCCAGACAGAGACCCTCAGACCCGCGGGGCCGCAGGAAGGACACAGCGGAGAGGGCGCTGCGCACAGAGGGAGGGGCCCACGCCCTGCCCGTGGGGCGCACCCTGACCAGGCGCCCATGACCTTCCTGCCCGTGACCGGACCGCGTCCCTTCACCAACGATGCTGCAACACCCCCGCATGGCGCGGGGAGCCGTGCCCACGTCCCGCCCCGTGTCAGCTGCTGCCGGCAGCCCGTGGAGTCCCCACGTCGCCCAAGGGAGGGAGGACAGGGCTGCACAGCCCGTGGTGACCGGGACCTCGAGGCCGCAGGATAACGCCGCATTCCGGGTCCTCCCGCTGAGCCCCCAAAACACGCCCGGGAGGCGCCGGGCGCCCTGAGGTTGAGCTCGGGGCCTCCCTTCAGCGCCCCGCACCCGGCTTAACCTTCACCCAAGAACAAGTTCTTTCCCCAGCCCCACTTCTGTAGCTACATAAAGGGGAGAGCAATCTATTCTTTAACGCACGGGAAGCAGAAATGGACTAACACCCCGTCTGCGGTGAGGGGGGCCCTGGAGGGCGGGGGAAGTTCCCGGGAACGGGCCAGCAGAGCGGTGCCGCCGCCAAGTCTCCGGGGGGAACCGAGGGCCCCAGCGGCAGCGTGGCGGGCGCATCCCGCACCCGTGTCCCGTGTCCCGTGTCCCAGCTCCAAGGGTCCTCACCTGCGCTGCTTCCAGACTGTCCCCCCACCCCGCTTCCTGGACCCAAGTCCCGGGTGGGCTGCTGGACGGGTTCCGGGTGCCGCCTGCCAGCTCCCCGGTGGCCTGGTGACCCCCCTGTGGCCAGAGCCTCCTTGTCGCTCAAGCCGGCTCCAGGGCTCAAGCTCCTTGAAATAAGCTGCTGTTTCCGGGCCCCGTGGACTCCAATCCCGTGGACTGGTTTCGGAATGTGTAAGTCCATTGAGGCGGATTAAACTAGTCTCTGGAAAGGAAGCGGGAGGGGGGCCTTTTCATTTCCTCCCCAGTCACTCGTTTCTTGTCATTTCACCAGAAGAAATGTGTTCCCAGACTCTTCCCAGAAGCTTGTCAGGGAAAAAGCTTTTGTACCAAGCAGGCCAGAGGGACGTCCGCTCCCCGACCAGCAGGAGACCCAGGGAGGAGGGCGCTGGGACCCCTTCCTGAGGTGGAGAACGCGCACCCCTACTTGATAAGAAGCCAACCTGTAAATACCTGCCTCGCAACCGGAGATGCAGGAATCATGAACATAAGAACGGCCGGTGGAAACTTCATTCTGTTAAAGAAATCAAGTCTGATGCTAACTGTTCGTTTCCTCTATTAAAATTCTATTATAAATGAACGTCAGTTCTGCCATTTCTGCACTTGAATGTTTTCTTAATTCAAATGGAAAGGTAAAAAGATTTCCTTAATGACTTGTGTTCTTATTAGTAGTCAGTCAAAGAGACTGAATACGTTCTTGATCTGCCTGGATCTCTCACTACTTATCCTCCCGTGAAGCTCTTCAAGCCCTAAGCAATTAACCATCTTATTTAAAAGTGAAACCAGCCCTGGCTGGTGGCTCAGTGGACAAAGCGCCAGCCTGTGAACCCAAAGGTCACTGGTTCGATTCCCAGCCAGGGCAACATAACTAGGTTGCAAGCCAGGTCTCCAGCCAGGTCTGTAGCTGGAGGCAGGTGAAACGCAACCATATATGGATGTCTCTCTCCCTCTCTGCCTCTCACTCTTTCCCTCTTTCTAAAAAAAAATAAAATAATAAATTTTTTTAATGAAATGCTGGCTTCATAATGTGCTTCCTATTAGTCCAAAGAAGAGCTAGGATTACCAGGTGCCACTTGATTTGATCTGGAAAGTTCAGATCGTTCCTGATTAACATACCTGCTTCTTAACCTGCTCACCTCTCAAGTCACATGTCTGTCAGCACACACACACAGATATACATCTATGTGCACACATGCACACATTCACACACAGAGGTATAGACATGTGTATACCTTATGCACACACACAGAGATAAGCATATGTGTGTATATATATAGACACACATGCATACACACAGGCATGCACCTGTGTGTATGAATACATGTATTGGGTGCACATATGTATACTTTTTGTGGTGTGTGCATACGTGTGTGCACACCTACACATGCATGTACACACATGCGGATGAGCACATTTGTGCAGAGGCATACACATACACCATGATGCATGTGTGTACGTGCACATGCATGCAGTTTGTGTGTACACTGTGTGTGCCCACGTGTGAACTGCATTGCACCTGCATGTACACACATGCAGATGAGCACACTCAGCCACTCACACTTGGGCTCACGTGGTGGAGCCCCCGCCCTGAGAGGCCAGTCAACTCACGCTGGAGCTGGGACAGGTCGGTCGCCACATGCCACACGCCACACGCCACACGCCACACACCCGACGGCACTCCTGGGTTGGCCGACATTGCTGACCACGCCACTCACGGACGCTCTTTTACGCCCTCAATGTATTCAAGAAATTCCTTTCTTTGTCAACCGAATAATTCCGAGCCACCACTAGGGACTATGAAATCGAGAAAACAGGCTGCAGAGGACCCGTTGGGAAAGGGACAGGAAACAAAGAAAATGAAAGAAAATAAGTAAAAATGACAAACACTTAAAAACGTTCGGCTCAGATCGACAGGTTTGCTCCATTCTGTCACTGTTGGGGTGATTCCTTCGTTAATAAACGCATAATAAACGCAGGAAGTAAGCCTGACATGTCGCAAACCCCACTGTTACCACAAAGGACTCATCCCAAAGCAGCCGAACAATCAACGCTGTTGCCCTTTCCGCTGTCTGTGGAGAGTGCTTAGCAGAGCCCATGAGGGAAGATCACCACTTGCTCTGAAAACGCAGGGGATCCTGTGACGGGTCAGATGGAAAACGTGAGGGTGTATTGACACCCCGTCAGAATCCAACGAAGGGCTCACTGCCACCACCCTGGCCCTCGGGGCAGGCGCCCTGGGAAGCTTGGGGGACCCCCGAGACCCCTCCCGAGGAGCAGGTGTGAGAGCACCCAGGGGTGGCAGCCAGACTTGGCGCACCAGGGACATTTCCTGAGTGGCCTCAGACACAGCCGGCACCAGCTTTGAACCGTGTCGATCTGGCACATGCCACTGCACCAGACAAGGTAGACTTAAAACCAAGGCAAAGAGGCAAAGGACACCGCATAATAGAACTGGAGAGTATTAGGCTGAGTGAAATAAGCCAGTCAGTGAAGGACAAATACCATGTGGTCTCACCCATTACAGGACAATAATGAACAAAACTAACAACATGCAAAACAGAACCAGGTATATGAATACGAGGGGTCAATCCAAATGGAGCCCATAACCCTAGTAAACAATTTATACGCCCAGCATAGGAGTGTCTAAGTATGAGAAGCAAACCTTGATGAACATAAAGGGAGAGATGGACGGTAATACCGTCATAGTTGGGGATTTTAACTCCCCGTTGACTTCAATAGATTCATCTTCCAGACAGAAAATCAACAAGAGGACAGCAGCCTTAAATGACACACTAGACTAGATGGGTTTAATTGATATTTCCAGAGCATTTCACCCCAAAGAAACAGACTGTATATTCTTTTCAAGTGCACATGGAACATTTTCTATGACGGACCACATATTAGGACACAAAACAAGTCTCAATACATTAAGGAAGATTAAAATCCTATCAAGCATTTCCCTGACCATTCAAGAGAAGGCTCCAGGCTTGTTCTATGAAGCCAGAATTAACCTGATTCCAAAACCAGATAAAGATACTACAAAGAAAGAAAATCATAGGCCAAAATATTCAACAAATCAAATCCACAAAGACAATAAAATGGACATTCACCATGATCAAGTGAGCTTTTGTGGGGACATAAAATTGATACAATATCAGCAAACATAAACATGATACACCACATAAACAAAATGAAGAATAAAACCACATAATCATATCAATAGATGCAGAAAAACATTTGGCAAAAGCCAGCACCCTTTTACAAAAAAGCTCTCAGCAAAGTGGGAATAGAGGTAAATACTTGAATGTAATAAAGGTCATACATAACAAATTCGCAGCCAACATTATATGTAACAAGAGTAAAACTAAAAGTGATTCCCTTAAGATCCAGAATAAGACAGGGATGTCCACTTTCACCTCTGTTATTCAACATGGTCCTTGAAATCTTAGCTACAGCAATCAGAAAAGAAGAAGAAATAAGAGGGATCCAAACTGGAAAATAAGAAGTAAAACTACCATTATGTGCAGATAACACGATACTATAGAGAGAGAAACATGAGGATTCTACCAAAAACCTACTAGAACTGATGAATTCAGAACATTAGCAGGATACAAAATACATATCCAGAAATCAGTTGGATTTTTACACATCGATAATGAACCAACAGAAAGGAAAACTAAGAAAATCCCATTCACAATCACATTAAAAATGAAATAAGAGACCTAGGAATAAGGCCGTGGCTGGTAG
Organism: Noctilio leporinus; assembly: GCA_004026585.1. NCBI lineage: Eukaryota > Metazoa > Chordata > Mammalia > Chiroptera > Noctilionidae > Noctilio > Noctilio leporinus. Next base: position 34,737 of record PVIW01002648.1, read on the forward strand.
CACAGTGGATAAGGCACCGGCCTGCAAACCCAAAGGTCACAGGTTCGATTCCCCAGCCAGGGCACATAACCAGGTTGCAAACCAGGTCTCCAGTCAGGTCCGTGGCTGGAGGCAGGTGAAACACAACCATACATGGATGTTTCTCTCCCTCTCTGCCTCTCTCCGTTCCCCTCTTTCTAGAAATAATTAATAAAAAATCTTTAAAAAAAAAAAAAAAAAGCGAGACCTAGGAATAAATTTAACCAATAGGGTAAAACAGCTGTACTTAGAAATTTGTAAGACAATACAGGAAAAAATTGAAGAAAATACAAATAAGTGGAAATACAGACTGTGTTCATGATTAGGGAGAGCTGACATCATTAAAATGTCCATACTACACAAAACCATCTATAGCTTTAATGCAATTCCTACCAAAACACCAATGGTGTATTTTCCAGAACTACAAATAATCCAAACATTTCTACGGAGCCACTGAGGACCCCCAAATAGCCTCAGCGATCATGAGGGGAAAAGAACAAGGTAGGAAGGATCACATTACCTAATATCAAACTCTACTGCAAGGTATCAGTAATCAAAACAGCCTGGTACTGGCATAAGAACCAACACATAGATCAATGGAACAGAACAGACGGCCCAGAACGAAACCCGGACCTTTATACTCAATTAATATTTGATCAAAGAGCCAAGAGCAGACAATAGGGCAAAGTCAGCCTAGTCACTAAACGGTGCTGGGAAAACTGAGGAGATAAACGCCAAACCCTGAAACTGGATGACCTTCTTACAAGAAGAAACTCAAAATAAATGCAAGACGTCAATGTAACACTCAAAGTCGTCTAGCTCCTAGGAGCACTATTTTTTCTGACACATCTCAGGCAAGGGACACAAAAGCAAACAACAAATGGGATGACATCCAACTGAAAAGGAAACCATCCACGGATTGAAAAGACAGCCCGCTGACTGGAAGACCGTATTTGCCAGTGATACACTTGATAAGGGGTTCATTTCCAAAATAGATGAAGAACTTCCGTAACTTGGAAGATAACACTGCTCAACATCACCAGCCATAGGAGAAACTCACAATAGAACCACCACGAGGAGGCCGGCGCTGTGGAAAACAGGGCGGAGTTTCCTCGCAACATGGACTCAATGTTCTTCTGGGAGTCTATCCAGAGGAACCCAAACGGCCATTCGAAAGCACAGAAGCACCCTAGGTCCATCGCAGCGTTCCCCACGGTCACCAGGTACGGAGCAGCCCGAGCGCCCGTCAGCAGGGGACGGGGAAACAGCCGCAGGACCTTTGCACGGCAGAACGCTAGTCGGCCGTCAAAAAAGAAGGAAACCTTGCCTTTTGCGACAGCAGGGACGGGCCTGGAGGGTATCGTGCGAGTGAAATAAGCCCGTCAGAGGGAAACAAATACCATGAGCTCTCGATGGTACGTGGAATCTAAAGAATGAGATAGGCGAACACACAAAACGGAAACAGACGCAGAGAACAGAGGGACGGGTGCCCACAGGGCGGAAGGGTTGGGGGCTGTTGACCCGGGTGAGGGCCGAGTGCAGACTGGCCGTTCCAGGACCCTCAGGAGATGCGATGTCCCACCCAGGGAGCAGAGCCAATGATGTTGTAGGAACTGTGGTCTGTCGGGTGGGGACAGGACCTGCCCCGGGTCACTTTGTAAACTGCATGTACATTGACCGCCGGGCTGACTGCACACCTGAAACGGATACAAAATGGTGCTGAATCAAAGCTGTCGTGAAAAAACCAGCTGCTCTGACCACCAGGAACCCAGGAGGGTGGTGCGCGGGGCCTGGCAGGCTGCGGAGACCCCGAAGACTCACCGTTGGGTGACGCTTCCTTGCCGCGCGTGGAGGGGACACCGCAGGGTGCAGGTGGGTGCAGAGTGCACAGAGCCCAGTGCCGGCTGCAGCCCCGCAGGCCTGGTCTGCGCGTCTCGGAGGCCCGGCTCCCTGAACATTGAAGACACGTGGGGCCGGGCCGCCCGCGGTCGGCGCAGCTGAGCTCCCGCCGGCGTCAGCTCCTCCCCAGGTGGGGCCCGGAGCCTCGGAGGAAGGGAGGGCCCTTCTGGGCGACGTTCACCTTGACTTGGTGCCAAGAAGGCGCCAGATCCCCGGCCCTGTGGCCTCGTTCCCACTTTGCCTACCAGACGGGGGGCTGTGTCTGCGGGCCCTGCAGGGAGGTTTGGGGGAGGCTGAGGACGTGGGAGACCACACCTCTGCAGAGGGGTCCCGTGTCCCCCAAGGTCAAGGGGCCCCCGTGTCCCCCAAGGTCGAGGGGTCCAGACACGTGGGAACCACGGGCTCCGAGGTGGTGGGATCGCGTTGAGCAGCTGAGGCAGCAGAACAGGCTGCATTGGCTTTGTGTCTCCCCAGCGCCCACTGGGAGCACCCCCAGCCCTGCACCCCGCCCAGGGGACCCCACAGCAGAAGTGGGGAAACGCTGCCCATTCTACCTTTTCACCCCCAGACAGCAGCCCTCACCCACCACTTGGACGCCGATGGGTTCATGTTACACACGCTGCACCTTGTTGCTGCGTCTTTCATGAGTCTCCTTTCTCCCCCCACCCCGGCCCCTGACCCACAGACGCTCGCTGTCACCCCAACTGTCAAGAACACACGCCCAGTTCACGGGTGAACGCAGGGCCACCGCCGTGTGTTCATCCGTCATTTGCTCTTCCGCGACGCGCGGCTAAAAACCCAGGGGGCCCCCACCCCGCGCACGTGACACACCCCTTTGAACGAGGGTGACTGAGAATGGGTGGCAAACTCAGTGCGCGGGGACATCACCGGCTTCTACCCCCGACCGACACAGGAACGGCCTTGCCCCTCCGCACAGGGCGGTTTTCCTCCTCCTCACGTGAACCCTACAAAGATTAAGGGGCCGCGTGGCGGCCACCCAACGTGGCTGCTGCTTCCCGGGACCTGTGCCGGCCGGCCCGGCCCGTCACCGCAGCCTCCAGTCCCCCCTTGCCCGGCGAGGTGGCCCCCCACAGAGGAAGGACGAGGCCCCGGGCCACACCCGTCCTGGGCCCTGAGCGCCGCCAGCAGGGTGCGCGGGCCGCGGGCGCCGCAGCGGAGTGGCCCTGGCTGTCCCGGGTGTGACGCAGGCCCGTCGGGGGGGCACCCACAGGGGCGGCTGTGCAGGGCGGGGAGACGCGTGTGCGGGAGGAGCCTGAGCCCTCCTGCCCCGTTAGCTGCGAACCCCAACAGCCCGAGAACCCACGATGGGCTAGAACGACCACACGGCCTGCGCACCCGCAACGCCAGGGAGTCCCCTCCCGAGAACCACGCCCGCTCCACAAACCGACAGTTTCGCGGACGGACACGCGAGCCCGGATCACGGACTAGAGGGCAACACGCACGGGAGCCCAGGCCCTGCGGGGCGGCTCTCCCGCCGGGACCCTGCAGGACCCGCGCGGTGGGACGGCGGCAGCGCACAGAACCACGCCGGTTTCCTCCGGGAGGTTTATTCATCGGAACAAGAGGGCAGAGGCGCAGGCGGCACGGGGAGGCCGCGCCAGCTGGAGCTGTGCCTCGCGCGCCCCGGGGCCTGGACGCGGGCGCCGCCCTCACGGGCCCGGCGCGGCCTCGGCGGCCGGGGGGATGCGCTTGGGCGCAGCCGGGTGCGGCGGCTCCGCGGGCGGCACCTCCTCCCCGTGCCGGTACACGCTGACCGTGACGTCGATCTTCTCGCCCCCGTACTTGTTCTTCACGTGGATGCTGTACTTGCCCGAGTCCTCGGACGTCACGCCCCGGATGGTCATGCTGACGTACTTGGCCTGCTCCACCTTCACGGAGAAGTGCTCGCTCAGCGCCATGTCCCGGTCGTTCTTGAACCACACGACCTCGGGGTCGGGGTTGCCGAACACGGTGCAGGTCAGGTTCAAGGTCTGCAGCGGCCGCGGGCGGGCGGACGGGGAGACAGACACGGGTCAGACGCGCTGCCGGGCGGACGCTCCGCCGTCACCCGGGCCGCACACGCCGGCCCTTCCCGCCCTCGCGGGTCCTTCCCGCCCTCGCGGGTCGACAGGCTGTTTGCAGACAGAAGCACCAGGCCGGGCCGGGGCCCCAAAAGCAGGACGCCCGCAAGGGCAGCCTGTGCCCCAGCTCCCGAGAAAAACCAGGGGCGGTTTTCCTAGTTATTCCCACCCTCCGCCTAGGCCAGTTCAAAAATTCTTTCAAGGTGGCTTTTATTTACCTCTAGATTAAATAAATAAAGGGCGGGAGGCATCAGCGGGCGGTTGCCTCTCCCACGCCCCCCGCTGGGGACCTGGCCGGCGACCGGGCCTGGTCCCTGGTGCCCTGACTGGGAATCGGGTCTGAAACCTCTGGTTTCAGAATTGGAAGGGAATCAGGCGCGTCTGTTTTATAGCAGGTATTTCTGGCAAGGGGCTGGGACTCCTCTGCGCAGACTGGAGCCTGCGGCAAGTCCGGAAGAGGCGCCGGCCCACGCCGAGCGGGGCAGCAGCCTGAGGGCAGCAGGGGGACCCTCTGTGCCCCTGAGATCGGTCAGGCGCCGTCTGCGGGGAGCCGGGACCAACCCCCCGCCCCACGCGGCCCTTGCAGGGCGCCGCCTGCCTCACCTTGCCTTCCATGATGGTCACCACGTCGGGCAGGCCACCAATCACCTTGCCGCGATCTGCAACACGGAAGGCGTCCGGCTGAGAGCAGCGTGGACGGGGACATGCGGCCCAGGCCCGGCGGAGCCCACGAGGGTCCCGTGAGCCCAGCCCGGCCCGGCCGGAGCCGCGAAGCCCGGGAGAGGCTCTGGTGGAAGGCGGGGTGCAAGGGGAGCTCCTCGGACGGGAGGGGCACCGGCTCACAGTGGCCCAACGGGGAGTGGACGGGGAGGCGGGTCTGCTGTTACCATCCAGTCCCCAGAGTTAATATTCTGAATCGTGCCCCCGGGGAAGAAGCTGCACTTGTTCCCACCCGCCCAGTACTTACTCTTCTCTGCGAAAGCGGCCGCCCTGGAAACGCGGGCACAGAGGGGAGAAACGGACAGTCGTGAGGGACACTGGACCAGCGCACCCCGCACCCCACTCCCGGCACCCCGCACCCCTCACGGGGAGGCTGCTTTTCCTCCGGGGACACGCTTGCCCCCTGGGCCCCCAGGACATGTCTCTGCGTTGCCCCCCACGTCCCCACAGCCCGTTTTGAGAGGGGACACCCCATCTTTCTGCTGCTAAAACCCACAGAGTTTATCGCTCAGACTCAGCGTGTGGAGAGATTGTTCCCACTGAATTCACCAGATGGCACTGGAGACCTTTAGGGTGTTTTTAAAAACGTTGGTTTCTATCTTATCTCAGCCACCCATTCACCCACTTAACCGGCATTTGTGGAAAAAACGTGGGGCGGGCCCACGGCTGCTCTATTTTGGATGCTCTGAAGTCCAGGCACACCCCTCAAATCCGAAGTTAGTGTTTCCAAAGCTGCTCTCAACAACGGAGTATTATCCGCACTAAGAAGACATGAGCTTCGAGACTCGAAAAGACGTGGCAGCACCTGACCTGCATGTGACTAAGTGACACAGCCAGTCTGGAGGCCCCACCCCGCCTGGGTCCCACTCTGTGACGTCCTAGCAAAGCCCAGACTATGGGGACAGGGCAGCTCAGGGGTTGTCACGGAGGCAGGAGAGGGGTGAGCGGGGGGCGGCCAGAGGGCGTCAGGGCAGCGAACCGGCTCTGAGTTGCTACTGTGATGGACACACGTCATCATACATGTGTCCAAGTCCATAGAACGTGCAGCCCAGAGTGACCCCGGTGTCACCTGTGGACTTTGGTGACAATGACGTGCCTGTGTAGGTTCCTCAGCCGTGACAAATGTCCTGTCTGTTGGGGGTGGGAAGGAGGGGTGTCTATGCACTGGTGGGGTGTCAAGGACCGTGTAGGAAATCTCTCAGTTTTCTTACGAAACTACGGATGCTCTTTAAAAATAAAGTCTCGGTCCTGGCTGGTGGCTCAGGGTATAAGGCACCAGCCTGCGAACCCCAAGGTCGCTGGTTCGATCCCCAGCCAGGGCACATGACCAGGTTGCAAGCCAGGTCTCCAGCCAGGTCCCCAGCAGGAGGCGGGTGACAGGCGACTGTACATGGATGCTTCCCTCCCTCTCTGCCCCTCTCTCTAAAAATAAATAAAATAGATAAATACAACCTTTTTTAAAAATTAAAAAATAAAATCCCGAAGAGAACCCAAATATATAACGTTTATAAAAATTGCTCCTTATGCTTTGTGGCTGTAATTACGACTGTAATTTCGGGAATTCATCCTTCTGATCACTTACACCAGCCCAGCGTTATCATGAGCCTAGAAAGCTCGTCACAGACATGCCTTCCACACGCGGAGTGGCCGAAACCGCTGTTCTCCCCCCGTTCCCAGGGAGGGACGCACCCTGGGTCACCCAGGCCCGTGCAGAGGGTCCCCACGCCTGGCCCGCGAAACCCAGCGGCGGACCCCCGCGTCAGAACACCGCCCCCCGTGCAGAGCTTACTTGAGCTGCTGGAACTCGGCAAACGCGTCGTCGAAGGCTGGAAGGCAAAGTCTCAGGGTCGGCGGGGCCACAGGAGTCGCTGCCTCACACACGCGGGCGGACGCCCCCAGGGACCCGCCCGCCTGCCCCGCGCGCTGAGGGGCCGGCCTCACCTTGGCCGGACAGGTCCAGGGAGCGCTGGTGGCCATCCTTGCCGTCGAAGATCTCGAAGGTGTACTTGCCCTTGTCCTTCTCCGTGGGCTCACAGATCTGCAGCCAGGCCGTGTCCTCGCTGCCGCCGATCCTCATGTGCTCGCTGGACGCGATCTTGGACTCTCTGCCCCAAGGGACGGCAGCAGGACCGGGTCTGAGGTGGGCGCCTCCCTGCGGGGCGGCCCCGGAGGGGGACCCCTCCCTAACCCGCAGCGTTTCGGGGTGTGAGCAACGTGGTAGCGGCGTCAGGAGCTCAGGGCTGACCGCCTTCCACACGCAAACCCAGGACTTCGCTGGTAAAGACACTGGGAGCTTCTGGGTCTGTTTCCCGGGTGACGTGCTCGCTGAGCTCCGGGTACACAGGGCACCACCCTGTCCAAACCCAGGTGCCCGAGAAGCTGGTTGTGGCCCCGTCACGCATTTCCGCCCCCACTCCTCCCGCCCGTGGCCCCGCGGCCACCACCCCGGCCCCGCACGCGGCCCGCCCCACGCCGTGGCGCTCACTTGTGGTACCAGTTCACGCGCATCTCCTCGGTGAAGTATTTCAGGGAGCACTGCAGTCTGATGCCTTCGGGGGTGCACAGCACCTTCAGGGGGGAGGCAGACGCACCTGCAGGGAAGGGGCCCGCTCACTCTGCGGGAAGCTGCCCGATGGGTGTGGGGGGCCCGGGCACCAGCGGAGGCCCCGTCCGCCAGCCGCCAACACCCCGCCCGTGGGCCCAACAGCCGTCGGCCGCGGGTCGCGTGCTGCAATCACTCACGCACGGGCACGGCCTCCTGGAGTCACCTGGAAAACTCGGCTGTGAGCCGCACACGCACCCTTTCCTCAAAAGAATCGGCCCTGCTCCCCGCAGCTTCGTATTCTGGGGGTCGGGGGCCGTGGGTGACACAGTGACCAGGGAGCACTGTGGTCACCAGCCCGGAACCCGAGGCCTGAGAGCCTGAGGTGGAAGGTGAGGCTCCCGGGGACCCGGGAGGGGCCCCAACCCGCTGGAAATGAACCGAGTGCCAGAGAACACGCCACGCAATCCCCACCGCGCGGGGGGCTGTTGGGGACTCTGTGGGGCTCTTCCAAGATGCTGTGGGGATCACCCCCCGTACGCCTCGCCGGCTCTGGGACAGGGGACGCCGCGGACAGGCTCCTGGAGTCCGGGTCTCTGTCTCACGCCGTGTGGTGAGTCCAGAACCGTCAACGGCGTGTTCTCCGCCCCAGGGTGTGAGCAAGGCCCCTCAGGCTCCCGCTGACGCAACGCCAGGCACGCTCGCCGCTTGGGGGGCCCTCGCAGGTGGGCGCCCGGAGCCACGGCTGCGGCCACCGCCCACCCCGGAACCAGGGGAGTCGGCCCCCAACGCGACTGGCAGTGGGAGGGGAGCACTTACCGCAGACCCTGCTCATCGCCAGGATCATGTCCTCGTACACTGAGGGAGAGAGGGGGCGTTACACACCACGCCCGTCCGAACGCAGCTGTCGGGGCGTCGCGTCGAGACAGGGAGCCACGGTGCTTGTTTGAAAACGGAACATTCGAAGGGCAACACGTGCCCGAAGAGGCCACCGCGTGTCCGAAACCCCCCCGCCTGCTGTCCGCTCCTCACACAAAGAAGGAGAAGGGGCCCCCCACGCCCCCAGCGGCGCCGTGATCCGCCCTCACGCCGTTAGAACAGGGGCGACACTGGGCGGATGCTGGTGGGCTAACGGCGTTTCAGACTCGCAGACGCAGGGCGCGCGTCCGTCTGGACTACGGGGCGGCTGTGACCGCCGCTCAGGCAGGTACACCCCCTCCCGCAGAGGCCGCGTGGGGGGCCCTGCCTACCACACACAAGAGACATGCGGCTGCACGTCACCTTTGCCGGATATCTCAAGGGTGGACACGTCTTGGCCTCTGTCGTCCTTCAAGGTGGCCTTGTATTCGCCGTGGTCCTTCTTGGACAACTACAAAGGTAAAGCCAGCATGACGCACGCTGACACGTGGTTGTGGCCGGCTGTGGAACCCGTGTCGGGACGTGGGGCGTGGAACCCGTGTCGGGGCGTGGGCCGTGGAACCCGTGTCGGGACGTGGGGCGTGGAACCCGTGTCGGGGCATGGGGCATGGAACCCGTGTCATGGCCAGCCATGGAACCCGTGTCGGGGCATGGGCCGTGGAACCCGTGTCAGGGTGTGGGGTGTGGGCCGTGGAACCCGTGTCGGGGTGTGGGGTGTGGGCTGTGGAACCCGTGTCGGGGTGTCGGGCGTGGGCCGTGGAACCCGTGCCGGGGTGTGGGGTGTGGGCCATGGAACCCGTGTTGTGGCCGGCCGTGGAACCCGTGCCGGGGCGTGGGGCGCGGCGGCACCTTGGGGATGAGCAGCTCACAGACGCCGCGCTCCAGGTCGGGCGGAGCCTCCGTCTCGTACAGAGCGTCGTCCTTGAGCCACTTGAACACGGTCTCCTTCTTGGTGTTCGCCACCTGCAGGGCAGACGCTTGCGCTCGGTGTGGGGGCCGCGAAGTCCGCTTCCGACCCCGGACGAAAGGGGACCGAGTGCCGCTAGGGACGCGTGACAGGGACAGGGCCCCCGCAAGAGCTGCCTCAGGAAACGCCGTCAGGTGCGTTGGAGGCCACAGCTGGACCCTCGGGCGCGTGTCCCGGCGTCTCCGTGTGTAGAGGCCCCGAGACGCTGCCAGGAGGCCGTCACCGCTCCACCCGCCAGGCGCGGGCGGTGGGGACCCGGTCTCAGCCTCCCGCCACACGAGGACGGACCGTGCGGCCCGTGTCCCCACTGCCCGCGAGAATCCGCTCATTTATTTCCCGCGGAAATCGTGGCCGCAGCCTGGGGACCACGGGGCGCATCTCAACACAGCGCAGGTTCCCACCGGAGGGAACGGTGGGCGTTTTCATAAACCCGCTGCCTGAGGCCACTGTCACCTCCCCCTGAAAAGCCCAGCAGGACTGGGAGTCTCGGCGCCGCCGCCCCGACCCAGGGGGCGCCCCACCCGCCCCGGGGGTCCCGCCGCTCCCGTCCGAGGCCTCACCTTGCAAACCAGGCGGACTTCGCACTCGTCGGTGACGTCCCAGCGCAGGTACTCGGCGAAGTGGGGGCCTGGCCGGGAGGGCAGGAAGGGGGGGAGTCGTGTGTCACAGACGCTAACCAGATGGGGTTTGCATTCATGCGTGTGCCTGTGCGTGTGTGTGTGTGTGTGTTACACACGTGACAGCGAACGTGAGGTGCTGGGGTCTGAGAGGCGGAAACAAGGAGGAAAATCCCGGGCGACGTGAAGACGGCGAAGGACCAAAAGCGACCGGGCGCCAGGCTCCCTGCGGCCGCCCTCGGGCCCTGGCGCCGGGAAGGGGCTGCTGTCCGAACCGTCCAACCCCCGTCTCGGCCGTGGGGGGCCGGCTCGAGCACCCACCTTGCTTCCTGAGAAATTCTTTCCTTTGAAACTCGGCCTCCGCCAGCACCGCCTGGAACGCTGCAGCCGCAGGGCAGGGAGGGAAGAGGAGACCCGTCTGCGTCTCGCGGGCGGCCGACCCGCTGGCGCTCCCACCCCGCGGAGGCGTGCGGCCGGCCTACCGTCCCCGATGAGCACCAGCGAGGACTGGCTCCGGGCTTTGCCGTCCTGGATCTGCACCGTGTAGGTGCCCTCGTCGTTCACCGTGAACTGGTCCATCACCATCTCGATGACCCCGGCCGCCTTGTCGCACTTCATCCTGTGCGTCTGGACACGGGGGGCACCGCCCGTCAGCGCCCTGCTCCCGCGCCTGACCCATGACCGCCCCACCGACGCCCGGGGCTCAGGGTGTGGGACGCAGGGGCGCAAGACGAGGGTTCACCTCCAACCCTCTCACGGAGCCGAACACCAAGGATGGGGCACCCACGTGCGTTTGGGGGAGTCCTGGTCCTGCATCGCGGGGGTGGCCTATGGCGCCAGGGCTCCAGCGGAGACCCCGTGGCACTTGCCCTGGTCACGTGGAAGTGGAACCTGCCACCAAGGTCACCTCTGACTCAACCCGGCCCCGCCCACGCCCCAGCGGCTGTGGGTCCCCCTGCACAAGGCACGACCAGCGTTGACGTAAGGGACCCCCGTCCTGCAGCCCCACCCGCTCACCGCGCTGTCGGGAACTTCCTTGTCGTTGATGACGAACCGGTAGCTGGCGTCCGGGGACAGGTGCTCCGCCTGCAGCCAGAAGCGCACCTGGCCGTGCTCGAAGACCTCGTACGCCAGCTCCGACTTCAGGGGGACGGCTGCCGGCAGAAAGGGGGTGCCCGTCAGACACGCGGGCGCCCGAGACAGGGCGGCGGCTCAGCGGGACGACATCGCTGGCGACTGGTTTTCGGGGACGTGAACGTGAAACCCCAAAATAAAGCATAAAGCCCCGGCCAGCCTGTCGTGTTCAGAGCCATGGGGGGGGCACCCAGCCTTCTCGGGGTGCCCAGCGGTGCGGAGCGTGTTCCCTCTGCGGGCTTGGGAATCAGCAACGGGGGGGGTGCCCCATTTCATGGGCAGCCACCCTGAACCCCACATTCCAAACACTCTCCACGCAATGAAAACTCCTGCAAGAATTTGTTTTAAGGGAACAAGGAAGGAGCCTGGATACGGAGGCAGGAAGTGGGCCCCTCCAGCACACGCACACGGACACGCACACGGGCACAGGGCACACGGACACGCGGGCACAGGGCACAGGCCCGGGCCCACTTACTGGGATTTTTTATCTCGTTGCTCAGGGCCATCAGACGCTCCAGCTCTGCAGGAAGACAAACACCCGCTCAGACGCGAGGAGGCAGATGCGAGGCCCCAGCGGAGACCGGCGTCCCCAGACTCACGGGGACGTGCCGGTGGTTCCACCAGAGGGGACGGACGTGGGGCCCCGTCACCCAGGGGAGCTGCCCCGTCCTGACCGGCCCAGCTGCCCAAATCGCAGGCCGCCCCCCGCGGGAGGGCAGCTCCCGGGCCCCGCGTCCTGGGAGGGACGTGGCGCTGGTCACCTTCCCAGCAACGTTGGGGTGTACCCGGCGCCCCCAGCTCCCACGCCCACCAGCCTTTCTCCCAGCGGCGGGGGGCAACCTTGGAAACGTTCCGAACCCAGGGCGGCCGCCCGGGCCACCGGACGTCACCTTCCGCGTCCAGGACGAAGCTGGAGGACACGCCGTCCGTGTCGCTGACGGACACCGAGTAGGTGCCCAGGTCCCCTGCGTCCGGGCTCTTCAGGTACAGCCTGGAGCTGCGGGGAGGGAGACCCGCACGACTCGCGCTGCCGCCTGCGGCCGAGGCCCCCGCGCCCGCTGCCCCGCGGGACTTACTGGTCCCCCTCGGTCTGGACCTCGAACCGCGGGTCGCCCGCCAGCTCCTCGTAGGACTTGCACCACGTGAACTGGGAGGCGTCCGTCATCTCCGGGCAGTCGAAGCTGAGGTAGATGTCGCCGTGCTCGTCCACGCCGGCGCTGACCTCCTTCGTCCCTGCGGGGCGGGACACGCGTGTGCGTGAGACGCAGGGACCCGCCGTCCCGGGGGCGCCTCATGGAGGCGCGGTCACGTGGAACCACGGTGCCGCCCGCCTGGCTCCGAGAGCCTGTCCACACCCGCCGGCCGCTCACCGGGCCTGGTCTCCAGCAGCACCGGCTCCGACACCTCCGACGGCGTCCCGGCGCCGCTGGCGTTCACGGCGCGCACGCGGAAGACGTAGCTTTTACCCTGGTGCAGGCCACAGACCTTGACATGGGGGAGGAAATGCCACACGCACGGATCAACGCGGGCGACCCTCCTGGCCCACGGTGTGTAACAAATACGCTTTCGTTCCAAAAAGGAGCAGGAAGACGCGTTTTCCCCGCGTTGGCGTGGCCGGGCGGGTCACCCGAGCAGCAGGGCGCCAGCAGGGTCCCACTCCGAGCCCGGCTTTGCGGGACTAAAAGGTACGTGGGACCTCGATACGGTCCCTTCCGCTCGCTTTGCGTGTCTACAGCAGAACTGCAGTCCCACCCCGTGCCCGGGCCGGCGTGTCCCATGACGCAGCGTAACTCTGTGGGGCTGAGCATCAGCTGTGCTACAGGCCCCCCCAGGGGCCACCCCGGAATGTGCCCGGGGTGCTCTCGTGCCCCGGTGGGGAGGGTGTATTGTAACCGGCACGGACACCGCGGACAAGCGCACGTTGAAGTTCTAACGCGTTTGAGTCGCGAGATTCTTACAGGCAGTTAAGAGACAGCCTGTCTCCCGGAAGGTGGCTGACCACACGCCCTGTCGCTGGGCCCTCCTCTGGGGAGGAGGACACTCGCCGGGCCACCCCACGGGGACCCCCAGGACATGGTCTCCGCTGGGCACGAGCCAGGCGGACGGGTTCCGGGAAGAAACCAGTGGCGGCCCCACCCCCGCCGCAGCCGTGGGGGCACCAGGTTCCCCGGGGTCCGCGGTGGGATCCAGCCCCGGGCCGGGACGCGCACCTTTAAATAGCGACTGGCGGTGGCGGCCTCGTTGGCAGTGACCCAGTCCTCAGAGCCCTCCTCCTGGTAGTCCACCAAGTAGCCGGACACGGGGCCGCTGCCCGAGTACACAGGCGCCTTCCAGAGCAGGACCAGCGAGGTGTCCCTCACCTCGCAGAAGGTCAGGTCATAGGCAGGACCTGAAACGGGGGCAACCATGGCGGCTCCTGGTCACACGGCCAGGCCACCCCGGGAGCCCCACGCCCGGCGTGGACACCTGACCAGCCCTGCGCCCCCGCTGCGCCCCCGCCTGCTGCGGAGACCCCCTCACCCCCAGTTTCTGCGACACCCGCAGCTGCTCTGGGGGAGCCGCACCAACGCCCAGGCGCTCAGGTCACCCCGCGTCAGCACGTGGCCCGGCCACGCCGGATCAAACGCCCCCAAAGGCCCCAGACATGCCACCAGCTGCTTCTCGCTCAGCTTTTCAAGGGGCAGAAGTTAACCTGACCCAAACCAGTATCGAAAAACAGGAGGAGGCGGTAGGAAGCGACAGAGCCCGGCTGCGAATCGGACACGGCTCCTCCTAGGCCACGGCAGGTTTGCGCTGCTGCCGTCTCCTCGTTTCTGTGTTTTCCCCCCAGGGCTGAGCAGCTGCCTGTGGTCCCCGGAGGCACGAGGCCCCGTGGCTGGGAACCCGTGTGGCCTCTACCTCGCCGCGTTCTGAACAGCGCAGGTCGCGGCAGTTTCCTGCCCCCGGGACCCCAAGATGCCCGCATGCCCTGAGGGGGGCACGGCGGGCACCCAGGGTCCCGCAGCCTCAGCCTGGCCACACGTCCCTGTGGCCCGGGCACTGCCCTCCCCGGGCGCGCTGCTGGGGGTCGGGGGGCAGCTTCCCAGACGCGGGGCTGACCCTGCGGGCTGGGCACCGGGGACCAGCCTCCTACCCGGTTCCGGCGCAGTCCAGGCCTCGCACTTGAAGAGCCCGCTGGGGTCCGAGGGCTGCCCGACGCCCACCACGTTGGTGGCCGCGATTTTGAACTCGTACGTGGAGCCTTCGGTCAGGCCGTCCACCTGTCGGATCGGATCCGATTAACCCGAGAAGCCAACGCCACCCGGTACCCACGGTGGGACAAACGGGCAGGACCGGAGAAGCGCTGGGACCCACCGTCAGGATCCGCTCTCTGACGGGCGCGGCGTTGACCTCGTGCCAGTTCTTGTGCTGGGCCTGGCGCTTGTCCACGAAGTAGCCGAGGACGGGGGCGCCGCCGCTGAACCGGGGCGCCTTCCAGCCCAGCGTCATGGCCTGGCCGTCGCAGTGCAGGAGCGTCACCCCGTACGGGTGAGACGGGACGGCTGCCAGGGAACCAGCGTCCTCACGCCTCCGCGCGCCCCCGTTAGCGTCCCGCCACGGGGCCGTGCGGCAGCCACGGAACGTGGCCCAGAGCCCGGGCCCTCCAATCGGCCGCGGCCGCCCTGGAACCGCCTTACTTGTGTCCCTTTTTATGTTTAAAGCTTCATCTACATTTACGGCCACGTCCAAGTACAAAGCCCACGACCACGTAACAGCAGAGCGATGGGTCGTCTAAAACTGGCCTGGACGTTTGAAGCAGCCGGGGCCCCTCCTCTGGGGAAACCCTTGAGGGGTGTCGCCTCGCACCCCGGTGAAGGGCAACCAGACCCGGCAGCCAGAGGGTGACCCTGCTGAGGCCGGGAGCCCCCTTCCCTGCCCGGGGGTGTGCGTCACTCACTGAGTGGGGCCTGGACCTTGATGACATCGGACTCCTGCGAGTTCTCGCTGGTCCCCACGGCGTTCACGGCCTTCACGCGGAAGACGTACTGCTCGCCCGGGGTCAGCCCGTGCACCACGAACCTGGGGCGCAGGCACCGGCTCCCAGGCTGCTCCCTGCGCAGCTGTCCCTCCTGACCGCCCCTGAAGCCCGTCGCCGGGACCGAGAGGGACCCCACATCGCCCCTGTGCGCCCCTTCATCCCCGAGTTCCCCAGCGTCGGTCTGGCGAAGGACCGCCGGGGCCCGGCTGCGAAGCCTCCGCCCTGGAGGGTCAGGCGCGGCTTCCGGTCCGTCCCGGTCGCTATTTAACTTCCACTCCAAAATCCGACGCCCTCCGTGCTCGCACGTCAGCAGGGCCCGAGTTCGGGAACCTTCTTCCCTCGGCCTCCAGCCGCCCCTCCCACACCCGCGAGTGCGCAGACAGGCCCCAGACGCGTGTCTGCCGCTGGGCGCTGCTCTCGGCCCCGGGGCCCTACCGGTGCGGCTTCCCGGCCGGGGCTGGGGAAGGGGGGCGGGGTGCACCTGTTGTAGCCGATGGGCTTGTGGTTGCAGGGCTCCCAGGCGCTGGACCCGGCCACGCAGCAGTCCAGGTAGTAGCCCAGGAGGGCCTCGTCCTGCTTCGGCGGGTCCCACTCCACCACGACGGACGACTTCGTGTTCCGTGACGCGAGGACCCGGCCCGGGGCCGAAGGAATGACTGTGGAGGAGCCCCGGGTGCACCGTCAGCCGTACCAGGGTTTCAAAGACACACAAAGACCTTGGAGCCTTTTTACCCGCAGGGAGTGGCGACCGGGTCGGGGTCCTTAGGTGCAGTGCGGACCGTGGGGACAGGGAAACGCGGGCGGGTGAGCCTCCTGGGCGCCCGGGGGGGCGGGCCCGTCCCGCGTGTTCCCCGTGGCCCCCCGACCGCAAACAGAAGGCGGAGCAACCGCAGGCCGCCCGCACCGCCCGGGACACACGTGCTAGGCCACGTGGGTCGTCACTGTCTCGGGGGGGAAAACAGCCGGTTGCAGGAAAATAAGCCGCGTTTCCACCAGCGTCGTCAGACCCTGGGAGGGGTTCACGGTCCGGTCGTCACCTGCCGGTGGGTTTTCTCACGTTTCACATCGTCAGTGAGGAACCAACCACACGGGCGAGAAACTCGGGCACCGAAGGGTTTTCAAACGTGACCGTGGCCTCTAGGTGTGTCTCCCGTGTCGCTCAGCCTCGTAAAAAGGAGGCGAAGCTTTGGCGCCGGCCCCTCGGGGGACATGAGCCTCTCCAGCTCTGGGAACCCTCACTCCGGTGCCACGGAAACGTCTTTCCCGGCACGAGGCCGCGGCCGCCCCACGTCACCTCACGCAGCCGGCACGGGCCGCCGTCCCCACTCACCGACGGTGTCCTGCGCCTGGACGGGGGACGTGATCTCGGAGGGGTCGCTCAGGCCGAACTTGTTTGCTGACAGAACGCGGAACACGTAGGACTTCCCCTCCGCGAGGTCGAAGACCGCGTAGCGCGGGGACCGCACGGCCGTCTGGGCGTTGACCCGCTGCCAGGTGCCGCTCCCGACCACCGACTGCGGGGACAGGCCGGCGTCAGACGGGGCAGCTCCCGCGACAGGCGGGACGCAGCCGCCGTTTAGGCCGCGGGGCGTCTGTCCACCCTGCACTCCTCCTGTTCCAGAAAGAGGGGAACCCCTGGAGCCCCGAGCGTCTCCCTGGGGAGGGCTTGTCTGAGGGTTTGTTCAAGGCCTCCCCACGGCGGGGACACGGAGCCTGGTGACGCGACCCGGGCTCGCTCGCGGGGGGTGGCAGAGCCGGGCCAGGCGGCCAGCGAGAAGCGGCCGGTCATGCCCAGGTGGGGCGGCGCCCGCAGCTTCCTTCCGGCGCGTCAGGGCCACGCGGAGCCGCAGGGAGGACCCAGCGGCCACCCTCCCGACCGGAGGCTCGGTACCTTCTCGATGAAGTAGGACAGGGGCTCCTTGCCGCGAGGGGAAGGCGGGTCCCAGCTGAGGACGACGTAGGTCCGGCTGAGTTCGGAGACCTGCACGTTGGTGGGAGGTCCCGGGACGGGCCCGTCGCCGCCTGCAGGAGGAAGCGGCTGCGTGAACCTGGGGAGCTGGCGGAGGCCCTGCCCGAGGTCCCCCAGGAGGGCGCCAGGCCACGTGTGTGCAGAGCTCCTGCGGAACGGGGCGCCGGACCAGCCGGGACGCAGAGCCTGGACCCCCACGCAGCCCTGGCGCTGGATTCGCGTGGACACGGTACCGCCACCGTGTGGGCACCGCGTGGTGGGGACCCCCAGGAACGTGGCTGGTGCCGGCTGACGGCCACCCTGCGCTCCGCCTCGCACATCCTCAGGGCACCGGCACCACCAAGGCCACCGCCCCTGCCCGGCTCCGTCAGCCGCGGCCACGATGCGACCGCACCCGCGTGCCGCCCCCACGGGGACAGCGTGTCACCAACGACCGTGACGACATCTGCAGCTGCGCGTGGGCTGCTCCTCCCTCTGACACCAGAGGCTGTTCACTTCGCGGGGCCACACTCCGCAGTGGGAGCTTGTCCCACGGGACGGACGTCTCCCCGGCGCTCACCGTGCTTGCGGCAGACCCGCGGCCACAGCCAGCTCAGCGCGCGGAAAGTCAGGAAATGTCCCCGGACGTCCGGCCCGCCCAGGCCCTGCCGCTGATGTCCCCTCCTGCCCCTGACCCCAAGCCATGTTCTGGACAGAAGAACCAACGTACCTTCAAGGTCATCCTCGTAGATCACAATTTCTTTACCTCCCTCCAGGTGCACCGCTGCAGAGGGGAAGAGGGGACGCTGACCCGGACGCCCCAAGGCCTCCTGAGCTGACAGCTCTGCCCCCCTGCAGGGCCCCCGCCTGGGACGTGACCTTGCCGCCACCGACCTTGCAGCTTCCTGAGGTCCACAGGGTCCAGGGCCGCCACGGCCTCGGAGGCGCGGGACGGCCGGCTGATGCCCGCGCTGTTGACCGCCCGCACGCGGAACACGTAGGAGCGGCCCTCGAACAGCCCGGTCACGGGGTACTTGCAGATTTTCACAGGCGCGTCATTGCACTGGACCCAGTTGCTCGTTCCCACCTCGCACCTTCGGAGACACACGAACACGGAGAACAGCCGCATCAGCCCGTGGATGCACCGTGTCTGCGCGTTTGTGCACATGCGAGAGAAAACAGTGACAACAGGCAGAGCTCTTGCACATCGGTGAAGCCAGAACCGTCAAAACACTGATTTCCAAGGCGCCGGCCTGCGAACCCAAAGGTCGCTGGTTCGATTCCCAGCCAGGGCACATGACCAGGTTGCAAGCCAGGTCTCCAGCCAGGTCTGTAGTTAGAGGCAGGTGAAAGGCAACCACACATGGGTGTCTCTCTCCCTCTCTGCCTCTCTCCCTGCCCCTCTGTCTGAAAATAATAAATAAAATCACTTTCAAAAAATTTAAATCAAATAAAACACTGATGTCCACAAACAGTGGAAGTAAACGCTAACGGGAAGCTGTTAGGAAATAGAAGATATTCCTGAGCCTTTAGAACTTGCAGGAGACCAATTCCTGGCTCCAAACATAGTCAGGGCAACAGCTGTTTAACCGCTGGCAGCACAAACTCTCGGGGGCCCTGCAGCCCCCTGGCCAGGAAACCAGGGGGAAGCTCGTTTCACAGAGAAAGACGCAGGGCGCGGGGGGTGAAAGCCTGCGTTCCAGCCGCTTCCCGCGTCCAGTCTGCCATCCCCGGGCGGGGCTGCGCCTGCCTGTCCGCAGTCCCCGCTGAACCCGCATCAGGACGGGGTGCAGGGGCCGCGCGGCACCTGGGGACGCCAGCCACTCGGGAGCCCCGCCAGCCGAGGCGCGAGGCCCAGGTCCCCACGCAGCGCGGGCTGAGCTGGAGCCGGAGGAACAGTCCCGTGCGCCGCCTGTGACTCTCACGGGCCGCGGCCGCTCACCGGTCAACGAAGTAGCCGAGGACGGGGCTCTCGGTGGTCGTGTTGGGCGGCTTCCACGTGATGATGACGTAGTCACGGTTGGCGTCATGGCACCGCACGTCCATGGGCGCGCCAGGGGCCCCTGTGACCAGCGGGTCGGCGTCTGTGGGGGGGGAGGGGGCCGGAGGAGGGTGACTGGGCCGGGACAACTTGCCGGACCCGTGACCTGACGGGTCCTGGGCCGGGCGCACGGGCGCGAGGAAGGGGAACCGGACCCCAGCCGCGTTCTCACTGACGCCCCCTCGTCCTCGTAACGTGCTGCACGCGTGCACGTTCGCCCTGGTTCCAACACCGACAGCGTGTTGCCCTGCTGACGGCGTGTTGTCCTCTGCCCGTCACGCCCGGGCTCGCAGAGGACATGTGACAATGTGGGGCAGGGGGGCTGGATGCTCCGCTTTCCGGGGACCAGGGGGGTGGGGGTTCCCTGGAGACCGCGGTTTCAGCAGCGGAGAAGCCCTGCAGAGCTGCTCAGGGACCCAGGGCCCTGCACCTCATCTCCCGACCTAACTGACCCCCACGGGGCCCCGAACTGCGGCATCGCCGTGTCTGGTTCCGGTTCCCTCACCCACCCGAGCTTAGGGTTCCTGACCTGCACCAAGCGCTTCGCTCACGTTCAACACCCTGGGGAAGTCTGGGGGGCCCCCGCGCCCCGGTTCACCCTCCAGCCCAGCTCGGCCCCCCGCGCCCCAGTTCACCCTCCAGCCCAGCTCGGCCCCCCGCGCCCCGGTTCACCCTCCAGCCCAGCTCGGCCCCCCGCGCCCCGGTTCACCCTCCAGCCCAGCTCGGCCCCCCGCGCCCCGGACCCGCGCGCAGCCCGAGGCCCCCACCTCTGACGAACAGGAAGGCGCGGTGCTCGCTGACGCCGCCCCTGGACACGATCCGGAGGGTGTACAGCCCCTCGTCGTCCTTGTGCAGGTGGCTGAAGGACAGGGACGCCTGGCCTTCCCCGAAGAACATCTGCGTCCACTTGGTCTCCCGCAGGAGCTCATCTAGGAGGGGAGGCCGCCTCTCAGGGCCGCGCAGGGACCGGCGGGCAACCCTGGCACGCAGGCCGGCCGCTCGCCCCGAGAGCCGGTTCCCTCGGGCCCCACGTCTGAGCGAAACGGCCGGTGGAAACGCAGCTGCGCCTCCGGGCGCAGGGCGGGGCGGGAGGGACGCGGTGGAAGCTGTGTGCCCACCTTCTTAAGACGCCCGGCGGGCGCGCTGCCTTCAGACACCCAGCTCCCCTCCCCACCCCGTCCGCTGACATGGCCCAGGGGACACCAAACGCCCGCCCGCAGGTCACGCGTGAACATGCAGAGAATGGTCCCCGTTGGCCTCCACGGGGCCGTTACCCCGCAGACCCGACGGGGCGCCAGTGAACCCCGCCGGTCGCTTTGAGCAGGTTGGTTCCGGCCCAGGAGCCCAAGGGAGGGGCTCTGCTGCGCCCCCAAACTGCAGGCACGTCCCGGACACGAGAAGCGCTTTTGGGGGGCTGCCAGGACTCAAAGGAACCCCCTTCGTCTGCGCAGGACGCAGAACCGACGCAGCCGTTGCCGCTTAGGTTAGAAAGCGCTCGCCCGCCGGCGCCTTAGCTCCCTCTCCCCCGTCGCGCGGGGGCGGGTCCCCGGGGCCGCCCTGCACTCACCGTCCCGGTACCACTCGGCCCGAGGCTGCACCCGCTTCAGGTCCGGCGTCACCAGCAGCGTGCACTTGAGCGTGACGGTCTCGCCCTCTCTTCGGAAGGTGACCCCGAATTTCTCCAGAAACTGGACGTCGAAGTGTGTGTAGGGGACCACGGGTGACAAGGGCACTGCCCAGAGAGAAGGTGACGGTCACAGGCCAGGCCTGGGTCTGAGGGGACACTGGACCGGCCCCCACAGGGCCGCAGTGGGACCCCAGGGACCCCGGGAGGGGCTGGCGGCTGAGAGGGAACCACAGGGCAGGAGAGACGGGCGGGCGGCGGAGGTGCCGGCGCGTCCACGTGACAGTGCGGCCCAGCCCGACCCTCCGGGCCGCGAGCAGGCGACTTGGGGAAAATGGGAAACCCTCCCTGATCACGAACGCCCCACAGTCTGCACTCCTGTCAAGGTTGGGACCCCGCGTTTCCCCGTTCGAAGTGGAGGTGTCACAGGGCGTAGAGACGCCACGGCTGCTGTCAGCACCCGGGCAGGGGCCACAGACACCGGGAGGGCCCTTTGGACTCTCACAAACACGTGTATTCGACCTTGAAGAACTGAGTGTGAGATTACAGGCCACCCCACCCTCTGTTTTCCTGCCCAGAGGGGAAAATGTCGACTTACGTCCGATGGGGAGCCCCACGGACCGGAGCGGCTCCTCCTCCCCGCGGAAACCTGCAAGACCGCCCGTGAGTGGCGCCCCGGGGTGGGGGAGCCCCAGGGCGCCCGCGCCCTCCCCGCGGCGCGGACTCACGTCTCACCACCACGGCCGCGTTGGTGGACACCTGCCCGTGCACGTTGGTGGCCACCGCGGAGTAGGTGGCCGTGTCATCGAAGTCGGCCCTGGAGGAGCGAGGCGGAGGCTGAGGCCCCTCGGTGGGCAGCTCGGCGCCAGCCCTCGGCCTGAACTTGGGCACGAGGCCCCCAGGCACGGCCCCCGCGTCTGAGAGCCACGCAGCTCCGGCCCCGGGGCGCGGAGACCGTGGGAGGCTGCGGGCGGCTGCTCAGACGCTGCCCTCGACCCAGCCGACCTGACGCGTGAGGGGAACCGAGGGTCTGAACACGCTTCACGGCTTCGCTCCCGCGAGTTAAACCAAATGCCGGGGCGGCGCATCCACGCCTCCCGCCGCCACCACCCCTGGCGGAGCAGGACGACGGGGCAGCCGGCCCTGGGGACCCGCGGGAGGACCACGCAGAGCAGAGCCGCCCGCAGCCGCCGGCCAAGGCCCAGGGACAGCTCCTCCCGGAGGGTGTTAACCTTGCTTTTCACTTGATTTGCAAATTAGGACCTCGTTAACGGGAGAGCGACCTCACACTTCAGCGCGGCCGGCTCACCAATTAGCACCTGGTGCCCAGGGGCCGCCGGCAGGGCCTGCCCGGCAGGCGCCGGAACCTTCTGGGCCAGCGGGTGTCTCCAGCCCCTGCCCAGAGCACCGGCCCCAACTTCCACACGTTGAGAGCCAGGCCCGCCCCTCTGCGGGGTGGGGGGACCTGCTGACGACCCTTGTCCCCACGTGGCCGTGCCTGGGTGGCAGGGAAGCTGCCCCTTCGGATGACAGTCCCTTTGCGCTCACCCTGCCTGCATTTCTCTGCGACTGTTTTACGTTGTGTGAAATCGACTGGGACGCGGCACACGCACAGATTACAACAAACACGGCTGCACACACGAGGGGGGAACCACACAGCCGGAAGGGTGGCCCTGGGGCCCACCGCGCTGGGGGTCTGGCGGGCTGCAAGGGCCCGTGCCTGACGGGCGACCTGCCCAGGGTGGTGCGGGGACAGGGGTCTGGCCCACATGCCTCCCCAGACCCTGTGGGGCCCACACTGCCTCTCCCACTTCCCCAGTCTGCAGGGGGGTCTCCCTTCCTGCCGGATGGGGCCCCAGAACAGGCAGAGACTGTTTGCTACAAACCTCCAAAGGCCACTTTCACACTGGGGTCCCCAGGTGGAGTGTCCCAAATCAACCCCACGGGACAAAGTACGGACATTCTGTCCCTTTCCAAGGGAGGCAGACACGCTTGCGTGGCACCTGGCTCCCCGGGGAGTCAGCCCCCCCTCGCCCTCCACTGGACGCTGATGTGGGATTTCAAGTTTATCTCAAGTTAGAATTTGAGTGTCACAGTCTAAAAATAACGTTCGAGAAGAGGGTGAGCCGGACACTCTGCGGGGTGGCACGGGGGTGGGGCAGGGTGTGCTGCAGACAAAACCCGGAGACGCCCACGTAGAAACTTGAGAACCACGTTAGCTTCCTTCAGAGACACGAACTCCCACCGCTAGTCCCCAGCGCCAGCCTGGGCAGCCAGAACTCTCGTGGCCCGGCCTGCGGGGCCCCGCGGGCTCAGCACGGCAGGAATCCGGCGGCTGCTGCCGCAGCCAGAGAACATTGACAGGGACACATGTCACCACTGTAACAGGAGAGCTCGTTCCTGAGCAGCACACCCGCCCCCGGGAGCGCCGGGTCGGATGACCGGACTCAGCACATCGGGGCAACAGCTGAGCGCAGCTGGTGAGGGGCTCCCGCCACCACCCTGGAGGGTGCGGGCCCCACCTTCTACCCAAACTGCCCCGGGAGGGACAGGCCCTGGGCCCCGGGCAGAGGCAGCCTTCACCCAGCCCTCCCAGGCCTGCCCCTGCCCCTTCAGCACGAAGGCAGATTTTCACGTCTGCTCCGGAGGGCCCCGTCCCCCAGGAGCGCAGCCCTTACCTACCCTTCCGGCCGCCTGCCCCCTGAGCCCCTGAGCTCTGCAGCCCCCCAGGGCCTCATCTCCGCAGGCCCTGCTCACGGCCAGCCTGCCCAGCACCCACCCCTCACCTGGGCACCCCGGCCCCTCCCACCTGCACCCAGCGGGCACTGCCTTCTGGTTTGTGTCCAAGTCACTTCGGTGGGGCTCGCAGTTCCCCTCCTCTGTAGCGCAGACACAAGACCCCACCTCGGTTTGGGTCCTGGGTCCCCAGCACTGGCTGGGCCCTCCACCAGCCGGAACCCCAGCTCCTCCAGGGAGCCTCAGCCTCACCTGGGCACCAGGTTAACACCTGTCCGCACCTGCTCTGATTAACGTGCAGGATTCGCGTTCCTGGCATCCACCCCTCAGGGCTGCGGGGACGCCAACAGGCACCCCGTGTCTCGCGGGGACACGGACGTCTGAAGGGAGCCCGGTGACAATGCACCACGGCCGTGCACGCCAGAGACCACGTGTCAGAGGTCCCTCTCTTCCTGGGGCGGACTGGAGACCAGTCGCTGCACACACAACCGCCAGGTACCACGTGTGAAGAGCACGTGCTCCTCTGTCCTTTCTGCCACAACCGTCTCCAGAAACAGGGCGACATTCTCGCTTCTGGACTCGATTGTTACTTTCAGACAAAGGATCTCCGTCCGTGCAGAGCTCAGCCTGCAGCCCAGGGTCACCGGTAAATGGTAGACGGGGACCCGGCCAGGCCACCGCTGCCACCTACACGGCGTGTGCGTGCGCGTGTGCGTGCGTGCGAGTTCTGGCCCATGAAGTAGCGGCTCACCTGTTGATCTCCAGCGTGTGCACCCCGTACTTGCTCTCGATCCTGTACTTGCCGGGGTCGGCCGCCTGGCAGATCAGGAACCCGTCTTTGTACCTGGAGGAGGAGACCCTGGGGTTGGGGCAGGGCCAACGGGCGTGGGCCCAGCCTCCCCGCCGCCCAGATCCTGACTGGGGGCCGCAGCCGCCTCGGCCGCCCAGGACAGCAGCCGTGTGTCCGGGCCAGTGTGGGGCTGGGACGTGACGTGTCCCTGTCACAGTCTGGTGGCAGTGCGCCATGGCCCGTGGCCTCAGGAGTGTCCGTGGGGCTGAGGACAGCGCATGAGCTCCCGGCATCCAGGGAAACCCTCGGGAACCCGGCCACGTCCACGCACTGAGGCAGAAGTGCCCGTGGATCCACAGCAGACCCGTGCGTTTTATTTATGGCTTCCGTGTCCTTCATTATGTTTGTCCCCTGCGAGTGTTACAAGCATGTTTCCCAGTGGCTCCAGGGGCAGCTGACGGTGAGTGGCCGTGCGACAGGCGTGCCCACCCTGTTGGCTCCAGGAGCCCTCCACTCACCACTGCACCACGGGCGTGGGGAAGCCCTGCACGGTGAAGCATAGCTTCACGGACATCCTCTCCCAGACGGTGTGGGACCGCAGCCGCACCAGGATCTCCGGGGCTCGCCTCACCCGCTCCGAGAAGGTGTCCGTCTCCCTCGCCCACGCCAGCTGGCTCTGCACCTGGGGAGCCAGGATGGTGCGTGTGCCGCAGAGAGGACGCGCCCCGTGGGCCCAGTACCTGCCCCAGGGCGCACCCTGACCTGCCCCATCACCCGCCCGGGCCCGCCAGCCCCCTACCATCTGCTGGGTGTCGTATTTGTCCAGCTGGTCCCGGGCCTGCATGCGCGCCAGGTGCACGTTCTCCCCCAGCTCCGCCAGCTCCCCCAGGAAACGCTGCCGCTTGGCCTCCGCGTAGGAGGCCAGGAGGGAGCGGTACCTGCGGGGACAGCGAGGGCTGAGGACCAGGACCGCCTGCAGCCGTCAGCACCCCACATAGCACGGGGGCTGGGGGCAGGGGTTCTGGACGCTGGTGCCGAATGCTGAGTCCCGGGAAACTGCAGCCTCTTCGCACAGACGCGAGGGGGGAGCCGGAGACGGAGCCTTGGTCACAGTGCGACTTTCAGAACGAAACACATCGACCCGAACCCCTATTTCCTTCCCGTTTGGAGTCTTTGGGGAAAGGGAACCCCCATTCGAGGGGTGGGGACAGAGCAGGGAGGACCCGAAGGAACTGTCTGGTCTCGAATCAGAGGAAGACGCTGCCGTCTGTGAGCTGGAATCACCGCGGGGCCAACGTTCTTGTTCATCCCTCGGGAGTGTGAGTCCTACACAACTCGGAGTGTGGCCCGTCCCAGCCCTGCCTCTTCCCGCAGGGACAGCGGGGTGGGGAGCCCTGCCCCTCAGGACAGCCGGGGCCCCCCGCACCCCCCAGAGCACTGACAGGCTGAGGGCACTGCCCAGGGACAGTCACAGTCAACTATCAGTCAGTCAGGCCCAGCGCCCTCCGGGGTGGCCGTCCCCAGGCCCAGACCAAGGCTGCTGCCCTGGGCACACTTGAGGCAAACCTGTCCCTGGGATTCGCTGTGACGCAGCGACCCCCGTCCCCAGGTGAGATGCGTGGCCCCCGTCCCCCACCCTCTGGTGACATGCGTGGCCCCCGTCCCCGGTGCCCTTACGTACCTGCCCGTGCTCTCCTGCTCACTGTCCTCCTGCGTGGAGCTCACCCTCTTGGCGCAGAGCCTGCAGATGGTCCCGCCCGAGGCCTGTGCGGACTGGCTGGTGGCCGCCTGGGAAAACCCGCTCTGGGTCAGAGATCGCTGAGCGGAGGCCTGGGTGGACGCCTGGGCGGAGGCCTGGGTGGAGGTGCGCCTTGGTGGGCGGGGAGAAGACGGGGTGCGTTAGGAACCCCTGAGACCAGAGGAGAAGACATGGCTCCCCTTCTAGGCACAACCACCCTGGCTGCACACACACGTGTGCACATATCTGTGTACACAGGGCACACACATGCAGGCTCCTGTGTACATTATTATGCATGAAATGACACAAACATGTGCACGCAGGTGCCTACGCGTACATGCACGTGCCCATGGCACGCATGTGCACACACACACCTACACGCCCCGCCCCTCTGCCCAGGCCTGTCCGCACAGGGACGCTGGCCCGCAGGAGCCCCCGCGCCCCACCCCGCAGCCGGTGCGGCCCGAGCTCTGTCCGGCGCCAGGATTGCATGTCTGCCGGGATCCGCGGCTCCCGGGCCCCTGGGAGGGGCTGGGAATGTTTGGCTCCGTGGTTCACAGGGGTGGCGGCTGAAAATAGAAGCGCCCAGGCCACCCGCACCGCAGGCGGCAGCGTCCCTGGGCCTCAGCCCCGCCTCCCACCCGCCCCTTGAACTGCAGCCTCGCTGTCCCGGCCACCGGCCACCAGCCGCAGGTCAGCCAGGACCGCATGGCGGGAGGAGGGGCGGCGGACCCGGACCAGCTACCCTCCCGCCACGTTTCCTGTCCACGGAGCAACGTCTTCCTGAGTCGCCTTCCACCCGGCCTCACGTGACCATCCCATAACTTCTGTCCCACCGACACTGTTCCCACCCTCCCCCGCCCCTCCCACCTCCAGTGCTTTTTGGTGACTTTTTACATTCTGGTTCTGGGGGTTGTGTGAGGAGGCCAAGTCAGTGAGCGCGTACTAGGCCTCCCTCGGATCTAACCCGGGGCTCTGAGGCGACCTGCTGGGACCCGCCAGGGCCTGTGGGACCCGCCAGGGTCCAGCAGGGCCCAGCAGGGTGCCCGCAGCACTGCACAGGTAGGTGGTGCCCAGCCCCCCCTGGTGCTGCAGATGGCAGCGGGAGCACAGCCACCCCCACCCCACCCCCACAGGCCTCTCCCGGCTTCAGGGGACTGTACGTGCTGGACACCTGGGGTCGCGGCTGAGTCTCCTCCGTGAACCCCGACTTACGTCTTCGCCGCATACTGACTCAGGAGGTACCGCGTCTGCGTGTTCCGGTACGACTGGTCGAAGTGCTTGTGTCTCCGCTGGTAGAAGGGCAACGCGACGAGGGACATCGTGGGCACCGCAGGCAGAGCAACGGGCGCTAAGGTCCTTCCAGAAGGTGGTCCTGCCAAGGGGAAAATCCACCCCAGTCAGCAAAGGCCCAGGGACGGGGGCCGCAGAGGCAACTCATCCCAGGCCAGGAGTCCGGGTGCCTGCGGGGTCCCCGGCTCCCTTTGCTCTCGTGTTTCATTCGAGCGCAAACTCCACAGATACTTGTGGGGTCTGGTACGTCCAAGGCCACATCCGGGATAAGGACAAAAACAATTAAAACACAGATGAGAGACGTGACCACGTCCTTGGAGGCTTGAAGGGCTCCGGGAAGTGACAAGGGGCGTGTGTAACTGGGCAGGGGAGCCGGGGGTCCCCTGTGGACAGGCGGACGTGGGGGATGAGGCAGGGCACCCCATGGGCTGGCACAGGAGTCGGGGGCTCGGGAGGTCGGGGGAGGCCGAGGAGGAACCCGTCTGTGAAGGCGGATCTGGTTAAATTCTCCCGAAGCGAGAGCGGGCTGGGCTCCCCCGGGGTGGACAGCCGTGGTCGGCCGCCCACGTGCGCCCCAACCAGCAACGCGCCAGCTCCCGGGGCTCCCCGCTCTCTGCGGAGGACGGATCCCTAACTCTCGGGTCCCCAACTTCTCCACTGAAAAGCCAAGAACGCGCATCGGAGGTCCCTTCTTGTCCTTTGTGTTTGACTTAGAGCAACCTGTGGGCCTCCCGGCCGTGACCCGTCCCTGGGGCGCCTCCCACCCCCTCCCCCGGCACAGACGCCGCCCCGGACCTGCCAGCCTCCTTTCTGGGCCCCGTGTGCTGCCCCCACTAGCTTATCTCGGCTTTTCCCCCCACGCTGCCAGCCAGCCACCCCCACAGGGCTGCGTGCTCGCTGCACGTGCCGCACGGAGCTGATTATAAATAGGCCGCGCGCCACGGAACAGCCAGCCTGCCCTGGCCACCCCCGACCGAGGCCAAGGTCAAGGGCAGACTGAGGGATGGGCTGGCGCCACGCCTCCTCCGTCCGCCCCGGACGCACGTCCCTCTGGTCCCCGGGGGTCTGCACCTGCTGGTGCCCCCGGTGGGGCCGAGCCCTTCAGTGTCTGAAGAAGCACGTCTGCGGTGGCAGGTGGGATTCCAGGGCCCCTTCGGTGGTGGGCCGCGCCCGCCCGGAGGCCCCCACAAGGTGCTGGGGCAGCTCGGGGACCCGCAGTCAGACCTGTGCCGGGGGCACGTTGCTCCCCTTTGGGCCAGTGTCCTCTTGGGGGCTCCCAGATGGAACCTGCCCCCACGGGGACAGTCCCGCCACAGGGAGACCCAGGGCCTGTGGGAGGCCGGGTCCCATCACCGGGTGGACAGAACCTCCAACGCTGTTGGGGTTTCTTTCAAAAGGAAAAGTCCAAAAATGGCCGCGGTGACCCGAGAGGGTGTGTGATCTTGAAAAGACGGAGCTGGGCGCCGGCAGCCCAGCGCCCCGGGAGGGGTGGTCAGGCCTGTGGGGACCCCCGGGGAGGGGTGACTTCTGGGGCCCGACTGTGGTGACCGCCCTCCCTGCTCGGCCAGAACCACAGAGCCCGGAGGAGGGGCCGCCAGTGCCGCGGCCCGGCCAGCAGCCCCCCGGGCTTCACCAGACCAACTCAGATCACAAAACGGGGTGGCTCGCGGCCCCTGACGGGACGTCCCAGCACCCGCCCGCCTCCCTCACCGACGGGACTGGAAGCAGATCCACGGCTGCACAACTGCTTCCTCCCTGCAGGCCCCCTGTTGCCCCGTCTGTGAGGAACAGCCCCGAGGGCAGGGGGGGGGCACGTCCGCCGCAGGCAAACGTGACCAAGGAGCCCAGACTCCGTCACTGAAGTCCTTCAAGTCACCTTTGCCCCTCGGTGTCCGACCTCTGAGGGGCCGTGAACCGGGAGGGAGGGACGGGAGGCCGCCCCAACCCCCACCATCGGGGGCAGGGACCCCCGTGTCCCGGGAGCGGCCTGGGGGCGCTGGCTGGACCTGCACTGGGTCCCGGGAGTTCAGCCACCGGGACCGTCCTTCCGGGGGACCTGGGCACCCTGACAAGCAGCACCTTGTCTCTCCGCCTGAAGCCACCACGGGCCCGGGGCCCGGTTCTTAGGCAAACACCCAACTTGACGTCGGGGCTGGGGCGGTGCAGCAGCAGGGACCCCACTACGGGGTGAAGAAACAGGCCTGAGGGCTGCAGTCTGGGGGCTTGGGGCGGGTTAACCCTCCCTCACCCCGAAACGGTGCTCTTGGGAGGCCCGGGGGCCACCTGCCCCGGCACAGGACAGACGGCCACTCACCCAGAGGACGGGACGGACGGAGGGAGGCGGTGCTGCCCGGCTGCGGCTCCGGCTCTGCGGGGAAGGCAGAAGTGCTGCCCCTTTTACGGCCAAGGAGCTGCTATATATGGGCACGTGGCCGTCACCCAGACGCACGCCCGGGCCGTAGGTCACAGCCTATCTTGGGAGGAAACAGGTCCCGTTCCAGTCGGGACAAGCACACCCCGCTGGTTCCCCCGCAGGAGAGGCGCCAAGGGCCGGCGACCCCGTCAACCGGGCCGGGCTGACGTCCCAGCTCCCGTTCACGTTTAAATGCCGATCCTCAGCCTCACCTTCAACGCGGTGGGCAGCAGGCTGGCGGCACAGGGACAGGGACCCCGCCGGGCACGGGACGCAAAGCCGTGGGGAAGGGGAGGGGGCGGCGGCGGCTGGTGTTTCGTCTGCTTGGTTTTAGTTTCAAAACAGCTCAGGCTCTTGCTTGGTTTGGGGGACACTGAGCAAGATCTGCCCAAAGGAGGGCTTGGTGCCCGGTGGTTACGGCCACAGACGGGCGCTGCGTCTGAGCGTGGGATCCCGGCCGGGTCCGTCCCCCCGCACAGCAGCCGTCCGGATATAAATAACACGCAGCTGGCAGGACCGCGGGCGGAACCTGGCACCGTGGCCAAGAGGAGCGCGCCGGGGGCGGCCCCACCTCACGCGCTGACCCCCCGGGCCAGCAGGTCACCCTCTGCTTCCTCACCTGTCAACACCCGTCTGGTAAGCTCGTTGCAAAAATCAGAGGAAATAATCTATAGAAAGCCCCGCGGAGCCTTGGAAACGTGCCGCGTCTCCGTGCACCTGAAACACAGCCAGAGACCACCGGCCGGTGCCCCAGGCAACGCCCCGGGCCTGTCTCCGCTGGGCCCTGCCTCTCGGAAGGGCCTGGTGTCCTCAGGGAAAGACACACGTCCCCCACCAGCAGCCCTGAGACTGAGCTCAGCCTGTGGCCGGCTCCACTCCCTTCCCCGCGCTGCCCTGGTGACCGGCCCATCCAGAGGTGGCCCTGGGCTCGGGCCTGACCCCTCACACCGCCAGCTTCTCATTTCCACCCTCACCTGAGGATAAGGGTTCCTTGATTTTAGAGAGAGACGCCTGCTGGTTGCCTCCTGGAGGCGCCTGACCGGGGTTTGAACCCACGACCAGCTGGTGTAGGAGACGCTCCCACCCGCTGAGCCGGCGGCTGGCCAGCCCGTCCCGTCGTAAAAGCTCAATAAACGCACTTTTGACGGGACGTGGAGGGGGGCGTCTGCGCTCCGGGGGCTGCACGCAGGTTTCTATTTGCAGACTTGGCCCTCGGTGACCAGGACGCCAGTCTCTGCGACGCTGAGCGCCAGGAGCGGGGAGCCCGCCAGGTCCCCGCTGCGTCAAGGGCACTGGCACCCCCGGGCTCACGTTTCTTAATCTGGGGCTGAAGCTGCGTGACCGGACAGAGCCCTCCGGCCGCCCCCGCGGCCCAGCGAGAGCCGGGTTAGAGGATCCGCGGTGCAGCCCCACTGTGCTCCAGGTTCCGCCTCGGGCGGCCGCCGGGAAGGGGTCAGAGCTGCGCTCCCAGCCCGGCCTGGAGGACACGCTCAGGGCGCTGAACCGTACAGGCGAGGCCACACGCTGCGTGCAGACAGGCACCGCCAGTGGCTGTAATGAAACAAAAATGGGAGGAAGGTGGCGCCGGCTGCTGGCAGGGCACCCTGTCCCGTGACAGCCACGCTGTGTCCTGAGCTCGGGAGGGGTGGGCGCACGGGGGAGACAGAGATAGGACACGGGCCAGGCCTCTCCGCGCCGGGAAGGACACGGGCCATCACCCGCCCGTCCCCTCTGTTCACCCCACAGATGAGTCAGTTATTTATAACAACTCTTACATCAAAAATAAGTTTTCAGGGGGCAGGGGTGGGTGGGGAGAAAACTGAGTTTTCAAAAATCTGAAGGTGTGTGTCTCTGTGTAGGTGTGTGCATGTTTGCGTGTGCTGCGATTGCACGTGGGTGCACGTGCACTGCATGTGTGTGCATGTGTGGGCCCGTGTGTGGTATGCGTGGGCATATGTGTACACACACCGTGATGGTTCCGTGTGTGAGTCCACTTCTCCGAGTCACGGGACATAGATGTCTGGGCACATGCCAGCCCAGGGGACGCTGGGGAGGTGTTTTCCAGGTCGGGGTGGCTGCTCACGGGTTTGGGGTTCTCTGATGAAGGTTTCTAACGTTGCCCGAGGGTTGCACGGGCCGTGAACAAAGCAGAGCCACTGCGTGTGGACGCTCAGTAGAGGAGCTGTGTAACACGTGAGTCGTAGCTCAGAGCTGTCCCAGGGGAAAGCCATGTTCAAGGGCTGAAATAGTAAGAAGGCAACCCTGACGCTATCTAAGATAATATGAAAGCATAAAAAGAAACACATAAGATTTTTTAAATAACTACATAGAGCTTTTAGAAATAAAAACCAAAAATATGGATAAGGCGCCGGCCTGCGAACCCAAAGGTCACTGGTTTGAATCCCCAGCCAGGGCACATGACCAGGTTGTAAGCCAGGTCTCCAGCCAGGTCCATGGCTGGAGGCAGGTGAAAGGCAACTGTACATGGATGTTTCTCTCCCTCTCTGCCTCCCTCCCTTCCCCTCTCTCTCTGGAAATAATAAATAAAATCTTTAAAAAAAAAAAAAAAAACTAAAAAAAAACCCATGGTGGGTAAATGTAACTACAGGCTGGACACAGTTTAAAATCTGGAATGTACATCAGGATACATGATCCCGAGACAAAACTACAAAGACAACAGGAACGCGGTGTTGGGAGCTATAAAAACAGGGTAGGACAGTTTAACATACGCTTTATAGAGCCAACGATGGCGACAATGACACTCGTCAGAACTGACCAGAAACGTCAGGGCGCAGATTCCAGAATAGAAACAAATTCAGGGCAGAACCGACGACAAGTCGACCCTGACGGGTCACGAAGAAACGGCAGAAACCAAACACGGAGGAAATCTTAACGGAGGCCGGAACCGCCAGGGCTGCCCGCCAAGCGGTGAGCTTGGGAATGTCCGGAGCTAAAACTCCGGAGGACGTGTCCAGGGGGCCTCCCGCCCGCAGGACCTGCGCGAGGCCACGGGCAGTTCAGACAGAAAGGTGCTGCCCCCTGGGAAAGGCCGCACACAAAAACACGGAGAACAAGGACGGTGACACGGAGGCAGCCCCGGGCCCCTCACGTTCGTGAGCTCCACGGGAAGAGGGTCCTGTGAAGACCTGCGTGACAGGAAGGGAAGGACTTGTCACTGCCGCGCGGGGCAGACTTCTCCCAGAGGGACGAGGGACACCCGGGCTGGCAGGCGCACGGAGGAGCGTGTGTTCCCCGGTGGCTTTTACACAGTTAACAGGCTGTGAACACAAAAGAACACGGGAACAAGGCACGTCAGTCACCAGGGCCAGTGGGGCTCAAACCCAGCTGGGACCGCAGTGCCGGATGGCCTGGCGCACAGGACAGCGTGGGCGTCCTCTGCTTTCTGCTGTCGCTGCGGAAGGTTCTGGACTCCAGGGAAACGTGGACGGCACCTCAGGTAGCAGCTGACTTAGCCATGAAAAGCCCGGAGGGCGACTTCGTAAGCAAGTCCGGGAGCAGCACTTCCCCAGGGAGGATGCCACCGGCTTCCCCAGGAAGGGAGGGTGCCTCCGACAGGCACCGGAACAGCCACTTACCTACGTCTGAAGCTGATTTGAAGCTTCAAAGAACCAGGCGCTGGCTGAATGCAGGTTAACCAGGTCAGGTGTGGGTGGGACCCGGCCCCGCCAGCAGTGAGCAGCTCCTGCGTGTCTGAAAACGTGAAGGGCGGGGGCAGAGGTGGCTGTGAAAGGGGCTCTGGGGGAAACAAAGGGACCGGGGCCCTCGGCACCTGCCCTGCCCTGCAGCCACCCTGCACAGGTGCCACACAGGCTGCGGTGGGACCGAGCAGGGCAGAAGACATGGGGCCCCGTCGGGATCGGGGTGCTGCTTCCACACAGGCTGTTCACCTCTGTGCTGCGAACGCCAGGCGCAGCTTCTCTACCCGCCTCGGGTCCCTCTGGGCCAGTTGGGGGATTTCCTGAGGCTGGGACCCCCAGCCCTGTCACAGGAACTGCTCTGTTCACGCGTTGTAGGGACTTTGCACACGTGCCAGTGGGCTCACGCAACTGGGGCCTGTCAAGTGTGACATCACGGACACCTGTGTCACCATGGGATTTAACGCACATCATGACCTGCATAATGTCTGAAAACACAAACGCACTTCAATCCTTGAACAGGCATCTACTGCGTGTATGTTCATGGAGTGATGTTCCACACACATAAAAGGGTTTTGAAAATAACCCACAGCCCTGATATACTTCCAAGAAGCTGTCATGTCCTGTGAACTACGTGGATGTTTCCCTCAATGTCCTGGACATGTAATGCATCATGTCCCCAGCAGGTGGCGGCATTGGGCACACGCTGCCCCTGCAGTGGCACCCGCACCTGCACCCGCATCTGCACCCGCATCTGCACCTGCACCCGCACTTGCATCCACACCTGCACCCACATCTGCACCTGTACCTGCAATGGCACCCACACCTGCACCCGCACCCGCACCCGCACCTGCACCTGCACCCGCACCAGCTGGCCAGGATGCAGTGTGTGGTCTTGTGGTCTCGGTGGATCTGGGAGAACGAAAATCAGGCCACGTTGGGCCGGGAGAGCCTTCCAGGTACCCATCTCCCTGGGCCACCATTGGACTTGGGGTCACCTGAGTTTGACCTAAGCAGGAGGGAACAAACAAAAGTCCCCGCAATCTCTCTCTTGAACCTGGTGAGCCACATGGAGGCACAGCCTCACATGGAGCCTGTGTGTGGAATTCACGAGGAAAAAAACGTGACCTGCTTCTCCAGACAGAGTGGACAGGCCTGGACAAGGGGCCAGAGAGCCCTTGTTCCTGCTGCCCCTGGGCTTGTTTGTTGGGGTGCCTCACGTGCCTGGTGGCTGCTTTGTCCTCTGATGGAAGCTTTATGTCGTGAGAACTGGTAAACCTCGCTGTCCGGGGGGGGCGGGGAAGAGACCCCCTTTGAGGTGGTGACTAAAGGAAGAGGAGGCCCTGCCGGGGTGGGCGGGACTCAGGGAACCTGGGACAGCAGAGGGACATGCGCTCCCTCTGCCCGTCTCCCGACACCTCGTGAGGGAGAGGCTGCTTCCCTCCGGGAGACAGAGCTCACCATGTCCCTCACCTTCTTCACGGTCCCTGCGCACCTGACTCTCTTGCCCTCCCTGGACCCACCCGGTGCCTGCGAGCTGCCTCCATCTGGCGTCACACCCTGAGTTGGTCACAGCCTGCAGGACAGCGTCCCCGGCCCAGGGTCCAGTGGGGACAGGACCTCCGGGCTCTCCTGGCTGCCGCCCTTCATGGTCCCTGAGGGCCCGCTCTTTGTCCACCCTGAGCTCTCTCTGCTACCCGGCCGGCACCGCGTTCGCCAGGAAGTCCTCCTTCACCCTGAGGACCCTGGGGACCCAAATGCAGGCCTGCAGCCTGGTCACAGCCCCCAGCCTCCCGTCGGCACCCCGGGCCGGCTTCACCTCTCGCTTCCCGCCCGACCCTGCCCTACGCAGTCGGGACAGCGGCTGCCAACACTTCCCTATCACCCACCCGATTCTCTGACTCTCTGATTCCCAAACACGGGCAGTCCACTCGTGCTCAAGACCAGATCAGTCACGAAACGCAGAGAGAGCGGGAGAGGGAGCTGTCCAGCCTGCAGGCCCGGGTCAAAGGGCGGCGTCTGTGACCTCGCAGGCCTGGCCCACGTTCTGAGGGGACCGAGGGGACTCAGGGACCTCAGGGCAGGGGCAGGGGATCAGCAGCTCCGCGCTGCAATGCCCCTTCCGACCAGCAGGGGCTGCTGTCAGTTTGGCCAATTGTCCCTGGACGGCCGCCCGCAGCCCCGGCAACCGGGAGGAATTCGGCCCGGAGGCCGGAGGTCAGCGGAAAGAAGGAGCCTTTGTCTGCCGGAGCCCAGTTCCCACAGCCGCTGTCAGACCCGCAGCAGGACAATGGACACTCGTCCCCTCTGTGCCTCCCGTCCCTGCGCCAGAGGGAAGGAAAGCGTCTGAGCGGGCGCCTGCCAGGGCCCCCACAGACAGGCCCCTTCCTTCCCGGGGCAGGAAGCAGAGACAGGACAGCAGGAAAAAGAACAAACAGCAGGAGGAAGCCACAGCCGCTGGATGTGGGGTCCCCCCCCACGCCTCAGGGGCCCCCCACCACCCCAGGACAGCGGCTCCCAGGTGGGCTCCCCGCACAGGCTTCTGGCTCCTCTGTGGTCCCTTCCCACAGCGAGGGGGACGGTGCCCAGGACGCCCTCAGTCCGGCTCACAAACCCAGCAGAAAGCGGGGTTCTCCGTGGCAGAGGGAGGGACCTCGCCTGTGGGCCACACCAAGTTCCCGCCGAGTCCCATTTCCCAGTGTAAACACTTGTAAACAGCAACAGATGTTGGGCAGGGATTTAGCTGGAAGAGGAACTCAGTCGTGACCTCACAGTTCCCAGGAAAACAGCATTCGTAACCTCAAGGATAACTTGAGGCCCCTGCGCACCCCTCGCTCCAGGGGCCGGTGGTGAGAACGGCCCACCCACCTCCTGCTCCGGCCCTGACGCTGAGGTCCAGGGGTCCGGTCAACACTCCTGGGGTTGTGCGCGTGAGCCCGTTATCCCGCTGCCCCTTCCGCAGTGTCCAGGCTGTGCTGTGGGAGGAGACATGTGCCCTGGGTGCATGGTTCCCGTGCAATGGGCACCCCAACAATATGGACTTGGATTTGCACCCCCCTAGCAGGCCCTGCAGCAGGTTATCCTAGTCACCGGGGAGGCTCATCGCTGGGCAGCCCCTGGGGTGGGGTGGGCTCTGCCGATGCCACCGTGGAGCCCGGGCAGCACACGGGCAGCGAACCCAGGTCACCTTCTTGAGGTGTGGAGACCGTGTGAAGGTCAAACGCGGGGCACCAGACAACCATGTCCACCTCTGCCTGTGTGTGACACCCACGGGCGCGTGTCCCCTGAGCCAGCGCCAAGGGGCAGAGCGGCAGACGCCACCCAGGTGCACGGGGCTCCCACCAGAGCAGGCTGGCTCCACCCTCAGTCCCCGAGGTCTAGAAACGCACCACGGGCCCCTAAGCGTTTTCACGTTGACCTCGAGTGCAGAGCATGACCCGTGGGTGAGCCGGGACCAGCGGGGCAGCAGGCGGGGCTGCAGGTCACCCTCCCCCCGCAGTGCCCACTCGGCAGGCTGGCTGCCCCCCACCCCCGGCATCTGTGTCAGCACCAACTTCCCCGGCCCACGTGGTCGTCCGCCCACAGCACTGGACACACGTGGATGTCTCTCTCCCTCTCTGCCTCTCTCCCTTCCCCCCTCTCTGAAAATAATAAAATCTTTCAAAAAAAAAAAAAAAACAAGGCCTTGGTACCAAAACAAACTCCAACCACTCGCACACCCTCCGGCAGAGTTCTGAGCCTGGGTGTTGCGGTGAATAAAGTGGCTGAGTAAGTGACACCTCAGCAGTGACATCTGTCACCTCCTCCCGCGCCGGTGCTTTCCTTGCTTCCCCAGCACCAGCGCCCAAGTCACGCTCTGCCAGCACCCCAGGGTGGGACACCGGCCACCAGCAGCTCGGGCTGCGGCAGGGAGGCCCCCAGCATGCCCTGCTCAGTCTCTCAAGGACTGAGCACCAGAACGTGCCCGATAAAAATAACTCCGTCTGAAGAGGTGGAAACGCCCACCCGCCACCCTGACGTCAAGGACCCCAGGCTGCCGTGAATTTCCCCGATTTTGTGGAAGAGCCGTCACCCGTCCGGAGGGGCCACGCGCCGTCAGCACACGGACCGCAGGAGATGCCGAAGGCCAGGGACGGCCCTCGCAGTTACCCGGGAACCCAGCCCTCGGCAGAGGCCAGGATGCCGACGCCACGGGCGCGTTCGGACTGAATTGGGGGAAGTTCAGGTTGAATTGTGTGTTTGCCAGAAGAGGCTGGGAAAGAAACTGAACAACAGCCCATCCGCCGCGCCCTCTGCCTGAGAACAGCCTCCTAGCAACACCCCCGCCATGAATAAATAGACTCTAAGAGGGAAACAAACCGTTTTTTTTTTTTAAGAATTTAACTGCTTAACACGCTTAACACAGGGGTCCCTGCTGTCGTCCAGGGAAACCGGGGAAAGGCTGGTTTGAGTCCTGTGGGCGCAGGGGTGCTGGGTGTCAGGCTGGGACGGGCACCCCTGCAGGACAAGGGGACGGGGGACAGGGGACAGGGGGGACAGGAGGGAGCGGGCAGAGGCAGGGACACCCACTCCGAGGTGCACCGAGACCCCCTGACTGAGCGGCTGTCGCGGGAGGGACCCTTGGGCATCACGCGAGTGTCTGTCACTGATGCGGCCGCTGCCCCCAGGCTCTGCCGTGGGGCCAGGAAAAGACCACCAGAACCACACAGCTTCAGCAGTGCTGACATTTTCCAGCGATTTATTCACCTCGGCAGGAAGGGACCACGGTGACAGCCCGGAGCCTGGGGTGCAGACACGGAAGCAGCATGAACAGCACGGACAGCGTCGGCGAGGACCTGCGCCCTCACCCCAGGGTCCGTGGCACGTGGCGGTGGCGCCGCAGGATGGCAGCGTGGAGGCGTCCCCTGAGGGCAGCGTCCCACCCTTGGTTTTGGCTGTTTCACAGAGAGTCACTCAGCTCAGCTCGCAGAAAGCGCTGGTGGCCCGGGGGGCGCTGGGCGGCTGCAGCCTCGTGGTCCGGGCGCCGTCTGGTGGTCTGCGGAGGGGACGCTGCCGCCCACCCCCATTCGGACGTGGCTGACATGCGTGCACGACCCCTCTGAGCTCTGTGAAGACCCAAAATGCAGAGCAAAGGGGAGAAGAACATCCATTTTTTTAACACCCAAACAATTCGTTCCGTAAGCTGGAAAGCGCCTAAAATGAGACAGAACACGACACGGCAACCCCGTTCATCGTCCCCCAGAGATGTTACAAGAGATCAGGCTGAAACTGCCCCGGACGGGGAAGAGACAAAACCCCCAACAGTGTCCCGTTTCAAACTCTCCAACGGGCGGTGACCCCTGAGACCCGCCGGTTACCCTGCCGCCCGGAGCTGCGGACGGAAAACAGCAGAACCGACAGGAACAGGGCGGATCCCTGGTCTCTCAAGGACTTGCGGCAAAGCTGATGCAGGGCAGTTGTCACCAGGCCGCGGGTTCCACAGCGTCGTCGGTTCTCCTGAAGGAAAAGAACCTGGGAAACGATCAAGTTGCACACGCAGCTCTGGGGCCGGAACGCGCGCGGGAAGGCCACGGGGTCCTCAGCCCGGCCCGCTGGGCTCCAAACACACGCGACACACCATACGAAAGTCACGGCAGGTCGGCAAACACAAAGCCCGGGCCCCCTGTCCCGTGTCCCCAGCATGAGGACCGTGGCCGGGTGTCATCAGCGCAAAATCACAGTGCAGCGGGTGCTCATTCGATACTTCGGGGACACGCGGATCAACCTGGTTCCCTGTCACGTGGAAACGGAGGCATAAAGGATCCATGGCACAGCCCCTCTCCCCCCGGAGTCCCCCGCCTCCTGCCACCCGAGCCTGGCGTGGCAGGACAAAAGGAGGCCTGTTTCCTTCCAGAGACGATGGGCCCAGGTGCCCGGTTATCTCCTCGGCTGATGTCACCCGAGCTCCGGCGGACACTGTAGGTGACCCTGACCCTCCGGCATCAGGTTGGAGCGGGCCCTTCCCATGTGTGTCCCGGCGGGAGCCCTCACGGCCACAGACACTTGACAGAGCCCAGCCCCTTCCCACCTGCGCCTGGTCGGTACCCTCAGAAAACCTGGTAAACCAGGTAAGAACGCCCGCGGGTCCCCTCAGTCCATAGGTCACTCCGCCAGGCGCTGGAAAGAGGATGTTTCGAAGCCCATTTCCGTCAGCAGAACCACTTAACAAGGACCAGGGGGACGTGGCCGGAGGGCGGGGAGGAGAGGCCACGAAGGGGCCGAGTTTGGTCGCACGGACGACCCCCCCGGACACGGACAGCGTGTGGGACCGACTGCGGGAGGCAGACGGGAGGGCAGGGCAGGGGGAACGGGACAACTGCCATCCAGCAACAATAAATTAACTTTTTGAAAAAGGAAACAGAAAACAACAACATAAAAGTATCACAAAAGACGCCCTAACACGTGTTTCTTAAAGAATCCCAAGACACCTGCTGGGCACGGCTCAGGCGGCCGGCTGGCAAGGTGTCCACAGCAAGACGTTTAAGCTCCTTTGGGGAGGGAAGTGTCTGCCGGACCCTTTTACAGAACGTGGGAGCCGCTGTCCCTGCCCCGAGGTGGCCAACGGTTCCCAAAGACCAGCACCCGGCCGCCCTTCCCAAAGAGCTGCTCTTGGGTCACCAAAGATTTAAGGTCCAAGTCACAGTAAACCGCCCCTCTGCCACTGGACGTATCAACGTGTTGACCGTGAAAATGTCACCCACCTCAGGGGACAGGGGGTCACCGCCACCTGCGGTACCTGCCTGAGGCAGAGAAAAGACTGCGTTTTGGACAAGAGATCAGATCTGTCACCGAAAGTTGGTTTGTTTTACCTTTAATGCTTATAAGCCTAGAGGTGGGCCCACCAACACGCCAGCTCACGTGGCAGGAACCTCTTACACAGTGGCACGCGGCTCAAGGGCTTCACTTGTCTTAACCCTCCAGCCAAAACACCAGCGGCTCCGGGCGGCTGCTGATGCACCTCAGTCACCTTGGCCGGCCTGCGGGTCCCAACGCTGGGAGGCCAGCTGAGGGCGCGCCAAGACAGGGGCCCCACCGGACTCCCTCTGGCCTCCTGCGCCCTCCACCGTGGGCACCCCGCACCGCGTGGGCCTCCTGGGCGCCCTGGACACACCCACCCATTTGAGGCATCTTCTTTGACCAGCCCCCTCGGGCATGGCGCCCTTCTGCAAGGTTACCATCCGCACGCATCCTACGTCCTACACCATCTACCCACCTACACCGTCTACACCATTTACCGTCTACACCATTTTCCGTCTACCCGTTAAGCAAAGCGAAGCGCAATGAATGCACAATAGGGAAGCGGATCTAAAACAGCGCTGTAGAAAGTCTCAGAGGCTCGGCCACCAGATTCTAACCTCAAAGCCTCACACAGCCCGGTGGCCAGCGCCCACCCGCCTCTCCCTCCCTCTCCACTCCCTTCGCCCACTTCCCCGTGGGGACACTGGTTTCGCTCCCAGGCGGCTCTCCCGGCCCCTGGGGAGGCCCCCAAGTGGCCCCAGCTTGGCCTAATCGCCGTCCTCGCCTCTGTCTGGCTTCTCCGGCAGGTTGAGCACGAAGGGGAAGAGCGCGCCCCGGACGTCCGGCGGGGCGCCCAGCGCCGCAGCCTCGAAGCGGCCGCCCGCACCCTCCTCGGCGCCGAGCTCGCCGGCCGGCGGGGGCAGGAAGCGCCAGGTGCCGGCGCGGCTCACGCAGTAGATGCTGCGGCCGAGCGCGGCGCAGCGGAAGGGCTGCAGGCCCGGCGGGGCGCCCGGGAGCGGCAGGGGCGCGGCGCAGCGACTCCACTGCTTGGCCAGGCAGTGGTAGCGCAGCACGCTGACCCCGCCCGCCGGCCCCGCCGCCGGCGAGTCGCTGCGGCCCCCGCACAGGTCGAAGCGGTAGATGAAGCCGTCCAGCGCCACCATGTCCGCCGAGCGCTCGCGGCTGCTGCTGCAGGGACACTCCTGCCACTCGTCGCGCCGCGGGTCGTACTTGAGCAGGCGGTAGAAGAGCGAGCCCCCGGACACGTAGATCTCCCCGTTGCAGGTGGTGGCCTCGTGCGCCACGGCGAAGGCGCCCCGGGGCAGCGGGGCCACGGCGGCCCAGCGGTCGGCGCGCGGGTCGTAGCGCTCCACGCTGAGCAGGCACTCGCCGCCCACGGCGTACAGGTGGCCGTCCAGGGCCAGCAGCTGCAGCTGCGAGCGCGCCTGGCGCAGCGGCCGCACGGTGCTCCAGCTGTCGGTGGCCGGGTTGTAGCAGAAGACCTGGTCCGAGGGGCGCGCACGGCCGTCGGGGCCCGCGGGCGCCACGCCGCCGGCCACGAAGAGGTAGTTGTGCAGCACGCACAGGCCGCAGCCCCGCGCCGGCGCGCCCTCGGGCAGCCGCGTCAGCTCGCGCCACTCGCCGGCCGCCTCGTGCCAGCAGTAGACGGCGGCGTCCCCGCGGCCCTCGGCGTCCCCCGACGGGCTCTGCGGGCGGCTGCCCGTGCGCTCCCCGCCCGGCCCGAGCGCCGCAGCCAGCAGGTGGGCCCGGCCGCCGCGCAGGCGGCGGCGCAGCAGCAGGTCGCGCTCGGCGCCCGAAAGGCGCCCGAACACCGCGGGCTCGCGCAGCACCGCCAGGTAGTGGTCGCTCATGAAGCGGTAGGCGGCGTCGCGCAGCTCGGTCAGCCGCTGCCTCTTGGCCGCGCTCAGCACCTCCAGGCAGTTGGCGAGGCTCAGCTGCGGCGCCACGGCCTCGGTGGCGCGCTGCGCGGCGCAGGGCAGCTGCAGGCGGCGCGCGCCGGCCACCACCTCGGCCACGTTGTCGGGGCGCACGCCCGCCATGCGCCCGCTGTACGCGTAGGCCAGCAGCAGCCGCAGCGCCGCCCAGCCCACGCCCGTCACCCGCAGCACGTCCCGCGACGCGCGCGCACGGAAGTAGTCGCTGCGCGCCGCCAGCACGGCCTTGTGCGCCCGCAGCCGGCGGCCCGACACCTCGATGAGCAGGTCGGGCTCCCCGTGCGCCGGCCCGACGCCGGGGGGCACAGGCGCCGGCTCCCCGAGCTCCTCCCAGGACCCGGGCTCTTCCGGGAACTCAGGGTCCTCCGGCGACGCGGCGCCCGCGCTGCCCGCCTCCCACGGCCGCTCCCCCACCCGCCCGCTGCGGCCGGAGGGCGGGGAGGCAGCTGCGTCCTCCGCGGCGGAGGCGCGGGACTGCGGCGGGGAGTCGTCCCCGGAGCTGAAGCACAGGGACGCGCTGAGGCTGCAGGGCGACTGCGTCGCGGACGCAGAGCCCTCCCCCTCGGCCGCATCCGGCGGCTGCAGGCTGCCCTCTCCCGGAGCCTCGGGCGCGCCGCCGCCGCCTCCCCCCGCCGAGCCGCACGCCGCATCCGCCAAGGCGCCCCTGGGCTCGGAGACGCGGGCGTCCCCGGGGAACAGGGCGCAGGGCGCCACCGGGGTCTCCATGGCCGCGCCGCCACCCTCAGGCGCCCACCATGTCTGCGGGCTGCGCAAGGCCGGCGGTTCCGTTGGGCTCCCGGTCTCACGCGGCCTGGCCGGGATCGGATTTCGCTTCTGCGTCCCCGCTCTGGTTTGTGCCCACACGCAGCTCCCGGCCCGTTGGCGCCCTCCCCACCCTCCCGCTGGAGCGGACGGTCAGCCCAGGGGCGCTCTGCGCCGCGGAGGCCAGCTGCCCTTGGCCTGGGCCAGGCGAGTCCCGGGTGCTCAGTCTCCAGGGGCTGGAGTGATGCCTCCGCCGGCCTACAGCTCAGTCCCGGAGCCGGGCCTGCCAACCTGGGGCTGCAGAACCCGCGGCCGGGCGCGCGCCCCCATCAGCCTTCACTCCGTTCCATTCCCTCGCTCGCTGACCCTGGGCCAGGGGTCTGGGACAGGGACCTCAGACTGCAGAGCCCCCGAGCTCTCCCTTTCTGTGGCCCCCGTGAGTCAGTCAGAGTCGTGCACAGTCAGCGGGAGGGGGTCCGCCTTGCGCGCCACCATCAGCAGCTGTTGTCCCCCGATGC
The DNA here is from genome assembly GCA_004026585.1 of Noctilio leporinus. NCBI lineage: Eukaryota > Metazoa > Chordata > Mammalia > Chiroptera > Noctilionidae > Noctilio > Noctilio leporinus. The sequence goes on from PVIW01002648.1 coordinate 77,902, forward strand.
ACCTGGCGCGGGTCCCTGACGCACTGGCCAGGTGCCCTTCGGAAAAACAGAATCACTCCCGGGTCGCGCATCTGCTGGGCCTCGCCCTGCGGCTTCCTCCAGCGAATGTCACAGCATCCCGTGTCACCCTTCTTGTTCCTGTCAGGAGGAGAAAGAGGATGTTAGGTCTGTGTCCCTCCGGGCTGTGTGTGCTGGTGGCACCTGACACACTTCCCTCGGGTGGCAGAGGTCAGCTGGGCGGGAGGCACAGGCTTCCTGCTGTAGTTTGGTGCAGAAGTGCAGGCGCCCCTGCCCGCCCCCCGGGGGGTCTGTCAGGTGACCTCCCTCCGGGCAGTGGGGTTTAGACACACCGGGCTCAGCGGGGGCCGTGACAGAGTCCGTGGGACCCAGCAGACTGCGGCGTCTCCTGTTTTCAACCTGACGTGGACACTATGTAAAATTAAGGACTTTAGTGAAAAGCACAGCTGGCCTCTTTACTGTTTTATCACTGGGCAGCACTGTCCCTGCAGCCGGGCCCAGCCCTGAGCGCACGGCCGCCCACAGCAAACATGTGGACACAGGTGTCCCACCGTTGGCCTCAGAGGCCCCAACTCCACGACCCCTTGACCTGCTGCTGCTCAGCCCCAGAAGGACATGTCTGGAGACCCTCAGAGAAGCAACTCTCCAAAAAGCTCACGTGCAGCCAAAGAACTGCCAAGTAAAACCAATAAAAACAAACAAGCAAAAAAAACCACCCAAAACTCAGAAAGGGAAGGCGTGCTGGCCCGCAGCCATGGAACGTGGTGACAAACTGCAAACCTGGGGCGGTTTTATAAACAAAGCACCTTGACAATGTCCCGGGGTCTCAGCTGAGCCACCCAAGGGAGAGTTGGGTGGAAACGAAGACCTGCCAACCTGTCTCGCCCCAGACACACACAAACGTGGAAATAAAACCAGAACGGCTGGGCACGGCTCATCCTGTTAACGTGCACAGCCGACTTCAGCTGTCAGAAAACAGGGTGTGTTTTATTTGGCCTGGAGAAGGGTCCCAGAACCCCCCTCCTCTCTGGTGCGACTCTTGGGAACCAGGGGAGCCGCCCGCAGGCCACGCGGATGGATGCGCAACAGGGGGGCAGGGACCCCCGAGGCCTGGTGACAACTCCTGAAAAGACCTTCATCCTCGGCTTAATGCCGGAGAGAACTGGGCTAAGGATGCACAGGGCGGGCAAACGAAGTCTACAGCTGTTCGGATTGAAAACGATACAGTAATTCACAAACAACCAAGAACAGACTGTCTCTTGCACCACTGTAGACCCGCCACCCTGGAGCTCTGGCTTCATCCTGGGGAAGTGGACACCGCTGTCCCCACTGTCCCCGCAGGTGACACCGCGAACGCTGCTGTGACGTCAGGTGGCTGCGTGCTGAGAGGCCACCCAGCCCCGCCACCAGAAGCCCCAGGGCAGCTTTCCAACAGGGGCCCTCACCGCCCTGCGGGACACGTGGTCCCAGGACGAATGGCGCCACTGCAGAGGCACTGTGTCCCTTCCCGAATGGCATTGCAGAAAAGCCACATTAATAGCGCCATCTGCCTGGCCGCCAGGGTGACCTGTCACGGCGATTTCCACTTAAGATCGTCCAGAGGAGTCCTCCAGTGCCCGGCCTCAGAGACCGGTGCCCCCTGCAGGGGACACAGGCGGCACCCCTGTCTGTGGACGGAAGGCAGCGGCTTCTGAAGGGACTTCTCCCAGGGTCTGCACACGCTGGGGCCGATGGCCCTGGGAGGCGGGCGAGGTCTGGTGCAGGGAGCCACCCTGGGACAGAAAAATACGTGGTGCCCATGGCCCGGAGGACCTGGTCCTGAGGAGGACGGGCCCGGAGCAGGGCTGAGTCTGTTAGAGCAGGTGACAGCAGAACGCGCTCCCGGTGGGGGACAGGTCGGCGGGTGCCAGTCATCCCAGCAGGGCTCCCTCAAGGCTGTACTGAGGACGCTCTTCATAGGAACAAGTTTGAACTCACTGCAGCCCGTGTTGCATTTCCCCTGGGGAACAGAAACTCCTTCCTGACCTTATAAATACGTAAACAGAAAGTGTTACGGTTTGTATCCCATTGCACTGTTAACACGAAATTTAAAAAATTAGATGGTGTGTGAGTTCCTGATGTGGACACTATTTATGTAAGGCGGATACTCGTGTGTTATTTAAAATTAAACCTGCTCCACTGTAAGAACACACGTTGTTTTAAAAACGTTTTCAAATAATTAGCCTACGTTCTAGAAAGGTTTTCGGATAGACTTAGAAAACTAACGCCAACCTCTGCAGCCCGAGTGGCGCCTCTGAGCGGCGTCACCTGCCCCGTGCCCGCCTGCTTCTCACGCATGTCCCCAACCACACCTGCGACACCACACCTGTGCCTTGCCCCCTGCCTGCCTCCCGTGGCACCAGAAAGACATGGATCACACAAGCAGTAGCCTGCGAACTGTGAGGTTAACAAAACCTTAAGAATAAGAACAGGCCCTGGCTGGTGGCTCAGTGGATAAAGCGCCGGACTGCAAACCCAAAGGTCACTGGTTCGATTCCCAGCCAGGGCACATAACCAGGTTGCCAGGTCCCCAGCTGGAGGCAGGTGAAGGGCGACCGTACATGGATGTCTCTCTCTTTCTCTCTCTGCCTCTCTCCCTTCCCCTCTCTCTGAAAATAAAAAATAAAATCTTAAAAAAAAAAAAGCAAACCATAATCTTTAAAAAAAGAAAAAAAAAAGTGAGAAGAGTTATTCAGTCTTAGAAACTTGTAGGGAACCTCGGAATTGCATTTGCTTACAAGTGGACCCACGTCAGCTGCCCGCACAGATGCTGTTTTCCAAGAGCGTCTCTCCTTTGGGTCCATGTAAAATGTGTTAGCAGCTCCGGGTGCCGGGGCTGCGAGTGGGGGTGGCCCTGCTTGGTGGGTGGGAGGCAGCCAGCTGGGCTGTGGCTGACGTCCCCTGTCCCACGAACTCAGTGACATCCCTCCCCACGATTCACATCTCCTCAGCCTCCCAGACTAACAGTCATCCCGCAGCGGCCGGGCGGTACCAGCCGCGCTGCAGACACGTCCTCTGCTGAGGACAGGACGGTGACCAGCACCTTCCCACCGGACGCCACGTTCTCATGAGGGGAAGGCGCTTCCTGGAAGGAAGAAGTGGAGCCACCCGGCACTGAAATGAGACCTGTGCAAACACGCAGACAGTGCAGAAACCTCGCAGCACACACGTACGCATGCGTGCACACGCAGCTGCACAGGGACACACAGGTGCATGTACACAGATGTCTGCACACACACACAGACACACAGATGCCGCACGGGTACACGTGACGTTGCAACGGATCCCTTTTTTGCATCCACTAGAACCAACGCTGAGTGTCATCCTGGTGACGGGAACCTGACTCAGGACTGGGGACCCCAGAGCCCAAGAGATCCCACCCGTCTTCACAACTGCTCGAGCGCTGAGGTCCCCGCCGGTGCCTCCGGGTGGATCAGCACCGACCAGACCCAGGTCGTCCCCAACGGCAGAACGTCGGGAGGGAAGAGCAGCCCAGCCCCCTTCCCTTCACTAACGGGAAGGCCCGAGGCCCAGGGGAGGCACCGCTGCGGGTCATGGCCCTGCTCCTCCGGCTGCCAGTCGCCACCCCCACTCCAGGAACCAAAAACAACGGGAGTGTGAGCTCCGGCGACTTTCAAAGATCTCGCCGCACCCGAGCCCCTGCTGGAGCCACGGCGCCCGGCCCGGCAGGCCAATCCGCATCCCCCGGAGCCGGAGGCTTCAGGATGGGACCCTGACCACCGCTCACGGGACAGCGAACCTGCATCACCCTGCAGCAGGCTCCCCTCTGTGACCCAGGAGACCGCAGTCCTGTAGTTGGCCCCGTCCCACGGACCCTCCCAGCCCCAAGTGGAAAGCTGCGCTGATGTACGTGAAACAAACACCACAACTAATCAGGAAGAAAAACCGCGCACGTCACACACTGGCTGGCCCCCTCCGTACGCCAGGGGACCCGGGCCTCGCCATGCGGCCCTGGCACGTGTTCCGTCCTGGTCCTCCCACACTGTGCCCTCCTCGCCCTCCTCGCCCTCCTCATCCTCCTCATCCTCCTCATCCTCCTCGCCCTCCGGCCTTCAGAGCCCGTCTGGGTCTGTGATTGATTACCTGCTAAGGGACACGATTCTACGGGCCGCCCTTCACCTGGTCAGGGCAGAAGCGGCTGTTCACTGGGCACGGGGGGCTGGGCTGGCCGGCAGGTGGGCTCGGCAAATCCTTGGGGCAGGAGGTGGGTGTTTAACCATTGAAAGTGCAGGGGCTTCCGCGGGCTTTCCTGCCACTTCCTCTCCAGAGGGGTCAGCGCTCTAGGTCCCTCCTTGTTCACACCTCGGCCGACACGGGCTGGGCACCGAGACTGGCGGTTGCAGAGTCGCAGTCCCGTCACCAGCACAGCCTCCACCAAGACCAGGGGTCCGTAATCCCCGACCCGGCCCCTGGGTCACCCTCCGGGGGACGCGCTTGCAGGAGGGCGGGCGCTGCAGCCCGTGCCCCTCCCCGGAGGCCACGGAGGCGGCTGCCTGAGGAACCCGGCTCCCCGCAGCCCGGGCTGACGCTGTTGGCATTTAGCAAACAGCAGGCGCCGTGCCGCGTGGAGGTGGAGGCGCCTCCGTGCCGGAGCCTCCCTGCCTCCCGGGGACAAAGGCGCCCAAGTGCTCTGGCCGCTGGAAGCAGCAGGCCACGAACTAGACCAGCCGCGCACAGAAAGGCCGGCGGCCACCCCCACCCCAGGCCGAGTCTCCCACGTTGAACTCCCTCCTCCCCCGAGTCCAGGCTGGCTTTCAACCTGCCAACAAAACCTTTTAACAGTGTCCATCCCGTGCTGCTAACTGTTGCGCAGACCTCCTGTCTCACCAGGGCCGCTGCCCAGTTCCCAGCAGGATGCCCAGCGCCCGCTGCAGACCCGGGGCCCCGCCTCACCCACAGCTGGGGGCTGGCGCCCCGACAGGGACCCCAACAACAGGACACCAGCCAGGAGGCTCAGGGTCCAGGGCACCACCCGGGACCCCCGTCAGAGGCATCCTCAGCGCTGCGCCCGGATGGGGGCGCAGAAACCCACCATCTGAAGGTCTCCAGCCTGCAGGGGGTTGAGCCCCGTATGACACTGGTGTGTTTTCTTCCCTTAGAACAGACGTGGGCGAGCGGCCACGGAAGATGGCTGTGTGGGACCCTAAGAGGGGACCGATTCGGTATCCATTTGAGAGACACCTGGTTCCTTGTGCCACGCTGGCGCGCGGGTGGCTGACGCCTACAGGTGCCCTGACCAGAGGCTGAACCCGCGACCCTGGGGTGTCCCGGCGCCGCTCTACCCAACCGAGCGACCGGCCAGCAGCGGGAGGTGGTTCATTTTTAAAACCTTCCTCTTTCAATATTCCAGCGGGGTCTCCCCTGAGTGAGGGACCCCGGGAAGCCCCGCCCGCCCCGCGCAGACGCGCAGCTGCGGAGGCGCGTGGAAGCGGCGCCGGTCACCCCCGCTGTGGCAGCGCAGCCCCTCTGGGTGCCGCCCGGTGCCGCCCCGCACCCGCTCAGCGTGAGGCCGGCGCGCGCACACGCGCCACGGCTGTACACGGCCCTCCACGCGGCCCGTGGGGCGGAGGCTCCCCGAAAACAAAGCGCTCAGTCGGCAGGAGCCCCAGCGGTCCGACATCAGCTGGGGGAGGGGTCCTGGCCCGGCGGAGGGGCACCCGGTGCGTGCGGCACGGAGCGGGGCCCCCGCAAAACTCCACTCGTGGCCCCGGGCCGGGAAGGGACCTCCCACCCCCGCTCCCTGCGCCCCAGGACGGGCGACCCACGGGCAGGCGGCAACCCCGCGCAGGGCGGGCACAGCACCGGCCCACCGGCCGCAAACGTGGCCCCTGCGCCGCGGCCGCCGCCCCTTGAGCCCACCCAGGCCGGGCGCGCGACCCGCGATCAGCGGCGGGACCCGCTGGCGGCGGTGGCCGGGTCCTAGGGGGCGGTCGCGGCGGGGCTCGCACGTCCCCCGCAGTCTGCGGGCTGCTACCCGCGGGGTCGCCCGGACCCAGGTCCGTCCGCCCGCTCGCCACCCCCACGAGCGCCCCCGCCCCGCGCTCCGGCGTCTCCCCGCGGGCGCCCCTACCTCGCCGCCCGGTGCCTCGCCCTCCGCCCGGCGCTCCGGGAGCCGGGGACGCGCTCGCTGGGTCCCGGTGCGCGTGCGCGGCCTCCCGCCGGCACCTGTGCGAGCGCCCGCGGTCCCTCCCGCCCCCGGGAAGCGGCGGCCCAGGCCCCGCACTCGCTCCCCGCGCCGCCCAGGCCCAGCGGCTGCGAGACGCGCGCGGGGCGGGGGCGGCTCCGGGCGGAGCGCGCCGGCGCGGACAGGGGCTGGCGGGAGACGCGGCCGGGCGGGGGGCGGGGGCGGCGAGGAGGACGCGGGGTCCCGCGGGGAGCGGCTCAGGCCGGCGAGCTCGCGGGAGGCACGTCCGGTCAAACCCGCGGCCGCCCGCCGGCTCCGCGCGCCGGGAACTAGGGTCCCCGCGAGGCCCCCTCGGCCCAGCCAGGGGGATTCAGTGTTTCTGTTCTTTGTACAACCAGCGCGCTCCGTGGTGAGAAACCTGTTGCCACATCCTTGTACTTCCAGGATGGAAAAGACCTTCGCAGCACCGACGCGCCCACCCCGCACTTGTGCTGGACCCTGGGAACGGGTGTGCGACACCCCCCACCCCGCCCCGCAGGCGACGGGGGCCGCTCCCGCGGGTGGGGCTCGGGCTGCACCCCTGGTGGCAAATGCAGCTTCTAAACATTAAGTTCGAACTAACGGTTGGGTTTCCGCGTGGGGAGTCGGCGCCCGAGGGTCCCTTTCCTCCAAGGTGCCTCTGTGCGCGCGGGGCCTGGGCGCGGGTCTGGTGAAGGAGGCAGAACTGAGCAGGTGGAGGGACACGGACCCCGCGGACAGGAGGAGGGGTCCAGCAGCGCGTCTTCTAGGGTCTCGGTTTCTGTAACAACCTGCGTGTCTCACGCAGCCAGCTCCGCAGAAGCACACGTGGGGCCGCAGTCCCGGCTCCACGCTCAGCTCAGTTTGCTCAGGGTACCCTGTACCCCCGGGCGTCTGGACACCTCCTGGGACCCCTCGTGTCTTCCCTGCGCAGGGCCTGCAGGTGGGCAGCTCCCCGACTCCACCACCCACAGGGTCTGGGGCCCCTGCCATGCCTCCACCCCCTTCCTTCAAGAGCAACTTTGGGGGGGCCCAGCCTCACGCTGCATCTGCTCTGCGGGGGAGCCCCCCGTGCCACGTGGAGCCCCTGGTCTGAGGGGCTGGCCTGGCCCGGCCTGGGTCCTCTGCCAGACTGCACGGCTTCGGCGCTCACGGACATGTCACGTTGAATTCCGCTTCCCACGGGTCTAGACCAGGCCCCGAGACCACCGGGCCACGGGATGCACAGACCTGAGCGCAGGCCGCGCCCACACTGCCCGCAGGCAAGGTATTTTCGGACCACAGGTGTGTCTCGTGGTGACAGTCGCTGTGGCCCCACCAGGGGCCGTGGGAGCTGCAGCAGGTTCCATCCGTCCACGGGAACTCCAGGGCGGGAGTCCTGGGGTCACCGCCCGACCCCAGTGTTAACAACATTCACTGCCGGAGGAGTATTTCCTGAGTGACAGCATCTTGCTACTTCCATCCCCAGCGGCGGGAAGGCTGGAAGACGTATGCAAGTACATCATGGGGCCTGGCCCCGAAAACACACTGACGCTCACGCGTGGGCCTGGCGTGCGGGTGGCCACCCCACCGCTGCAGTGCAGGGACTGGTCCCGGAGCGGAGAGAACCAGCCTCAGGATGCGGTAGGTGGCCTTTCAAACACCAGTGCCACCCTCGCAAGTCCCGTGAACTTGGGGCCCTTAGCCGCTCCGTGTCCCAGCATCCTCTTCTGCGAGGGGGCCTCCCCAGGAGGATGGTGGGAGCGCCACACCGAGAGCTGGGGTGACTCAGGTGTGGTCCTGCTGTTGCCCCTGAGGGACCCAAGACAGGTGTTTTCATGGCCACGCAGAGCTCAGGTTGCACCTGCATGTCCTGTGCTTGGACCCCCGGGAGGGAGGCGGCCGGTCAGTCACCGTCCCTCGTCTGGGCCCCTGGGGACCCAGGTCAGAATCATTTCCCCGGAGGTGTGAACAGTGAAGCTCCCGCACTCCCCGCCCTCCGGGAGGCCAGCAGCTGTCAGATGACAAAGCACTTCCGGTCTCCTGGCATGAAAACTGGACTGGGGGCTGGACAGTCTTCTCTGCTGCGTGGACAACGCCTGTCCTCTGTTGGGGGGGCAGCCGCCGTGCCCCCCGCATTCCCCGGGGCTCCCGTCCGACGCTGCTGGACAAGGGGGCACCGGCCTCCTGGGCTTTCCGAAGCGCTGGACTCGCGTCTGAGTTGTCCACACGTCTTCGAAGCCGTGTCATGCTGGGAAAGGTCCCCAACGTTGCTGGCTGTCACGCGGGGCAGCCTTGGGGTGCAGGTGAGGCCCCCGGTCCTGGTCTGACCAGGAGAGCAGAGGCTGAGGGCCAGGCCAGCCCGGGGACGGGTGCCCACCCCGCGGCCCTTCCTCACGCCCGCTGAGGGCGCTTGTCAGCCGTGCGCCTGCCCTCCGTGGACGGGAGCTACCGGACGGCGTGTGTTCTTGTCAAGGCAGCAAACACACAAGCACCACGTGGCCGTTACGTGTTTTAGTGCTGATCCCAACACACCTTCTTTGAAAAGAAGTAAAAATGGACAGTTAACAGGTCTTTTCTGTACGAGCAGCGCTTCCCAACCACCTGTTCTGACGTTTGCTGATTTTCAGTCCAGGAAAGTGAATTGCTAGACCCGTAAACCGGTTTTTTTAAAGAAAAGACAAAGCTCTTTCCCCTGCGCTGGGCTGGGCCCCAGCAGGCCACACGCCCTGCCTCCGGGACCCTCAGTGAAGGAGCCGGAAGCTCACGGAATCTCACCAGCACCCGGGGGTGGGGGGGTCAGTGTCAGCAAGTCGCAGCCGCCGGTGTGGACACGGCCAGCCTGGCTCCTGTTACTCCCGACATCCTGCCCCTGGGGGGTCCCGACCACCGTGTTCCCAGGCAAGGACCTGGAGACTCAGCCATGGACCCCAAGGGTGCATGGCGCCCGTGACAGTGGCGTGTGACGCGGGTGGGCCCGTGCTGAGCACCCCGCAGAGGGCCAGGCACTGTCTCCTCCTTCCTGGCGGGTGTGAACTCGTGTCTCACCGGAGACGGGTGCCCGGCTCCCACCTGTGCTCCATTTCCCAATGGAAACAGGACAGTTTACGTGAAAATGAGGATGGTGGCGGGACAACCACACAGGCCCGGACTAAGCGGAGGCGCAGGACACCGGCGGACAGCAGGGCCCCCGGCAGACACCAGCCGGTGTGGGGCCTTTCACAGGGCGGGGCCCCGGGCGAGGGCTCCCTCCCTGGCACACGCAGCGGCCCCGCCCCGCACGGCTGACCCGCACGCGTTCCTGGCCCCCACACCAGAAGCCGGTGGAAGTCATGAGTAACGACAACCAGAAACGTCCCCAGACGTTGTCAACGTCCCCTGGGGGAGGGAACCCGGCCCTGGGCAACAGACAGTCCAGGACCCCATATGTTAGCAGCAAAAAAACGAGAATAACAAAAAGAGCAGGAAGTTATTTTCAGACGAGTCCTCACTTCTTACCCAGCACAGGCTGCACACAGCAGGTCGTCCGCCGCGCTTCCCACGCAGGTGCCAGGCGCCCGGGCTGCCCCTCCGGGTCCTCTGCGCCCTCCACGGGTCCCGCAGCCGGGGAGCGCGGGTGGCAGGGACGGAGCAGAGGCACCGCACCTCCGTCTCCGAGTCTCCGGCCCCGCTGGCCCTCCCCCCATCCTGCACGCGCACCCCGCCGGCCCGAACAGCATCCTGGGACAGGAGGCCGCAGCCCTGCCAGGCCCGGCCGGCTGCCCCGCAGGGCCTCCCGAAGCAGCACTGCAGGGCCCCCGGACCTCAGATGCCGGCCGTCTGGCCCCAGGTTTCCAGCCAGCCAACCACGGCCACGTGCTCAGTCCTCCCTGCGATTTAAGTCACCCCCCGGGAAACGCTCTGGTTCGCACGGCACCCCGACTATTCCGGGCGCGTTGTCTGCGTCTTTGCTTCAGCCCTGGCTGGCCGGACTCCAGGCAGCTCCCCGCCAGCAAGGGGTCCTCCCTCACCCCCCCTCACCCGTAGCCGCAGCCTGTCCCCCTGGTTCTGGGGAGTCCTGCCGGGGGACAAGGCCGACTTCTGTCCCTCTCACCGTCCGTCACGCTCCTGACCGCAGGGGCTCACACGGCACCTGCCCGGAGCCGCCCCGGGACGTGCCCCCAGCTCCCCGCGTCTGCCACTCCCAGGCAGGGTCACGTTGGGCCAGAGTCCTCACCTGAGACGTGGGAAGATGGGGACAGCTACCCCGTGGGCCGCTGGTCCCAGAAAAGGGTGCAGTGTCTTCACCACCTCGACAGTAGAGGTGGAGCCAGCTCTCCGCAGGACGGGCCCGGAGATGCCGAGTCCCCGGGACCCACAGCCACCCTGGACTCGCAGGCGGGAGACAATGCGAACCCTCTTCCCGCCCTGCACACTCTTGGTGGAAGACACAGCGGTGGCCACCAGACCGGGGGAGGCGTGTGGCCCACCGCCCAGGGCGCGGTTGCGTCTCAGCCCCTTGAAGAGGCTGCAGAGACCGCGGGGCCTTCGTCCCAACCGTAGCCGCCAGGTACCAGGCATCCTCGGACCTGCTGCTCAAGGGTTAAGTCTCTCCCGCCTGCTGGCCAGCATCCAGGGAGCAAGTGAAGCCAGGCCAGGCCCGGCCAGCTGTCTCCTGTCTTTTCCACCCGAATAAACACGGTGCCCACAGCCGGTGCCGAGAGGGCGGGGGGCCCGGGGTGCGTGTGTGTGTGCACGGGCGGTGGGTGTGCAACATGTGTGTGCACGTGTGGCCAGCTGAGGAGCCTATGAACGGAGCCGGGCCTGAGCTGGAACCCAGAGGCTCCGGGCCGTTCACGGCAAAGCTCCCAGAAACTGTCCCAAAGCAGCCCCCACCCCACGAATTCCCCCGTCTTCCTGGGGCCTCCAGTCCGCTTGGAAAGAGAAAGGGGGGCACCCACTGCGACCCCCACGCTGCTCCCCACAGCCAACCAGCCCGGACCCTGCGGAGGCCGAGGTCGGGGCGCAGGGGCGGGACCGCGACTCGGGATGGTGGGCTGCTCCCAGGACGCAGAGGCCCCGGCGGGGACGCGCCTGACCGGAGCCTCCGACCCCTCTGAAGACGATCCTGTGCTTCCCGTGCAGCTGCCGCACCTCGTGAGGCCGCCCAGAGCCACCCCCGCGAGGACGCGCCCCTCAAAGCCACTGCTTGGCATTCCCGGCACGTGTCCCCACGCTGGGCCCAGCTCTGAGACGGACAGACTCCCGGCCGCCAGCAGGGACGCCCGACCTGGAGGACCAGGACCACCCGCCCCGCCCGGGACGCGACTGCCCCTCGTGCTGGGAGGGAGGAAAGGCACTTGTACACGGAGACACTTTATTGAGGCAATCGGATGGCAGCGGACGGTTTGAGAAGGCCGGGGAGCTACCGCCCCACGGATGTGCACCTTGGAAATACTCGGCTAAGTCACAAAACCAGCACGTTTCGTGAGAGGCTGACGTCCGGGTTCGTGGACTCCGACGGGCGAGGCCAACGCGGAGCAGGCTGTCCCGCGGACCCGCACACCCCGACCCTGGCGTGGCTACACGGTGGCAGGTGGCCGGGCCCGTGTCCCTCGCCAGCCACCCGCCCCGGAGAAACCAAAGCGCTTCAGGAGCAGGTGCCCCCAGCGGCCGCGCCGCTCCCACGAGGCGGGGACACCGGCCTCCTCCACGGGAAGACGTCTGGTGTCCACGCTGGAGTCTGCACGTGGACGGCACGGGGCGTTTTGGTTTGAAGCAAACGTGACGTGTGAAATATAATATCTTGACTAAAAAACGGACTGTTAACTTTTAATAGAAAAACCCGCAATATAAAAATACCGCTTTGTTAAAATAGACAGTGTGCACCTCAGGTCACATCGGGACCCTCGGCCCACGTGAGAAAGTGAGGATCCGCCCCCGCAGGGGCCCCCATGCCCTGGCTTTCTTCACCGGCACCAGTTCTACTCTGGAGTTAAAAGATACACAATATAAATAAAAGTAGCGAATCTGCATAGGACGTTATTTTGAGGACTGTTAATATATGGTCTGTTGTCCCCCAGGCCCTTAGCCTGCGGGGTCCGGGGGAGGCCGGCAGCTGCGCCGACAGGCGGTCAGACCCCACCTGGCCGGCCGCCGGCCTCCCGCCTGCTCCGCGGCGCCGCTGGGGCCCAGCGTGGAGACACGGCAGGGAACCCGCTCCCGACATTGCACGTTTCCTCCCCCGAGGCCGTTCGGTCGTCCCGCCGGTGCAGCCCGGCCGGTCACCTGCCGTCACACGTGGAGCAGGGGGATCTGCCACACCATGACCGAGGAGGCCAGCTCCTCCGGCCGCAGCTGCCTGGCCCTCCGGCCCACCCGCCGGTGGCCCTGGCCCCCGCAGACCACCAGCACCGAGCTGGCCCTCGCCCGCCTGCCCCGCGGCCCTGGCCCCGGGCCAGCGCTGGGGTGGCGCAGCAGGTCGCAGGTGGTGCCGTCCTCGGGCCGGGGCTCCAGGGACCCGGAGGACGAGGACAACTCGCTCCTGTGCGTCACGGAGCCCAGCGAACCCCTGAGCCACATGGCCTCCGGGCTGCCCTGGCTCAGGCAGGGCCCGGCCCCCTCGCTGGGCGCTGCCTCCTTCGGGTCTTCATCCTGGGGTTCCGCGCCGGGGGGCGGGCTGTCCCGGGGCTTGTCCTTGTCCGCCTTGGGCGGGGTGGTGGCCGCGACCAGGAACTTGACGGGCCCGTTGTGCGCGTGGTAGGAGACCATGCCCCTCCCTGCGGGGAAAGGCCCCGTGTCACGGGGGGGCGGGACGGAGAGGGGCCTGCCCCCCACCTCTCCCTTCACTCTGACGAAACCGCGCAGAACGCGAATGACACGTGGAATAAAATGGTACCCAGGTCACATTCGTGAGGGTTTTCAGCGAATGCGACAAAGCTTCCCCGGCGAAGGTCAAACAGCCCGGGGGCTGGTCCGCACTCTCCGTCCTAACCCCACCTTGAAAACCAGTTACTTTCCCGCACTCTCTGCACAAGTGCCTTCTCACTTGCTCTAAGGAAGCGAAACTTCCCTAAGTCTTGGCTTTACAGTTATGCCAGTTCTAGGAACAAAGCACCTAACCGCCGGCCGTCTTCCACCCCAAGGGACACGGTGATGCTGCGGGACGTCCCAGCGGAAGGTGCAGCGCGGCAGGTCCCGGGTCTTCCGGAGACTCAGGTCCTGCCACCACACGCAGGAGCAATTTTACGTTCGTGGCTCAAAAGCCACGTTACTGTCTGAAATAGCTGAACCCACCCGAACCCCGACCAATGTTGAGCAAAGCACAGCAGAGCTTTCGAGAGCCTGGGCTTCCTTCCTTGCAACGTAAACTATAAAAAGCACTGTTTTCACCTTTTATAGTGAAAACAGCGTCCGATCTAGAAACTAGCAGGTGGCAATCAAGGTAACTGATTCTCCCTGGGTCATGCGCAGAAATGGAAACGCCCAGCGCACAAGCGTTGCATCCCGTGACGTGCACTGGGACGACCCCACATGTTCTGTAACGTTACACTGCGTATTTCATGACACTACAGGGTAGGACAAGGAAAGATTACTCAAGTTCACAGATGCCGTCTTTACGGTACGTGGAGTGAGAAGGAAACCCAGCTATGAGCCATTTCAGTTGCGTAACCAACTTCCGGGAAGGAGAGGCAGGACCCCGGAGCTTCACGAGGCCCCGGGGGGGAGGTCAGCAGGGGTCCCTCACCTGTCACCTTGGGGATGCCCTGAAGACGCGGCACGGGCAGGGCCACCAAGAGTCCCAGGCTGGTGCCGACCATCAGGGAGCCGTGGCAGACGAGCAGGCTGGTCACAGAGAGCCGCTGGTGCCCTGCGGGACGGCAGAGAGAGCCTGGGGCCAGGAGGGCAGGTGCCGGGCGTGCTGCCCGGGGTCACCAGAGACACTCATGTCCACAGCAGCCTCCCGGGCTGGGGGCACCGGGCTCGGACCCCCGCGGCACTTCCATCGTCGGACAAGCAAGACCCGGCCGGGCCATGGGAAGCACCCCCCGGGGTGTCCCCTCGGCAGACGCTGTGTGGGGTGCCCAGGCCCTGAGCTGCACACGACGTCCCAGGTCTGACCTCCAGGAGGTCGCCAGCTCCCGGCTAGGGAAACGCCCCCCAGACCTGCCCCAGAGCCCCGCCCCAGGGCCCCTCGGTGTGTCTCCAGCCCCAGGGCCCAGCCTGGCGAGGCTTGGTGCCCAGAAACCCTCTGGGTCCCACCAGAGGCTGCGCTCGGAGTCTAGAGACCCACAGAGCCACCTGGCAGGCTGGCGGGCCTGGCCCTGACGGAACCCACACCCGGAAACTGAGACGGGCTGGACGCCCCTACCCGCACGGAGGCCCCTCCCGGTTACCTGGCAACAGGTGGTGGACCGGGGTGGCTATGTTGATGTCCTGCAGGTGTTTGAGGGTCTCCGTGTGGAACAGGCGCAGCGTGGACCCCGAGGTGAAGGCGACCCAAATGCCCACGCCGGCAACGGCCATGTGAGAGACCACCATGCCCTCCTCCTGGTGGGCCTCCAGCTGACCCTGGCGGCAGGCAGAGGGATGGTGGGCACGAGGGGCAGGTCCGCGGAGCCCTGCGCTCAGTCACGCCACTGCCCCGCCCGTGCCGAGCCCAGCTGGCGCCCCCACTGACCCGCACCCTCGGGGGGCTCCACGGGCGCTAACCCCCAAAGCCGACACTCCACAGAGGCGGGAAACATGGACCCTTCTTATTTTTGTTACCCTCCTCGCCCCCACACCCCCAGAGAGCCTTCCGGAAGGCCATGCTCTCCAGCCTCCACAGCTGAGAAAGCTCCCCGGCAGGCCGGGCACCCGGGACACGTGGCTGCTGCGGGGAGGTGCGCCTGCTGGACACGGGGGACAGGAGGCCCCAGGGCCTTCAGAGGAGGTTTGGATGACCTCACACCACGGTCACCACAGGGACAGATGAGGCTCCAGACTTCTGTGTGTCTTCCTGGGGACAAGAGTCTCCATTTCGATCCATCTCCAGGAAGCCAGCACAGCTTCCCGTCAGAGGAGCCCCAGGACCAAGACTAGATGAGGGCGGAGGACGGGCCGCGTCTCCCCTCGGGCCCCAGAGGAGCCGACGCGAAAGAACCAGCAGGAACCTCCACGCCAGGCCGCACGCAGCCCTGCGCTGTTGCCTTCCCATCCCTAGGAAGGGCTGGGCTGATGGCTGTGCCCCCTCCCCCGCGGCACCCACACCTATCCGGGCACCCCAGCCAGTCTGAGCCTGGCACTTAGAAAATGCCAAACACCTTCGCGCTGCGGAGGGCAGCTGTGTCTGGCACCTGCTGGAAATCCAGAACCAGCGTCTACTCTAAATGTCAGCTTCTAGAATGGCATTCACATTTTAACTTTAGGTGTTGTGTTTTTTTTTCAAAGAAAGGCGTTAAATAAGCCCAGGGTAGAAACCACAAGTACTTGGGAGAGAAAAAAGAAGCTCCAGCTCCACCCAAAACCGCGGGGGGTGGCCTCTGCCATCCTGAGGCAGTTCAGCATTTCCTTGTTTTCTGTCTGCTCCCGAGAACCCAGCAGAGCTGAGGGGGTGGGGGGTTTGAACTCCTGGGGTTCAAGCAGCCGACGAGGCCCAGCACCTGCAGGTGGTGAGCCCAGGGCCTCCGGGGCTGCTTCCCATGGACCCACTGCTACGTGCCGCCTGCTGCGCTGGAGCGAAGCCACGTTAACACGTTAACATAGTTCGGCCTCTGAACTTCCAACACCACCTGCCCTGCCGTCCACACGGTGCCCCACCCGGCACGTCTGGGACGCGCCTCTCGGCACCCCCAGCCCAGGTGGGCGCCCTGGGGTGTCGGACAAGGAACGCGGCGCCAGCCTCAGTTTCTGCACAACAGGCACCCACGAATTTCTGCCTCTGTAAACGCATTCGCCCATTTTGGTTCTGAAAACGCATATTTCAATCCAAATCTATTCTGAGGCATCAAGATCTACAGCTCATGAATCTCTGGGGCAGATTTTGGTTAGAACCAGGTCAGATGTTCGACCCGTTGGCCTGGGGGCGTCTTGACAGGACGGATAGAAACTGCCCTTTGGCTGTTTGGTACAAATTATACAAAAAGCAAGGCATTGTTTTTGGAGAAATGGTTTAAAGAAAGGTCATTACAGTCTTTCCTCTCGGTGGGAAAAAAAAATCCAAATACAGGGTAAAATGCTCTCACTGGCTCTTGCATGTTACATTTCTTCACATGACCGTTTACTGCGCTAATAAGGAACAACCACTAAAAGCTACGCTTTCCTCTGCTGGGTACTTTTTAAAATCCCCTCCTACCCACAAAAGAACCTGAGAAAGAAGGTCTCTCCTCCACTCACAGATCTGGTAAGTGAGGCCCTGCGAAGGGTGGAGGCTGCGGTGGGCGCGGCCGGACCCTGGGGTGCGCGGACGGCAGCCGGGTTCATGACCTGCACGTGCTCAGGGGCCAAGGTGCACCCGGAGCCAACCCAGCGGCCGCCTGCTTTGTGGGGTGACTCGCCGCTCGCGCCCACACCTCGCAAGGCCAGGGTCGCTGGGGTGACCCGTTCCCCTGGGCGGGAACCCCTTCCTGGCGTTTGCTGGTGTCAGAGGAGGGGGTGGCGGGCAGGCAGGAACCAACCAGGAGTTGGCGGTTTTTTCATAATAAACGCAAAACACGCTGCGACCAAGGCGTTCAAAAGGACAATGAAACCCAGAGTTTTCTCTGCCATCCTCCTCCCCTGCCGAGACGTGACAGCTTTGGTCTCTTCCCAGAAGTTTCCGTACGTGGAAACTGCACACACACACGCTACACGGCCGCTAACACGAGTTGCAGGTGCCCCTCACCCATCGCTGCCTACGGCCGCCCCTCTCAGCCGCCCCCGCTGGGGTCTGGGGGTGTTTGCAGTCACTTGGGAGCCAGGGGACATGGCGGTGCGTCCCCACCTGCTCGCCCACCCCCCCCCCCCCCGTCCTTGCAGACGCGTTACATTCCCGCTGAACGCAGCCCCTCAAGGAGGCCCAGCCGGGACCCTGTCCCCACGGGACGCACCCGCGGCCACCACTCACCTCCACCGCGTGCGTTTCCACGCTGATGATGAAGACCTGGCCGCCGGATGCCGCCCACAGCGTCCTGTCCGCCACCAGCAGGGCCCTGACCGGCAGGACGCCCAGTTTCAGCACGTTCCGAGGCTCCGGGTCCCAGGAGCCGTCTGGAAGGGAAACAGTTTTGTTTCACCCGTGGGAGCTACCGGGACGGGACGAGGCTGAGGCGGCTGCGGGGACTCCAAACGTGACACCAGCTGAAACCGCAGCTTAGCCCCTGGGGACAGACGCTCCACAAACTCTGCTGCTTACAACCCGCACGGCCAGCCGGTCAGCGTTACAGGGACGGTGCCCGAACCAACGGCCAACGGCTGAATGTCCCCATTCCAGCCTTTCTCTGCGAACACCCCGTGATTTACACCGGACGCACGGACGCAGAGCCGCCTGGAAAGGACGAACGTCCCCGTCCCACGTCATCCAGGGCGAGTGTCGCAGACAACTCAGCAATACGTCACTCAAACCCCGGCTGGACCCCCTCTTAAGTGGCTGACGCGATGACTCTGCAGATAATGACAACTGTTCCTTCCGTGTCCAAACTGGGCACTCGGAGCGATGGCGCCCGGGACAGGGCCCGACCCGTGTGCTGGGAGAACGGGCCGGGCAACTCTCAGCCCTTCCGTCCTCGGTCGGGGCGGCTACCGCGACCCTCAGCGGGAAGACCCACTCCGGACAGACGCGGAGGCCGCGGGGAGCTGTGACAGGGGGAGATCCAACCTGAAGGAACTGCTTCTGGAAACTACCTCACAGGTGTTGCTTTTTCCTACCCAGGTAAGACCGTCCGCCTGCAGGAAGGCCACCACCTGACCCGCGGTTGGCCTGGCCCTCAGAGGTCAGCCTGTCACCCTGATCAGACGGCTCTCCCGGGAGGCGAGGTCGAGGGCAAAGGTCAAGGGCACAAAGGCTTCCTGGGTAAAGGGACCAGCGGGCCAGGCTCCCTTCTCGGGTGGGAAGGACACGCATGTTTAAGCAAGAGCTGGAAGCCGTGCGCCTGGGGCAGAGGGACGGGGACGGGCCAGTGGCATAGGCAGGGGCTGGGCGGGGGGACATGTTGGTCTGCCCAGCACTGCGAGGGCCAGGCATGCGTGGCCTGTTCCAGGGGGTGTTGGGTGACACGCCCTGTGGAGCCAAGGCCACTGGCCGAGGTGCGGGCAGGCCGACAGCTCTGAGAAGGGGTCCCACACACCTGCTGGGGTCCCAGCTCTGCACGGGGTGTGAGGAGGGCCCGGGGGAGCTGGTGGGGGGAGGGGAGGTCGTGAGGGGCCCTCGAGTGAATAGGACACAAGGAGGAAAGGTGGGGCCTCAGCAGATGCCGCACCTGCAGCCCCCCCGACCCCACACTCCCGCCGGAACCGTGACGGGGCACCCACGGCCCTACATGACCCCATCACCTTGTGCTTTTGCGTAGACGGCCACGGCCCCGTCCACCAGGCCGGCGTAGAGGCTGCGCGGCGTGGCGGCCAAGCTCATGACCGTGGCCTTGTCGGGGGAGGAGAAGTGCTGCAGCCGCACCTTCTTGGCGCCAGGGCTGCTTTTGTAGACGGAGATGCTGGAGGGAAGGGCCACGCGTGAGCTCCCTCTCCTGCGGGGGCCCCGGATGCCCAGCCGCCCCCAGCCTCCCCCACACGGAGACTCTGTCCCTCGCCCCTCACAGGAGAAACTCCGGACTACAAAGAAACCAGCCCAGCTTCCCTTCCGGCCTGTCCCTGCGGCTCGGTGACGGACACCTGACTGTCCCCAGACACAGGCTGCCACGGGGTTGACGAGGACACGGGGCCCCTCCCCACCTGCACTCCCCACACACGCCCCCCGGGCAGAAGGACCCACCTTCCCTCCTCAGTCCCCAGGCAGACGGTGGGGACGCCCTGGGGGCTCCCGGCCGGGGCCCCTGGCTCCGCCGCAGGGCTGGGCTCAGGGCTGGGCTCCGCGGGGACATGCAGCATGCAGAGCACACGCGACTCCACGTGGAAGCACTCGGTGACCTTGGGGCTGGCGCCCTGCAGCGCGAGGATGGCGACCTCGCCCATCTGGCTGGTGCAGCTTCCCACCTGGGGAGGGAAGGGCGGTGGCATCACAGGGAGGAGGCGGCATGGCAGGGAGGAGGCGGCCTCCCGCCGCACCTCCCGCGTGAGGGTTGGTGGTGAGAGTCCCCGCCCCCCACGGAGGCTGCTGTCCCTCCCCCACGGGCCTGGCAGCCGGCCCGGGACCCCGAGTCTCCCATTTGCTGGGTCAGCTGCCCCGGAAGGTAAACATGGTCCTTTACGGCGGGAAGGAGCCCGATCTGGTGGCTGCGGGGAACAAACAGGACGGGCGCAGGCCGCGGGGATGCAGCTGCAGGGTCGAGGGCTCCGAGTGCCAGCAGTGCAGACGCCGGCCCACGGGCCGGGAGGGCACAGGGGGGACTCACCCACAGGAAGCCCTGGGCAGTGGTGGCGTCCGGCTGGCCCGCTCGGCCCAGGTGCGGCTCCGGGTTGTACGCAGCACATTCGATCTGGGGGAGGAATGGCCGCGTGAACCCCGGGCCAGGAGATGTCCCGAGACAGACCAGCAACACGCCCCGCATCACGCGCCGGCCTGTGGTGTGCACACGCACCCGCACACAAGCCCTGCTCTGCACACGCACCTGCGTCACGCACCTGCCCAGCACCGGCCCCAGTGCCCCGCCCAGGGGGGCTTCAAACCACGGATCCTAAGTGGTCTCCACCTAATGAGCCTGGGGCAGGACCTCGTTGCCCCGGGACCCGACGCGGGGACGCCCCGCCGTGCGCCCCGCTTCCCCAGCTGGACGGGGACCACCGTCACCTTGAACTCCTGCTGCTTGGCCACCGTCACCGGCGTGTGTCCCACGAGCAGCGGGTGCCACTCCTTCTTAACCTGGTTCCCGTCGTCCTCCACGCAGAACCAGCCCAGGTGGTTGTCCTCCTCTGGTCCCATGTGGGCACAGGGGCAAGGACAGCAGTGACTGGCAGGTGACACGCTGGCTTAGACCCGGGCACCCGCGGCTGCTCCCAGAGCGGGACCAGGTTTCCCTCCAGGTCGGCCGCACCCACTGCCCCGCCTGGGGCCCCTCGCAGCCGAACACGGGCTCACGCGGGTCTTTCCCGCTTTACAAGCGCCTGAGATGTTGAGCTCAGAGCGAGCGGCCCTCCCACGCGGGGAAGGCCTCACCCCAACACGGCTGCCACTCTCCGCGGGGGACACACGGCCCCAGTCATCTTATTTTCGGGCTCAACTCGCTCCCCTCAGAGCAGCGTCCCTGTGCTGGCCGAGCCCCCGACCCGTGCGGGGGACAGAGCAGGGGGCCGGCGGCTGTCCCTCCCACGGGCCCAGCTCGCGGCTCTTCTGCGCTTTATTTCCAGTTAGTTTATCACCGGTGAGCGACCGTGTGCACCTGCAGGAACCGCACACGCGCACACGCTCCTGAGCAACAGGTCTGTGTGGAGGCGCGAGGACGCACGTCAGCTGACAGACACACGAGAAGGAGGGGCTCGAGGACACGTCATGGCAAAGCTGCTGCCGGGCCCCTCGGCTGGCCCACCTGCACCTCAGCTCCCAGGTGGGGGACAGTGAGGGCTGACGGCCCTGCCGCTCCTGCGTGGGGACTCTGTCCTGCCAGGACCCTGGCTGGGCGCCGTGAGCAGCTGACACGAACGTGTTACAGGGCCAGGAACATGCTACAGAGGCAGGGAACATGCTACAGAGGCAGGGAACATGCTACAGGGGCAGGGAACATGCTACAGAGGCAGGGAACATGCTACAGGGGCAGGGAACATGCTACAGAGGCAGGGAACATGCTACAGGGGCAGGGAACATGCTACAGAGGCAGGGAACATGCTACAGAGGCAGGGAACATGCTACAGAGGCAGGGAACATGCTACAGAGGCAGGCAGGGCTCCCTCCCTGCACCTGACATGGCAACGCCTGCTCTGACCCCTCCCGCTGGAAACGTTCTCTGGGGGAGGGGCTGGCTGTGCCAGGTGACCCGGGTGGGCTTCGTCCTCCGAGGAGACTCTGCCCCGAGCAGACGTGCTGACGCCCGGCGGTGCCCGGCCCGTGGGGACGCGCGGCCCTTACCCAGGGCGAGCTGGGCCGTCCGCAGGCTGCTCAGCCACGACTCCTTGTCGGCCGGCGTGAGGGTGCTGAACACGGCGGTGAAGAAGGTGGGCCGCCCCGACCTGCGGCAGGATCAGAGCAGGCGTCGGGGAAGCGGGACACGGCCGGCCAAGGCCAGGGGCGTCCCCACACGGCCCGGCCCGGCCGCACTCACTTGTCCTGCTTGCCCGGGAGCCGCAGCTGCAGGCGGCAGCAGTCGGCCGCGCGGATCTCCTCCTCCTTCCTCAGGACCAGCCTCTGCAGCCCCGCCACCCAGTCGTGGGCCACGGCCTGGTTCAGGTTCTGCAAAGGGACACGCAGCTGTGGGCGGTCGCACTGCCACCTGGAGACTCGGCCCGGGGACGAGAACCACACCCTGGGGGACACGCAGGGTGCGCCGCGCTGTTCGCACACGGGGCCCTCAGGTCTGCGCGGGGACCACCCCACCCCGTCGGGCGCAGGGGACACAGCCCGTCGGGGTCACGGGACTGCGAGACCCCCGGGCTGACAACGCGTGAGACGCAAGAAGAGGACGTGCAGCCGGGCCGCGGGGAGGCGTCACCTGGTAGTGTCCCCTCAGGTCCCCGACGAGCTGCGCGATCTGCCCGACCACGTGGAGGTCGTGCAGCAGGTTCTGCAGGTCCTGGTACAGCTGCCCCGGCCCCTCGGAACCCTTGTCTGCAACAAGCACACCCGGCACCCGCCTCAGGCGCACGGGGAGGACCACCCGTGAGCGCGCGGATCTCGCCTCTTGAACAGCAAACACTTGCAGGCGCTTTCAAATGTCAACGTCTGGAACTTCGATTTGCTGAAGAAATGCTTTAACTTAAAAGGCATTTTTAGAACCATTTGACTCCTCATCCCTCCTCTCACGGCTCAGAGCTAAAACGAAGGCCCGCTGCGGACAGGGAAACTGAGGCACTGAGGTCCACACCCGACACGGGGCCGGGCGCCCCGACGCCCTGACCACAGCCTGCACTGCAAGGGCGGCACCGGCCCCCTGCCCGGGCGCCGGCGCCGGGGGGAACACCCCGGGAATAAACGCGTCGCCGCAGCACACCCAACACGGAACTGGGGTCCCCGGGGCGGCACCCGCCACCGCAGAGCCGAGGTCCCGCGGCCCCGTGGGGCCCCAGGAGGAGCGGGAGGCGTCAAGAGGGGCTGACGCCCCTGCGGACAGGAGCGGCCCCAGCCTGCAGGTGCCACCCCGCACCCCTGGCCACGCCCTGGCCACGCCCTGGCCACGCCCTGGCCACGCCCTGGCCACGCCCTGGCCACGCTGGGAGAAAGCAGGCGCACCCGTGGGATCAATCTGTCCACGTCAGCCCGCAACTCCGCGAGCGGGGTCACCGTCCCGGCTCCGTCACAACAGAGCAGAACGCGCCCGGGACGAGCAGTGGACGCGTTTCTGGCATCTCACGTTTAACCGGAAGCTCCCGCTCAGTGGGGTGCGTCCCCCACAATTCAGAGCGGAGGCCAGGCCTGAGTCGCGCCTGGCCTGGTTTTATTCGGATAAACGAGAGAGAAAGGGAGGAAGTAACAGCACTGTACCGACAGCGCACGCGGAAGACCGTTTGAACTGGTAACCGTGAGTACCAGGCAGGGGCCGACGCATCTCCAACTCCCACAAAAAGGTGCCCTGACGCTTCCTCTCCGGTGACACGCGCAGCTCACAGGCCCAGGTGCTGACCCGTGGCCGGGCCTCACGGAAACACAGGGCAGAAGCAGCACCCAGGAGACAGAACTGGCCAGGCGTGGGGATGCTCCACCCAAGGGCGCCCGCTGTCCACCCTGGGGCAAGTCCATCGCTCAGCCCCCGATCCTGCAGGCCAGGCCCCCTCAGCCAGTTCGCAGGACGGTGCCCCCACACGCTGACCACTTCCCTGGGGCCACACGCGGTGTGACAGGCGCGTCCGAGGGCAGGAAGTGAGCGCATCACTTACGCGGCTTCGCGGTGGCCACCACAGCCAGGGGCTCAGGCGGGTGCTCGGGGGGACCCTCGGGGGGGCCGTGGTCCACGACGGTGACCGGCCCCAGGGGCACGCTCCACTTCAGCAGGTGCCTCTGGCAGGCGGACAGCAGCCCAGGGCCCTCGTGGGAGGCGCTGCAACACGCGTGAGCGTCAGCGCGAGCCACAGGGCTCCACCCCAACGCTTCCCGTGGGAACCGCGCAGCCGTCCAACCAACGGGCCCCCTCCCCCCGGACCAGCACCACCGGCTGCGCAGGAGCCCCCGGCGTGGCGGCCCTCGCCAGACGCGGGAAGGAGCCCGTCTGGTCGGTCCAGGAAGGCCGAGGGCTCGTGTCTGCGCACAGCGGGCGCCGCCCGGGACGGGTGTGTCCCTACCGGGCGCTGAGGGTGACGCACATCAGCACGTCGTTCAGCATGAACAGCCGGCGCTCCTTCGTCTTCACCACGTCCCCCCGGTCGTTGTACACGGTTTCTATCACGTCGTCCGCTCGGATGAGGTACCGGCTCCCGCTGCTGAGCAGCTGGACAGCGGACGCAGGGGCCGCCGCCACGGGCACGGGGGGAGAAAGCACACGCCGTCAATACCTGGGTGTCGCAGACGGGCCTCTATCGACACCACGCACCCCCAGGCACCCCCAGGCACCGTCGTGCGCACTGGGGAGCCCGGGAAGCCGCGTTTTCCCGGCGAGTTCTAGCCGGGACTGCAAGCCGGCAGGAACCCGAGTCCCTGGGAACAGCTTCTGGCCGAGAGCTGGTCCCCGCACTGCCCGCCCCCAGCAGCCGCCTCCCTGCAGGACTGTCCCCTCCTCCCGCACCCCCCGCGGCGGCGACACCGTCCCGGACGGGCCCCTTGGGGACGGTCCTTCCCCACAGGGTGGCACAGCGAAGCCACAGTGCAGCTCCGCCCGGCGCCCTGTTCTACCTCCTGAGCCCAAAACACCCTCGTTCTCTGGGGAGGGGCTGTGCTCAGTTACACGGACATCACGGGGCGTCACGGGGCGTCACGGGGCGTCAGGCTTAGCAGCACGTGCCGGCCCCCAACCGCTGGCAGAAACTTCCGCCCTCACCCCACACCGGCCGCCCTCGCCGCCCTCCGCGGCGCCCGCTCCGCCCTGCGCCCTCGCACCCACGGCCTCCGGCCCCCGGGCGCAGGGCGGCAGGACTCCTGTGACGGCTTCTACGTGAACCGTCTGTTGCTCAAAAGCTTCCCGGGACACCCCGGTCCTTGCAGTTAGGTTACGACCGTCACGCCCGTTAGGGGATGGACCTGCTGACACAGGCAACGCGCTCTGGCAGCAACGAACAGCCTGTCGGCTGCGCGACTCCGCTGGAGTAAATCCACCTCCTCCCGGCCCGGAACCCGGCGGGCAGGTCACACCCCGGGAGGCCCTGTCCTCGCGATGCTGGAACCCGGCTTCCCCGCGTCCCGGGTGGCTCTGCGTGGCCGGCGCAGCTCAGCTCACGCAGGGACAGGTACCAACGAAACCGTCACGCGGACGGAGTAACCCAGAGTGAAGCTCTCCACCTACACGCGCGCTGCCGCCCAAAGCACGGCCCTCAGTCCTCCCTCGGCACCTGGGGTCCACCCGAGGGCCCCTTTTCTGGGGACACGCAGACTGAACGAACCCGCGTTGGGGGTGGGGGCCTGCCTGGGGCTCCGTCGGCCGCAGGGGCACCTGGGCCAGCGCTGTCCCCGGCCCCGAGCATCACCAGGGGCTGACGGGAGGGCTCGCGACCGAGGCGACGGGGTGGCGGCCCCAGGGGAGGGGCGTCCGCCCACCTTGTTGAGGTACCGCTCGTTGACGGCCTTGGCGATCTGCTTAATTTCACAGCGCTGGTCCGCGTCCCTCTTCCTCTCGTTGAGCTTCTCCGCCAGGGTCTCGAGCTCCGTCAGCGCCATCTGCAGGGGCAGCCGGTCGGGGTGGCCCAGGGGCGTGCTCTTCAGCATGTCCTGCGGGAGGAAGGGGGCGGGAGGAGGGACAAGGACTCAGCTCCTTCTGGGAGGATGACCCCCGGGCGGTGGAACAGACCGAGCGGAACACGACGTGGCTGCGGCCGCGCCTTTTGCGAAAACAAGGTCCCCCTGTCAGGCGGCAGGGCCGGCGGGAAGAGCCCACAGACGGTGGGGGGCTCGGCCCCACCTGCGGGCACGGCACGGCCCTCTCCGCCTGACGGCTGGCGGCGCTGGGCGGGCAGCCGAGAGCCTGGGCTTGTGTCCCACAAAACCCCACCTGGCTTTGCCCAGGCAGCGCCCCCGACCCCTCAGGATTTCCCAGCAATGGGGCAGAAGGGCCCCTTCCAACCTCCAAGTTTAGGCCGAGGTGGTGACACATGAAGGGCCCCCGATGGTGCAGCAGGGGTTTGGGGGCCAGGAGTTAGGGGTGGACATTGTCAGCCGCACCCCAACATCTGGGGAGGGAAGGGAGGCTGCAGCGAGGGGAGGGGTGGTTAGGGGGGGACTGGGGTGACCCCCAGTGATGAGTCAGCCACCCCCACAGTGGAGCTTCCACAACAACCCACAAGGGTCGGCAGAGCAGGGGCGGGCAGGGCGGGAGCAGCTGCAGGGCCTGCCCCTGCGAACCCGAGCGCTGGCGGCCGGGGCAATGAACCCGCAAAGGCCAGTTGTACCTGAGTCTGAGCCTCAGGGGCGCGTGGGGGCCAAGCTGGACAGAAGCGGGTACCCCGGGACCCACCACGGCACTGCTGCCTGAAGCAGGACAGAGCCCTCCCCCTGCGGGTCTGCCACCACGCGGGTCCACGCCCACGCCAGGCCGCACATATGCAGGCGGGGCACCGGCCGGCGCAGCCACAGTACCTGGAGCAGCAGGATGAACTGCGGGAACCTCTGGATGGGCCTGGTCATCAGGCTGTAGAGCGTGACGCGGTCCGGACTGGACTCCTGGCGCTGCTGCGGGAGAGTCAGGCCACACTCACTGCTGGGCAGCAGGGCGGGACTCTGGACGCCCACGCCCACCGCACTGCTCCCGGGACAGAGCTGGCGCTGCTCAGGGACCTGCAGCGGCCCTGGGACCCGTCCCCAGACTGGCTGCAGCCACACCTCCCACTGCGCCTCGGACACGCCTTCTGCCACCAGCCGCCGGGCTGGCGTCTCGGTGCTTCCGTCTGGGTTCATTTCAGTCCCCTAAGGACTGAGTTCCCTTCTGAGATTCTACAACCACAGGGAAAGTGCCATGACCGAAATTAAAGAAAAACAACAGAGAAAACTGCGCAGAAGCCCAGGTTGGAGCTGCAAGGCCCCACAGCAGCCAAGCCCGGAACCCAAGGGCTGCTTCTCCTGTCTCAACCTTCTGACTGTCCGCCTGCCAGCCACACACGGGTTCTTCTTAAACCCAGCAAACACGGGTTCTTCTTAAAGCTGCGTTACCACTAACGCCTGTCGCTGCTGCAGCACCGACTGGGACCATCCCCAGGGCACGGCTGCTCTAAAATCGTTGTAGCAGTGACATTCCACACGCAGACGTGAGGTTGTGTCAAGTCCCATTCTGCACGCTGTGACGTGGAACCCGGTATCGGTACTAAAACCCCAGGAGGGAAAGCAGCCGCGCACCTTTAAAAACTCCAGAAACGCGGGCTTCGTGGCGCACGCCTTCTTGAGGATGGCCACCGCCGCGCTGAAGTTGTTCACGTACTCGCTGTAGGCGTCCAGCACCATGGACTTAGAAAACTGAAAGACGGGAGGGGTGGGGAAGCGCCGTCAGGCCGGGTCCCCCCTCAGCGCAGCTTCTGCCGCCGCGGGGGTCACGAGACGCACGTTACTGAGGCTCTGCGGCGTTCTGGCACACTTGCTGGGCGCAGGCTCCGTGGCTGCTGACCCCCACGTGCCTCTGGGGGTCCCGGCTCCATGCACGGCAGGCGGGCACTGCCCCTCCTTTCCACCCCCGTGACCCGCTCCTCCGGCGTCACCTCCAGGACAGGACGCGGGGCAGTGCCGCACAGAGGGGTCCCCTGTCCCTGAGACACTCCAGACAGAGGGCGCTGCCCCTCACCGAGGCAACGAAGACGTCCCCGATGGTCTCCACGGTGTCCCACTCGGCCACGCGGCTGGCCAGCGCCATCTGGAACAGGCGGTGGCACTGCAGCACCTCCCGCAGGCGGTGGAACACCTGCCGCAGCTTCCGGGCGCTCAGCATCCGCGGCTCCATCTCCAGCAGCGGCCGCTCGTACTGCTGCGGAGAGGCGCAGACCCGGGCGTGGGCCAGCTGCCCGTGCAGCCACCATTCCACCCTCTCCTGACTCGCACGGTGGCCAAAGACGTGAACCAGAGTGTCCCCTGGAGGGAACCGCTCAGGGCCCCCAGTGTTTCGTTCCTGAGAACATTTTTTCAGGGGCTATGTCGGATCTAACGCAAACATGAAGAAGCCGCAGGTGACCAGCGGCTGCCAGTGACAAGCGTCACCGCGGGGCCAGACGGCTGAGCACACGCTCTGCACACAAGTCTTCCCAGAAATGCCCCAGGGGTCGCGGCCCCGAGAGCAGAAGTGACAACCGCGTGTTTGACGTTCACGACTTGGACTTCTGTGTGCCTGATCCTCTCCTGTACACTTTTCCTGCCATCACTTGACTTGTGATGTCAGCAGGCAGGCACAACATCGAAATTCTCTAGAGAAGCCTGCAAATTTGGCTATTTAAGGATTCCTACATAGAACTACACACATGTAACAGACCATGTATGGAAGATTAGTCAGGCATGCACATGTAACAGACACACGTATGGGAGGTTAGTTAGGCACGCACATGTAACAGACACACGTATGGGAGGTTAGTCAGGCATGCACATGTAACAGACGCACGTATGGGAGATTAGTCAGGCATGCACATGTAACAGACACACGTATGGGAGGTTAGTTAGGCACGCACATGTAACAGACACACGTATGGGAGGTTAGTCAGGCATGCACATGTAACAGACGCACATATGGGAGGTTAGTCAGGCATGCACGTGTGACAGACACGTATGTGGAAGGAGGCTCCTCAGGCATGCACGTGTGACAGACACGTATGTGGGAGGAGGCTCCTCAGGCATGCGCATGGCGTGACCGGCACCTCCAGGATCCTGGTCAGGGCGTCCACGTAGCTCTTCTCACTTTCGACAATCGAGCCCAGGATGAACCTTCTCACCACCTGCAGGGGTGTGAGAACCGGCTGGGGGCACTTCACGCAGACAACTCACTTCCATCTGGGGTGTGGTGATGAGGACGCTTAGGGGTTTTGCTTCTGAACAGCAGGCCAAGGCCGCCTCCCGAGGCTTCGGGGACCAGCCCTCCGGGCACAGGCGTAGGCCCCCCGCCGCTCCAGGGGCCTCAACCTCTCAACCTCACGTCAGAAGCCGCAGCAGCCGCGGGACACGTGCAGGCGCAGCACGGGTCACAACGCGTTCGCTGACGCGGCACAAACGCCATGAACAGGCCTGTGTCCCCGACACTGGATTACGTGTCAATCAGCATCAAAACAGCTCATCTTGACCCAAACCACGCTACCGCTACCGGAAACACCCGTCTAGTAAACCACTGTTCCGAACCGTAGGAAAGCAAAGCCCGTGGGAAGGTGGAGGAAAACGTTTTTTGCGAAGGTCTCTGGCCACACACAGAGGCCCTTGAGGCGGAAAACGGCTGATGCTGTTTCCAGGCGCAGAGTTAAACACTGACATCATTTTCCGGTTCAGGTTTCCCTATGGAAGTATGTGGAAGCACGAGCTCCTGGCTCCAAACCACACACACGCACACGGGTGAGCTCACACAGGCACACACGCACAAACATGCCCGGTCACAATCAGGCAGGTTCCAAACCACGTACACATGCACACGGGTGAGCTCACACAGGCACACGCGCACAAACATGCCCGGTCACAATCAGGCAGGTTCCAAACCACATACACAGGCACACGGGTGAGCTCACACAGGCACACACGCACAAACATGCCCGGTCACAATCAGGCTGGCTCCAAACCACATACACAGGCACACGGGTGAGCTCACACAGGCACACACGCACAAACATGCCCAGTCACAATCAGGCAGGTTCCAAACCACGTACACATGCACACGGGTGAGCTCACACAGACACACACGCACAAACATGTCCGGTCACAATCAGGCTGGCTCCACAGCACACGTGCACACAGGTGAGCACGTGCCCCCTGGCCACCCGGGGCTCAGCCCCTGCAGGGGTGCAGTGCCACCTAGTGGCAGGGACGGGACAGCGCCTCCCACAGCCGTGACTGAGGAGGCCACGCGTGTTCTCTTGGCTCAGTTCACAAACCGAAGAACAAAAGCAACCCTTCCAAACACTTGAGGAAGAAAGTGATGCACTTTAACAAGGACAACTGCATCTGAGATGAAAAGCCAAGCACACCAGCCCCGCAGCCCGTGTCGCCCCGTTTGGGCCAGAGGCAGAGACGTGTCCCCCTGGGGCGGGAGTCAGGCCCCAGGGCCCAGTCACTCTGCCGACTGGCAGGGTCAAGCCGAGGGCAGCCCTTCCCCAAAACGCAGACCCCCAGCCACTCCCTCACGTCTGCAGTGAGACCATCTGGGGTCTAATCCAGGGGTTACGTTTACGTGTTCAAGTCCTGAGACGATACTAATGCATTAGGTTGAAGGACCTGAAGTTGGTTTGAGACTATTTAACGAAACACGTAAACGAAGTCAGAGGCGGCCCCTCGTGAGCCCACCCACCACCCTGGACGCGCAGCCCCACCCGTTCCTCCGCCCCACTGGGAAGCTGACATTTCAGGGCGGCCTGTGCAAACCAGGGTCGCCGAGGCTCCTGCTGGGTTAACCCCTCATGGGCCAGGCAGCAGAGGCAGGTGCAGGGGTCCTGGGGATGGAGGGGACCGCAGGGCAACACCAGCCGCGCACGCAGACACCGCAGGGCTGCGCAGGCCAAGGGCGCGAGGACCCGCCCGCCATCCTACCTGCTGCTGGGACAGACCTTCCGGCATCGGCGTCAGGGTGGCCTCGGGGTGCCTGCAGTCCACCTCGATGAACAGGCTCTGCTCCTCCTCCAGGACCGGCCTGGGGTCTGAACGACAGGGAGGGGGCGCTGTCTCCCCTGGACACCGGGCGCTCGGGTGGCCCTGCGCGCAGCAGCTGCAGGTTCCCGTTTCCTCCCGCCGGCGGCGACTGACCCGGACCTCGGCCACCCGAGAACACACCCTGCACCCCAGCAGCGCGGCCAATTCTGACCTTCTCAGCACCTCAAGTTCACTCCGGGGCAGAGGTGCGGGGGGAACGACCAGGGGTGGAGCCAGGGCGAAGGCTTAGACTTACCCTGTACCATCCCCCCAGGGGCCAGGAGACGCCACCGGGAAAGGCGGAGAGCGACGCCGTCGGCGGCCCCCGCACCCTGCCCTTGCGGGCCTGCCCCGCCCAAGCCGCACGAAGTCAGAGCTTCAGTGAACTACCGACGCCGCAACCCGGCTGCGAACCAGAAAGGCCCCCCTCCCACCCCTGCACCCTGGAAACAGGGTCCCGCACCCCGTCTGCCTCCCTCCATCGCGGGGATCCTGGCGACCTGGCTCCGCCCGTGGGGGAGGCCGACGGCCCCTTAGGCCTGCGTTGTTCTAAAGCCTGGTTGCAACCCGGACCAGGGCTGGGGGACACCCGGGCTCAGCCCAAGCGCAGGCGGCAGAGGGGCCGGACTCGCACCGCACCGACCCGCAGGGGCCCCCACCAGCCTGGCCCCGGATGCGGGGCACTTCAGGAGGGAGGACAGGGCATGACGCACCTCGGGGTGGGGGGCGCGGGCGGCCCAGGGCGGAGAAGGGGCGATAAAAAGGGAGTTGGAGTTGCTACCTGGGAGCAACTGAAGGTCGGTGGCCCTTGGAGTGAGTGATGGAGGCCGTCCAGGCCCGAGCCCCGCCCCCCCAGGGAGCCCCGCCCCCTAGCCTGGCCGCCCCGCCCCTCAGGGAGCCCCGCCCCCGAGCCTGGCCGCCCCGCCCCTTCAGGGAGCCCCGCCCCGAGCCCCCGGCCCAGGCCTCCCCAGGGCGCGCGCCACCTCCCCAGGGCGCACACGCCGCCCCACAGACCTTGCGAGATGAAGGACTTGGTCCTGATGAAGGAGCGGCCCCGCTTCACGGCGGCCTTGGTCTTTTCGAGTCCGTCGCGGGTGCCCTCCTTCGCCGCCCGCACCAGCTTCTGCACCTGCGGACGCAGCAGCGGAGCCCGCGCGCCTCGCACCAGCCGCCCCTGCGCCCCCACCGGCTACCGCCGGCCCGGGACTGGGGCGCCCCGGGGACCGGCCCGGGCAGAGCTGGACGCAGCCGCCGTTGACGCGGTTACAAAGGCTCCCGCTCCGGTGGCAGCGCAGCCCGCACTTTCCCGGCTCTGCGGACACGGGGCTGTGCCGGCGCGCAGGGTGCGGCGGCGCCCACAGGTGACCAGCAGACCCACCTGACACCCGCCCCACCCGCCCCTGCGCCCGGGACAGCGCTCAGGGCTGGGGGCGGACGGCCCGACCGACGGACGGACGGACCCACAGCGAGCAGGGTCTGCGGAGGCCGCTCCCAGCTGGGGACACGGCCGCCACACCCCCCACCCAGCAGCGCCTGGCCACGGGCGCTGGGCACCCCGGCTCTGTAAAGCCCGCGTCTGGGACACCTGTGCCCTCCAGGGGACACCCGGTGGCCTCGCACAGGAGGGCCCAGCACCCTTCAGGGTGCCCCGCCCCGCCCCGCCGCTCCATGGGGACAGCAGCTGCTGCAGCTCAGCCTGGGGGGCCGGGGGCCAGTTCGGGGCACCTCTGCTCTGCCGCCCCTGGGGAGCAGCTTCCAGGTCATGCCACACACGGCACCCCCAGCCTAGCCATCCTGACAAGCCCTTTCCTTCCGTGCCCCGGGGGCCTCCCCAGAAAACGACCCGGGGACCTCGCTCAACCCTAGGAAACCAACCAGTGCCTCCTCTCGCTGTGAGGACACCGGGCCCCTGCGAGCGCCCGCCCCCCCGCGCCCCACTCTCTCGTCCCCATGGGGCGGCTGCGCCCCAGCATCCTCCTGCCCCGTCCTGCCCCCGAAGTGGGACCAGGCCCACCGGCTGCTGCTCCGGACAGACCTGCGCTGCCGGACCAGGTCTGGGGTGGGACCCCCACACCGAACCCTCACCTGCTTCCGGTGGCTGCTGCGCAGGAAGGAGCCGGGGACTCCGTTCCGGCCCTCGGCGTCGCTCTGCTCCTCGTAACTCTCGAACTCGCTCGAGCTCCAGCCGCACTCCAGGGAGCTGTTGCCCCCTTCGTCCCCGTGCTCCACGTCGTCATAGATCATCTCACCTGAGGGCCAAGGCCACGGGGTCACAGCCGCAGGCCCCTGCTGCCCCTGCAGCTTCCGCGTCACCACCCGCGCGGGGGCATCTCGGAAAAGCGGGGGCGGGCGCCTGGCCGGGCCTCACAAACCTCTGACACCCCAGCCCCACCCGCAACCCGAGGCCCCCAGGCTCCACGGAGCCACAATTACCTCGTGACCTGCTGGCCACAGAGAACTTTCCACAAAGGGAAACTTTTATTTAAATAAACGGAAGGAGTATAAACATGGTGGATGGATGAAGACGTGAATGCAGAGAAGCTCACTGCTTTTGTGCAAAAGAAAAAAAGAAAAGAAGAAAGAAAGAAAGGCCCCCCTAAGGCTTGTGGGTAAACTCTTGCTGGACTGAAACAGCATCACCTCCTGACTCGCGGCAGAACTGGTGAAGAGCACAGCAGACACAGGGACAAAGTGTCCCCACGGAGGGGACTCGGCTGGGTCCAACCAGACCCATCGGCTCTGGCGGGTGGGCGACCACAGGCCTTTCCTGCTCGCCCAGCCTTGGAGGCCCCGGTCGCCCCTCTGCGGACGGAGACCCAGGAAAGCCCTCCCACTTCCTTTGGTGGGAACGGGCCCCTGGCCGCACCGCATGTGCAGCGTGGACTTGCGTGAACACAGGCAGCATGTTGGTTCACGAGCACCAGCAGCTGTACTGGCGAGGGGGCCGGAAAGTCAGCCCGTCTTCCCGGGGCTGGGGACCCTGGGGACCGCCCGGCGGCCACGGGCACGGACGGGAGACACCGGCAGGCTTGGACGGGCGCTGGCGGCGGACACCAGGACTGCGGCCTGGCCAGGCTGCTTCCTTTGCAGCTTCTCACACCCAACGGCCCTGGACTGCAGGGAGCACGCGTGAGGTCACGGGTTGGCCCAGCCGTCACCCCTGTGCGGCGGTCGGAGAAGAGCCTGCAGGTGCTGGAGGGTCCGGAGCCCCTGGGGGAGCCGGAGGGCAGAGGCCTTCCTGGTCCCCGGGGCACTGCCGGGCGTGACTTCCTGACATTGTTGGGAATTCCGCACCAGGCTTCCGGTGCCGGGGCTGCAAGTTTATGCGCTTGGAGGCTCCTTCCTGGCTGAGGGTCGCAGGCTGTGGACTCGGGGCAGCGCACTGCTCCCAGGATCAATGCCTTGAGGCCTTAGGAAAGATTTCATGTTCCAAGTGTTTTCATTTATCGAAACAAAGCTGGCAGAACCCTGCCCTGGTTTTCCTGGTTTTTATGCATTTCTCGCCGTTGGACCGTCCGGGGCGACCCCCACACTACCAGCTTCAGGATTCTAGCTCTTTCTTTCAAGTCAGTCGTACTCTGTGTCCTTCCGCAGTTCACCAGTCTGTGTCCAGATCCCTGGCAGTGCGGGCCGCTTCCTTAAAATCTCCCCTCCGGTGACGAACGGGTCTCCTTCCTACTCCATGGTCTGCCTTCCGTGTTCCAGGCGAGGCTGTCACACAAGCTGGCTGTTGGACCTTCCTCTTGTGAAGGGCTCCATGTCTGACAACGTTTTACAGCCTCACACGCTGGAGTCATACTGGCAGTGTGTGGGTCAGCACTGGCTTCTGTTCCCTTTTCCTCCCGTTACATACACATGTTCCGCCCTTACGTAGCCTCCACAGCACACGTCTGGCATGTCATGGCCCAGACATGAGACCTGAGAACTTCGCCTGCTGGCAGCTGGAGTCCATTTATTGTTACTATGGGATCAATATATTTGGACTAACTTTGCCATCTTTCTTTCATACTCTTTGCCACGCTGTCTTACGTTGTATTTTCTTTCTGTCTACCAGCCTGGGCTTTGCTCTACTCATTTGGAAGTTCAATAGCCTATTCCTGTTCTTTCAGCGATAACCCCTAAGATGCAGTCCGGACCTATCGTATTGAATACGCTTCTCCTGAAAAACGCACAACCTGAGGGTCCCAGGGTCGACCCCACCCCCACCCTGGGCTCCTTTCGTCCACAGACATGGGTGCGTTTGCTCATCATTCTCTTCTAAAGTTGCCCGTTCTGTTCAGCACCCCTTTCCTTCAGACACAGCGGGAAATACCTGTTGAGTCCGTGAATGGGAAATCTCCCCACGCTTCGTCTCTTTTTCAAAAATTATCCTTTGGCTGGACGTGGAAACCTGGGTGGAAGCACCACGTTTCCTCCGCACTCGGCAGTGTTATCGCGTGGTCCCCGGCGCCGCACGACGGCGGCTCTTCCCTCCAAAGTCCCGTTTCCTTGCTTCCCGTCTCCCGGCTCTTGCGGGTCTCCCCGGGGACGCGGGGCCGGCAGTGTCCAGGGCACGGGCCCAGGGAGGGCGAACCGCGCTCGGCCTGCTCCAAGTCTGTATCCCTGTCTTTCCTGAACTCCAGGAAACCTTAGCAACCCTTCCTTCCATCGTCTCATTGATTAGACTTGGGCTGGGACTTCTCAGCTTCCACGTTATTCCCTTTCCGCTCACACTTCTCCCATTTCCAGCTCCTGCTTCTTTAGGGTAATTAAGACAAGGACCCTATGCCAAGGGTTGCAATGTAAACACACACGTGTGTGCACGGTATCGGCGAGCTGCCTGGGAGCACACGGGACGGGAACGCAGCACGCGCAGGAGGCGTGCCCACGCCCCCGGGAACGGCCCCCCACGCCCGCGCCGGGCACCCCACCTGGCTCCGAGTCGGAGTTTTCTCTGGGCACGTCATCGTAGATGGCCTCTTCTGCGTCTGGAACGAAAGGAAGGGAAACTAAAACCTGGCCGAGACCAGCCGAGCGGAGCTTACGCGCCCGTCCCGCCACGGCCTGTCTGCGAGGTCGAACGCGGCACCTGGGCGGCTTTCCAGGGGTTGGAGGAAACTGCTCTACGGGGACCTGCTGTGAAACGTATTCTGTTACTGGATGTCCAACAGCACCTCCCTAACGGCCCCTTTACAGACGTTCCCCTGACACCACGTTACTGTGTCCTGACCTCGCGAACCGCCCGGGGCCCAGAGTACCGGAGGTCAAGGGGCGACCTGGAACCCCCAGCAGCCCCGAGGCTGATGTCTCAGGCCCTGGGTACGAAAGGCAGCCACGTGCAGAAGAGAAACGTCGAACTTTCCGAACGAAATACAAGCAGTCTGAGCCCGGCTCTCCTTAAATAACCTGGGGTCTCCGCAGGCCAGACGCGTGGGTGCTCTGGGCGGGAGGACCCGGGGAGACCTGCAGCCCAACCGGACGACAGCAGGGGGGCTGCGAGCCAATCGCATGGATGAATACACAGCAAGTAGGGAGCCAGCGCTTAATAGGAGATCACGAGCAACGCAGTTTTCACTTTCCCTTTAACAATTAAAATCTAGCTAAACACAGCTCCCTTTCTAGACCTTGTGTGGCACAGGGGGCCCGCGTGCGCCCTGGTGGGGGCTGCATCCCCATGGAAAGGCACCCCATTCGCAGGAAAGAGGCTCCGTGAGTGTCTGGGGGTGACTGAGGCTTGTGGGTGGGGCCAGAGGGTCCGGTCCCTGAATCTGCAGCCGTTGAGCAAACCCGGAATCTGCGCTGGAAGCAGCAGCCAGAAGAGGGGCGCTGGGCGGACAGGGACCCCGACAGGGAGCGAAGCTGGGGTGCAGGCTCTGTCAGCGGGTCAGCTGAACGGACGTACGTTGGAGCTGTGAGCCCCGACACCCGGCGCCCACGGCGAGGACACGGGGCGCAGCCACTTACTCTCCATCCACGCGGTGTTGGCCGGGTCCGCCACCCAGCGGGCGAGGGCGCTGTCTTCCGCGTGGGCTGCATCCTCACTGCAGGACAGCAAACCGCTGAGTGTCCCCAAAGTACACAGATGCTACCGCGTGGGCCGGCTGTGTGTTTCCCTGGACACGACTAGGGGGCATCCTGAGCCCCAACTGTCCGTCACAACTTCCGTGACAGCCCCGCACAGCGTTCGCTGCGACAGACCCAGGAGCAAGTGCCGTCCCTGCGCTCGAGGCTGAGCTGCGTCCCCGCTCTCACCCGGCCTGGTGAAGCCGTGTGCCAGGCACACCTGCCACACGAGGTGCAGGTTCCAGACACAGCAAAGCCCGCTCTCCGTCTCTGAGGAGCCCTTGGCCAGGCGAGAACAGGGACACGAGAAACCACAGCAAGAGCACAGGGAAAGCAGGTGCAGCCCAGCCGCCGGCACAGCTCCGGGGCACTAAGGGGGGCATTTCAAGAAGCATCAAAGCTGGCGTCCGGGAGGGGAGGGGGTTTTCCTGGGCATCAGACAGGTGAAATAGCACTGGCAGCGGCCAGTGGCATAAAGAGAGGCCAACAATCAAACTGGAGGATTCTAGGCGAGATCTGGCTTAGGCCAAGTTCAAAAAGATGCTCCGTCCAGGGATCCCAGAAGCCCTTGGACGGTCACGCACGCTGAGCGTCTCCCGGAAGGAGGCTGTGGGGCACCCCCCCTCCTGTCTCTCCAAGACCCTCACTTGTTTCCCCACAGGAGTTACGCCGGGGACGTGCAGGGTCCTGGTGTTCGGGAGGACCTGCTGGGGGCCTGGGCAAGGGGCAGGGTGCAGACAGACAGGCGACAGCGACACGGGACGGGCCCGGTCAGTCAGCACCTCAGCCCAGAGAAAGTCGTGAGCTCAGCCTGTCCCCGTCAAATGAACACAGGGATACCTGTTGGTTGGGTCCTCAGAACTCAGAGAGTTCAACGGGTTCTCTTCTGCTACATCTGGGGTTTCCGCTAAGAAAGAAAAGAAGGACTTTTATCCCTCAATGCCTAGTACAAATGTCAGCAAGTTGACTTTCACCTAGAACGATGCACAGTTTGTTTCTTATGCACAATAAGCTACCCTAGTGTAGACGCGACAGAGCTTTCGGATAACGGTTTTCCAAACGGCATTGCACACAATAGTCTGACGTCCAAAGGTCTTAGGAAACAGCCCGAAATTAAACAAATCCAGCTGGAGTTACCACGGGAGCTCCGACTGCGGTGACTCCGGAAGTGCACCTGCCCGGCCACCTCAGATCGTCAAGGGGGAAACACGGAAGCTCATGCCATTGGACAGCCGGACTTTCCCGGCTGTGACACGCACACACGTGTGCACGCGCACACGTGCCCCGACGGGGGCAGTGCGGGCCAGACTCTGCTGGGGGGTGTCTCAGGCCCCGGCTGCGGGACCCTGCGTCCCCGCTGGAAGGACGGGCCCACCTCCGCGGCGGGGGCCAGGCGCAGGGCGGCAGCCTACCTTCCTCGCCCAGGGACGCGGCCGGCACCAGCACGGGGCTGCAGTAGGCGGGCAGGAGCGCGGGCAGGCTGGACGGCACGGCGTAGCCGCAGGGCACGGGCACCGCGTAGCCGCTGGGCACGGGCAGGCCGGGGCTCGGCTCCTCGGGGCTGGGGGTGCAGGGCGGGGGCTGCTCCTCCTGGAAGGGCGTGATGTCGATGACGGAGTAGGGGCTGACTCTGGCAGGCGCACCCGCGTCCCCTCCTGGGGGCAAACGCAGCCTCATGCCTCCGGGCTCCGGCCTGGTGACCCGCCGTCCCACCGTCCCAGGCAGAGGGCCCAGCAGCCGCCCCCACTTCACTGAAATACAAACTGAACTCCTGCCCTTAGTGCATCTCAACCAGACAAAACCCAGGGGTGGCAGCGACACCCCTTTCTCAGCCCCAGGAGCTCGTTCCCTCCGAACCGGACGAGGAGGAGGCTGGACGGGACCCAAACCGTCCAGAAACTCGGCCACCTTCCCAGAGGCCACCTCGGAGGGGCCCGGCCCTCCCTGGGGACACCGCCCAGGGGTTACACCCGGGCCCCGGCCTCACCTGCGCGCGTGGCAGCGGCCTCGGTCCCCGGGGGCTGGGCCGCAGGGGCGCCCGGGACCCGCCGGTCGGCCTCCGGAGCCTCGTCCCCGCTGTCAAAGTCGAACTGTTCTCCCTCCTCCTCCTCCTCGTTATTGTTGGCGTCAAACTTGACTTCATTGCCTACCATTCAAGGTCGAGAAATGACAGCGACATCACAGCAGAGACGGACCAGGGCCCGGATGCCGGGGAGCCCCGAGCTGGGGCCGGGGGGCGCCCTTCCCACCCCTGCACCCACGGGTCCCTGCCGCTCTCCACACGCCACCTGCAACTGCCCGTTCACCACACGCGGCTCCAGGGGCGCAGACACCGCCTGCCCTCCCGCCCGCGGACACTGGAGGGCGCAGCCGCAGCCCCGCGCCGACCTCTGTGGCCAGGCCGCCGGCCCACACGGTGCCGGGAGAGGAGCGGGAGGCCCAGTTTAGTGACCGCGGGGTTTTCCCTTCTCCTCGCAAGTCCCACCCGTTGAGCAGGAACCGGGAGCTGCGGCCAGTGACAGGGCCTGGCCCCCAGGTGCACCAGTAAGAGGGGGGCCCCCTCCCCTGCACACACAGCCCCAGGCTGCTCCCCGCCGCCCTGCGAGGAGCGGACACCTTCTAAGGTCAGAGACCAAAGCTGTGCACCGTGTTCCCGGGGCCTGGAAAGCGCCAGTTACAACGTGAACCGTTGTATCAATGTAGAAAGTTTCTCCTACTTCTGAGGAAGGCTGTTTGTGTTTCATTCTTTCCTGACGTTTGAAACCAAAGGGGACAAACAAGGAGGTTGCTCCCAAGTCCTCCCGGCCTCCTCCTGGCTCCCGGCCCCGGGGGGCCTGTGCGAGAGCCGCTTCCCCGAGAAATGCCACCCCTCCCAGGCCCCGGGGCACCCCCGCCCTCCCCGCCCGCGGTGGCTGAGCTCCGTGCTGAGGCGGCAGATGACGCTGGTTCACGCGCCAACACCCCGTGCGGCAGGGTGGGGCACGAACACACACAGACCAGGCGCAGAACTGGGAGCCGGAAACGCGGGGCTCCGATCCGGCCCCTCGCAGGTGCAGCGCCCTCCGCCGGGCACCTCCGCCGAGCCCAGCACCCGCGGCCCCCACGGCCTCACGCCCGCCCTGCAGGGAGCAGGCCAGCCCCGGGCTGCTGCGTAGGCGCCTCTGCTGTGAGGGGACACAGGCGCCCGGTGTCCTGGGCCAGAGGGGAGGAGGCGGCGAGCAGAGCTGCTCTGCCTCCTGCTGGATGGAAACGGCGGAGGTGTCCCCGCCCGCAGGGTGGACAGCAGCCCCCAGGCCGGCCCCCCGGGAACCGGCCCCATGTCCAGGCAGCGAGCTGACGTGAGGCTCCGGGAAGGGCAGACCCGGCCCCTCCTGCCTGGCTCCCCGGCACCTGCTGGCAGGAACCAGGAGCAGCAGCCTGGCCCCAAGTCTCCCCGACACAGCCCCCGGCCCCCGGCCCCCGGCCCCCGCCCAGGGCAGCGCCCCTCAAACGCTGCCGGACGCTCGTCCCGCTCCAGCTCCGCGCCCCTCCCACGCTGCCCGGGTCTGAGCAGACAAGGGGTCACCTGCAGGCCAGGCCAGGCCCAAGGGCGGCGACAGGGACAGCGGGTCTCTTCTTGCTGGGGGCCCTGCCTCCAGCTGGAAGAAGCATGACGTCTGGGAAGCGCAGAAGCCACTCCCTGGGACCTGGCTGGGCAGACGGGCCGGACGAGGCCAGAGGGGGAGGCCGCAGGCCCACACCTGCCCCAGGCCGGGCTCTGTCCCTCCTGCCCTACAGCCTCCGGTCCCTGGGCAGGCCCTGCGAGAGCTGGGGGACCCCCACGCCCCCAGCCAGGAGTGTGGCCACACCCCTGCCACGGTCTCTCCAGCAATGACGCGGCTCGGGGGTCCTGGGGCAGCAGAGGGAACTGTAACACGGCCCCTCGGTCTGGCCTGGACGAGCGGCTGGACAGCAAAGGCCCCAGTTCCTGAGCGACGCAGGGGCAGCCTGAGTGGAGCCGCCTGAGGGGACAGCTGCCCCTCCTCCCCACCCTCCACTCGGTGTCTGGGGCGCAGAGAAGGCTCAGCCACGATCCCCCCAAAGTGAGGGGCTCCAGAGCTCTGCCCGGCAGGGCCTGTGGTCAGACCCTGTCTCTCCGACCAAGTGTCCAGCCCGCTGACTCCGAGGGCACGCGTCCCTGCAGAGAAGCCCTGCCTGTCACCTTACCTGCGGGGCCTCCAGCAAGGCGCCCACCTTACCTTCAGGATCGGAGGCAGGTGGTTCCAGGGGGTCCATGTCGTCACAACGCTGGCACCTGGGCCCTGGGCAGCCCTGCGGGAGGAGAAGGGCGGTCAGAGCCCCTGGGCCGCTGCCCGAGGCCCATCAGGAGCCACAGCGACAGCCGGGGGAGATGGGGGGACGCTGGGTCCCCGTCAGGGCACCGCCTGCTGGTCACGAAGACGGGGAACCTCCCGGAAATAACCTGGGGGGACCCGACGGAGCCCGACTTCTGCCCCAGGGTTCACAGCCAGACTCCTCCCAGCCCAACATGCAGTTACACCTGTGTCTTCTTCCTCCTCCAACCAAATCGTTGGGTTTTAACTTTAGAGATTTTTATTCACTTATTTTTAGAAAGAGGGGACGGGATGGAGAAACAGAGGGGGACAAACATTGATCGCTGGGCCCCAGCGTCCCAGAGCCGAGCCTGGGAACCGAACCAGCAGCCTTTCAGTTCGCAAGCCTGCGCGCACCCCACGGGGCCACTCCGGCCAGGGCGGAAGCTCACGCTGAGCGCGGAACGGACTGCCCGGACCAGACGAGGCTGACGGCTTTCTTCATCGGGCCTCCGCCAGCTCTCTCCTCCTGCGTTTCTAGTTTCCCTGCGCATTTGCAGGGAAGCCCAGCCCCAGCGCAAGTGCAACTCCGGCCACATCGCGGGGAGGCGGGTCCCTCGCTGCCGCCACGGAGACAAGCAGCCCCTGTGTCCAGGGCACCACCGCCCTGCCCGCTCCTCGCAGAGTGGCCGTGACCAGCACGGTCTGCTCCGCAAGCCAGGCCGACAGAGGCAGCCCTGCCTGGTCTCCAGCGATCCCCACAGCACAGCGGGGAAAGCACAGAGAAGGGGGGGCACAGCACTGACCCCCAGCCCCACCTGCCACAGGCCTGGCCCACAGCCCCACCTGCGGCTCCCCCCCCCCACAAGCGGACAGGCCCTGGAGTCCTGGGCGGGCTGCCTGGATGCCTAGCGCCCCGCAAAGTGTTGCCACCTCACCAACAGGAGGCCCCTAGTCTGCAGGACACAGCCTGCACCACGTCGGCTTCCCGGGAGCGGCCGAGGCCCCTGGGAATCTGCAGTCGAGGGGCAGAGCAGTTCCCCGTGAGGGACCCCTCGGCCTGCCACTCACCACTGCCCTGGCCCATCGCCCGGCAGCTCCCTGGTCTGCGGCGGGCGGGGGTCAGACCTACACGGACCGAGGGAGAAGACTCGTGAATTCCTTCTGTCCCAGCCCCGCACAGAGGTGCTCCGACAGA
>PVIW01002648.1:119943-206363 GCA_004026585.1 Noctilio leporinus
CACTCGCCTCCCAGACACCCAGGCCTCCGCCCTGAAGCCCCCCCACCCCCGCACTCGCCTCCCAGACACCCAGGCCTCTGCCCTGAAGCGCCCCCTCCCCGCAGGAGGCCGGTGTCCTCAGCATGAAGACTCTCCCCCCAGGCTCCTGCCACACGTCCCCACCGTCAGAAACTGGCCGCAGCCGCCACTCCCCCTGCCTGAGAAAGGGCGCAAACGGCCCAAAGGTCACTGCACGGCCACTTTCCTCAGACGAAGCCCTTGGCCTCTCCGGCCCGGTCAGCCCTTCACCTGCTCCAGGGAGGGACCGCACGAGTTCAACACGCGTCCACGGGGCTCTGGGGTTTGAGCGTCCACATTGCTCTTTAAAAACAGTACGACATCCACACGCCACCGTGGACGTCCTACCTCCGCCCGGCTCGGGAACACAGCCCGTGGCCTGGAGACTCGGTGGCCTCGCCGCATTCAGGACTCCTGTTCCTCTGTGGCTTCCCCAAGGGACCCACGGAGCCGCGACGCTGGGCCCAGGCGGCACCTGCAGGCAGGCGACCCCCCGACGTGCAACCTTCCCCACACTCCCTCGCACCAAGGCCACGGCACAACGTGACAGCCGGGACACTGAATCCACTTTAAAAACGACTTCTGTAGTATCGGAAAGTGGTTCTTGGAAGAGAAAAGCTTTAAACCTTCAAACAAGTATCTTTAACACTTGGAAGTCTTTTAGACGTTGTTTAACACGACCGTGAAACACCGACAGTCCACAGGTGGCCCTTTCCACGAACAGGTGCGCACACCTGCCAGGGCCCGCAGAAGAGCAGGAAGCAGAAGAAGGACACTCGTGCCTGTGACCAGCCACTTCAGTAAAACAGTGGACGGGTCATTGTGAAAGTTCACACACATAACCAAACAAAGAGGCAAACACACACCTCTAGGCCGGGAAACTTGAAAGGCTGAACTGAAGCCAGGAAGAACAGGGGGCAGGTGGCAGGTGAGAAGGTCCTGTGTCCCAGAGCTGCACCCGCACCTTCCCTGCTCTCAGGTAGGGCCCACCGCGGGCACCCCTGGGACACAGGAGCCCCCCCTGGGCCTGGCCCGGCGCCACACCCCTGCAGGAGCCCCAGGCCTCATCTTGGCACCCCGCCCAGTCTCCCAGGCCCGGGATTCCTGCTCTCAGAACAGCCCCTCCTTCCTCCCAAATGACACCCCGGGGGGCTGACCTGAGCACTGTGCTCCCCACCCCACCCCCATCTGTCCTGT
Organism: Noctilio leporinus; assembly: GCA_004026585.1. Taxonomy (NCBI): domain Eukaryota; kingdom Metazoa; phylum Chordata; class Mammalia; order Chiroptera; family Noctilionidae; genus Noctilio; species Noctilio leporinus. Next base: position 121,198 of record PVIW01002648.1, read on the forward strand.
CTCCCTGCGCAGACCCTCACGTGTGACCTCAACACGCACAAGCTCAGCACTTGAGGTCTGACTTTTCACTGCAGCAGGCCTGCAATGCCCTCGTGCAATAAAAGAAGAATGTATCCCACACCCGCGTTTCTCCATGTTTATGGCAACCTTTTTCCAAAACTATTATTCACCGAGCCGTGCAGCCCAAATCACTGCATCTTTCTTTTGCTCTAACTTAGCCTGAACATTTTTCAGCGTCAGGAGCCTCTTCATACACGTCCTCCCAGCACGTCTGAGGACACTGAGGCACTATGCCCAGAAGTCCACCCAGGCCCCCACCTGACACCCGCCGCCAAGTCCCAGGGAGCGATCGCCTCCAGCTTCCGACGAAATCAGAGAAAATGCAAACCTCCAAACACCAGGTCGATGAGTTTGGTGAAACTAGAACGTCAGGCTTCGCTTTCTGAGACCAAAGGCTGTTCCGAGTAACTCGCCTCTTCCCCGCTGTCCGCGCTCCTTGGCGGGGAAACTAACGGGCCCCAGGCGGGAGCAGCCAGGCCGGGTCTGCGTCCCTCCAGGCGCTGCGCGGACCTGCAGACGCCGCGGTCCGGAGCCCAGGGCCCGCGACCCAGTGCTGGGGGGTCGGGGGGCCGGTTCTACTTTAAGTACCGACGGTCCCCCTCGACCTTCTTTTCCTGGCAGTTAGTTCGCACCGCAGAGCCGCTCCACCCGCACCGTGGGCAACAAGCGACACGGAGAACCTCACCTCTCGCACTGCACCCCCCCCCCGGGAAACGAGGCGCCCCCCGCGGGGAACCCCCACTTCCGCGGCGCTGGGCCGGCGGGAAGGAACCGCGAGAACGTGTGTCCCGCCGAAGTCTCCGCGCCCAGCCGCCCGCTCAGAGGTCGACGCCCAGCCGTGGGGTCCCCGGAGCGCGAGGGGCCCGGCCGGGGGTCACCGCACCTGCCGGCAGCGCCCCGCACCTCCAGCCTCTGTAGCAGCGGCGCTTCCGCAACCGCGGCCCCCGCACCGCGTTCAGGGACCCGCGCCCCGCAGTCGCCTCAACTCAGCCCCGCGCGGCGCCCTGGGGTCCGGCGCGGGGTCCCTCCTGCACCTTCCCGCCGCCCTGGGAGCCTCGGGCCCATCGCCGTGGCCCCCGGGGCCGAGGACCCCGCTGAGAACGGGGGCTGCTCCCCGCGCCCGCCGCCGCCGCCGCCGCCGCACCTGCACTGCGCTCGGGACCCCGGGGCCACCGCACAAGTTGGGGCGCTGCCTGCGGCCCCGTTACCTGCACCGCCACTGGTGGAAACAGGGGCGCCCCGCTCAAATCGGGGAAGGCCCGGGCCCGCGACCAACCGGCGGAGACCCCGAGCCCCGCCGCGGACCCGCACTCACCCCCGCGGAGCGCCGCCGCCGCACCCCCAGCGCCCCGCTCCCGCCCGCGTCCGCTGCCAGGGATGCGCCTCGGGCCCGCCCCCGGGCAGCTCCACCCCCAGCTCGTGATTGGCCGACCCGGACCGTGCCACGTCCCTATTGGTCGAAGTAGCTGCCCGTTCCCCGGCCGAGCCCCGCCCCGCGCCCGCGCATTCCTGAGAGGCCACGTGGCTACCCGCGCCCCCCCGCCCGCCGCCCAACGCCCCTCCCGGCGGCGCTCGCGGGGGCTTGGGGCGCGGGACGGGCCCCCGGGGCGCCGCCCCTTCCCTCCGCGACCGCCTTCCGGCGGGGCCGCCCCGGATCCCCGGAAGGTCCGCCACGTCCTGGGCGTTTGGAAGTGCTCCAGTTTCGCACATTTGCGGGGAGATTTTTAAAGCCCGCTGCAGCCGGAAGCTCTTTCCCGGGTCCCCTCCCAGGGAACGTCCGCTGCAGCCCTCGGGGGCCTGGAAGGGCCAGGGTGACGCTGCGGGAGGCGCAGCCTCACCTTCCCGCTGCCCCGCCGCCGGCGCAGACCGCACAGCCCCGCCCGGAGGGGGCAGCGCCAGCTGGGGGCAGGGATGCGCGGGAGGCCGCCCTTCTGTATACACGGAAGCCTTTATTTAGTTTATAACGGAAAAGGAAACAAAATACTCTTATAATGACTGCTGAAGGGAGAAACGTCAGACAAAGCATCTTTAGCAAGAATACAAAGAAACCAAGCAACAAAGCAACCGTGTTATGCGTCCCGGGTCGACCTAGGATGGCTGCGCCCCTCTCCCTCCAGCCCACATCCCTGAATCTGCAGGTCACATGGGGTCAGAACTGCCCGACTCCCTCGCTTCTAGAAGAAATACAAAATCGCTTCATGTCACAACACTAATTTCAACAGTAAGCGCCCTGAAACCTCCTCTGCTCAAAAGTTCTTTCCTGCACATGTTGACGCATTGAATCATAGCTAACACGTAACGGCTACAAAGGGCAGCAAGTAAGTGCCAGTTAGTAGGTAAGGCCACGTTTTAGCATCGCATGTGTGATCAGCATTTGCTTGGTTTATGGCAAGAGGCTGAGCGACTCTGAAATACTATTTCGGACCGATCTTACAGCATCCTGCAGAGATGCTAAACACACACCGGTCAGAAAAGGTTTTCCCTCTGTGACTTTAATATTGGAAAAGTTACCTGAATCTATTTCGAGGGTTCTTTATTCTAAGGTCTCCTACCCAGCCAAATATTTTAAGGGCCCTGGCCAACGGGTAATGAGGTGCACGGCATTTGCTGTCATGTGCTCCACAGGAAACCCCTGATAGTTGTTATGTTCTCTGGTCAAACAGGCAGGAGTATGAAGGAAATGCACATGGTGCCACGTATGGACGCAGCAGGGGATTCAGACTGTGGGGTCCTGTTTTAGGTTCTGAGACTTAAAACATCCAGTGTGACTTATACAAACCCCAGGGCTTCCATCTCACCATCTGGAAAACGTGACTCTTAGCACCTAGATCATGGGAGAGCGTAAAAGGGACAATTGTACAACTATCCCATCCATTGTCTGGCAAAGGTACATGCTCAGTGGGCCAAATAATCATTTGGGGGCCATCATTTTATTTTTCTTTTCGGAAGACAGGCAACATATTGAAGTCACGTTTCTCTTAGATGGTTCACAAGTTTGTTTCCAAAAACTTAAGATCAAGAATCTGCTGCTGTGTCATCATTTTTTTTTTTTTTTTTTTTTTTACCAAGCAGTCATGTTGTTTGGGGCCTGTGGGGACAAGTCCCAGCACAGTGAGAGAGCAAAGCTTCCACGTTTGCACTCGGCCATGCAGCCCGTCAGCTCATGGCCACCAGGAAGGACAGTGAGGGCCTGTGAGGCAGCGTCCCGGGTGGGCTGGGGCACCGGGAACCCAGGGCCAGACTCGGGGCCTCCTTTGCTAGCCTCTCAGGGAGGCGGCTGCACTTCCCATCAGCCACCGTCGCAAAGGGTGGGCTTCCACTCAGATTCCTTCCGCAACCCATGAGATGTTGCAAACATTCAGGGACTTTCTGGTTTTCTTTTTATTTTGACTGCAGCTTTATTCTAGTTGTGCCCCGGCATTTCCGAACCCCCGTTGCCCACACACCCCGCAGGGCAATTCCTAGCTACAAACCTCAACACCTCCTGGTGGCTGCCCGGCCCCTGGCTGGTCACCACACAGCAGGCCCTGTCCCCGGAGTTGAGGCCACACCGGCCGGGAGCCAGCTCCCAGATGTGCTGGCTAGTGGACCACATTGTCCTCCAGGGAACACAACAGGCTTTGGAACTCGCTCGGCCTCTGGGTTTGTCTGCTGACTGCCTAGTCAGGCCACCTTGGACGAGTGATATTTTCACGCAGCCTCAGGACCTCCCGTGTGAACAGGGTTTGGACCTGTCCCTGCACAGCCTCTGGGACGTGAGGGGGGAACATGCAGAGGGCGCTGGCTGGCACAAGCCCTGATGCAGGTGAAGCGTTGGCTGATAGGCCCGTGGACAAGTGTCTGTCAACGCGGGTGATGATGGACCAGTCAACAAGGGCCTCACCCACTGCCTCTGGGTCAGGGTCCCAGGTGAAGCTGTGGGAGGGCGGCCGTCGCTCCAAGAGGTCCAGGGAAAGGATTCCGAGCGCTGTGGACTGGCAAGGTGGGTAAATACAGCCACCCCGGGTCAGCTGCCCTCTTTACAAGTGCAGGGCGGTCCTGTCTGTGAGGAGGGTTCCTGGCAAATTCCCAGGCCCTCCCCCCACCCAAGCTGGCGACCACAGTGAGTGCACCTTGGCCCAGACGCCTTCGGGTCCATCTCTGCATGAATGACCCGTGGAGGCACCAACCCAGCCCAGGGCTGAACCAGAAGACGGGTCACCCGGAAGCAGCAGACAGGGACAGCAGCGCAGGCCATGTCCTGAGCACAGGGGCTGCTATTTTCTCAGCTGCCTTTCAGTGCCTGCCCCACACGTCTGCCTCTTTCGCCTGTCCGCGCCCCTCAGATGGACCCAGAGAGCAGGCCAGCTGGACAAGTTCAGGGGCAGAGGAGGAGAGAAGCCAGAGAGATAAGAGGGTGGGAGTGGCGGGGAGCAGGCCCTGTGGAGCTCCATGGGCTGCGGCCGTGGGGGAGGAGGCGCTGTCCTGGCCCCACAAGGGACGCTTTTGTTCCCCGCTGTCCCAACAAGGAGGGACCTGTTTTCCTGTTCTGCGCCTTGTCCATCGGGCAGGGTGGGGGTGGGGGCTCTCAGAGGGGAGGCAGCTCCCCCAGTAAGGAGACCGGCAGCGCGCAGGGAGGGGTTGGGCAAAGGACTGACCTGAAGTGAAACCTGGGCATGTGGGCTCTTCAGGGTCTGCGCTGGCCCAGGGCCTGGACAAGGGTGACCAACAGAAGGGCCTTGTCTGTCTTCACCAGGACGTACCACAGCGCCCCTCACCTCCCTCCGCGGAGGGAGCCTCAGGCAGCGCAAGGCTCGGGAAGGACCAGGTCTCTCAAAGGTGGTGTGGAGGGCTCCTTCCTGCCCCTGCACAGCAGCTCTGACTCCAGGCCTCCCGGCCTGGGTGCCCTCGGTGCCTGGGACAGACAGACAGATGGGCGTCGTGGTCACACAGACGCCATCCTGGGGCCTCAGGGGCCCCACCAGCAAGTAGGGAGTCTGGGCCGGCGCTGGCCACCCTGCAGGGCCCTCGGCGGGGCTGCCCAGCTGGGCGTTGGGGGTAAAGACCCAGCGGAGGCAGGAGGGCGTAGGGGGGAGAACACCGAGCCGAGGGGCACGCTGAGACCGGGGCGCTGCCAGCGGAGCCTGTGTCGTCCGCCCACTGTTGTGCCCTGGTAGCTACTTCCACGCGGACCCAGCCCACCGGGCTGACCGTGAGCTTGACGAACTCCCTCTCCTCCCAACAGGCCGCTGACTCCCCCCAGTGTCGTCTGTGGACCCGGAGGCCCAGGGCGTCGCCCGCTGCCCGCCCTGTGCACACGCACGACCGCTGCAGTCCCAGGCTCCGCCGCAGGGCCCCGGTGCTGTGCGCCTGGCTGCCGCAAGGCCACTTGCAAGACTCCGCGCCCCACGGTGTCCCGGGTTCCCTCCGCCCCGCGCGCGTGCCGGGCGCCCCGCCTGTGCCGCCCCAGGGCCTCCGCGAGCCCGGCCGGCGCCGGGTCTGCCCACCAGGGGCGGGGCTGCGTGCGAGTCCGGCCTCCCGGTGGCCCGAGCCCGTCCAGCCTCTGCGTGGCACGCGTGACTCGGGCGGACCGTCCGCCTGCTCCCGGCCACGACACCCAGCCGCGGAAACCCCAGGCACGTCCTGCGGGACCGGAGCGCGTCCGTCCCGAAGGGGCGACCCTGGGTGGCTCCTGGGTGCAGCTGGGCGCCGGGCGCGGCGGGGATGGAGGGAACCAGGAAGCCGCAAGAAGTCCCAGCCCTGGGCGCCTGCACGTGGGGTGACGGACCCCGCCCGCCGGCCGGAGCTGCCGCGTCTCTCCCGCCCAGGCGGCTCCCGGGTTGCTCCCGCCGGCCTTTCCCAACCCGGCGAAGGCAGACGTTTCCCTGAGCTCCCGGCCCGGCCGCGGGGCAGCGGGGGCTCCGTGCGGGACCCGCCTGTGTCCAGCCGCGGGATCCCGCGGGCAGCCCAGCCTGTCCGTCGGGCGGGGCGCACCTCGTCGGGACAGACCGGGGGCTGCGGGGGCCAATCGAGCTCCGGTGGGGCCGGGCGGGGCCTGACCCAGGGCCCTAAGGACGCGCTGGGGTCCCCACGGCCTGGCCCTCGCCCCGCGCGTCCCCTCTGCCCTTCGGGTCGCGGTCGCAGTGCCTCCCCACCCGAGCCCGCCAGGGTCCCTGGGTCCTCAGCCCCCAGCTCAGGGGTCTCCGCTGGCTCCCCGGTCTCATTCGAGTCGGGGCGACAGGGACCTTCCAGTGAAGTCACCCGGTCCCGCCTGCGACACAAATATCAGACGTCCTGCTGCGATGCCCCTGAAACCGGTGCAGCCTAAGGGTCCCCATATCTCAGGGAACCTGGACTGGGCGGTGAGGGCCCCGCGGCTTCCCTGTGGAGGGACACGCCTGTCACAGTGCGGGCGGGAGCCACATGTGGGGCTGCAGGCAGGCCTGGAGGCCTTTGCCTGGAGGCATTTGCCTGGAATTTCACCCCAGGCTGAACCGTGGGCTCTGCTTCTCCCGATTCCCACCCCGTCCAAGTGTCGGTTGGAGAGACTTTGGCCCTTTGCACCCACAGGGTTCTCTCCGTGGGCGGGGCTCCCCCCACCCGCGCTGTTGGGTGCTCCCCCACCCACGCCTTCAGATGCTCCAGGACACAAAGGGGAGCTCTGGCTGGGCAGCTGACTGCTCAGACCTGAACCCCCACAAGTCCCCTGTGCAGCCAGCACCCTGCAACCTGTGCCCCTCCGTCCACCTGCTGGGTCACCCCTGGGTGTCACCTCCCTCTGCAGCGGCTCCCTTCTCCAAACTCCTGGAGGTCAGGGGCTTCTTCAGAGTCCTCTTCCCAGAGCCCCGAACCCACACCCCCCACCCGCAGGACAGAGGTGACGTGCTGACTGGTCCCTAAGACCTGAAGCCCAACATTTTAAACCTGATTTCTGCGGTTTAACTTGCCTGTTGTAGACGTAGATATTCATCAGCTTGTGGAAATGCCAGGCAGTGGGCTAGTCAGGCTGCTTCCCAAGGGGAGCAAATAGTGTCATTAGGGGGGAAGACACGGCAGCCGCTGGCTAACAGGTTCACTTATTGGGTGGCCCAGGACATGACATTTTTATATTCAGAAACGGTAACCATAAAAGATAATTTTCTGTTGGCAACATGAAGTTCCAAGGCGCTTACAAGGCACAGCTGTTAGCTTTGCGTTGGCATCTACCGCCCAGTGCCGTCCGCGCACGGGAAGGTCCACCGGCCCTGACTGGCAGCTGTGCGACCAGCGCACGGGTCAGGGTGCCGGCCGTGCGGGGGACGCGTCGTGGCTGCTCCCACCCCAAGCCCCTTCTCCCACATTGAGGTTTTGTTGAATTTGCCAGCAAACCCACAGACTTACCTCATATTCCAAGAACATCCCGGAGGGACAGGGAACCGATCCAATGACTACTTTTGTAGGAAATTCCCTACAGCCCCAACCCAACATGCTTCTCATTTCTGGGGCTCCTGTTTCCCGTTCCTGCCTGGGCTTCAGGCAACCAGAAGTTCCCTCATGAGCCCGTCCACCCAGCTCCTAAGAAATTGTATTTCATGGGATATGTTGGCGTTGAGAAGTCAATTCTGTCGGTGAAATAAAATACAGCAGGAACACTAACGGGGTGAAACATGGGGAATGAACACCAGGCCACTTACACGCCCTCCTGAAACCTGGCTCAACCCCTTGTTCTCACTGCGGGGGGAGGACACCCGCACACGGAGGCACGAGGCAATGCTCCCCAGAGAAAGGGGATGGACAGACCCTGGGGGACAGGGAAGCCCAGGTGCACGGCCCTCTGTGAGGGGCCAGCGAGGCTCAGGCAGGTGGGCAGTGGGCAGAGCCTCGGATCCTCAGGTCCAGGCCAGACCCCCGCACTGCAGACCGCAGGCCATACCCACCCGCCCTGAGGAAGGTGAGGACCCATCTCCCTGCGCTGGAGGGTCTTCTACACCCTCCTGCGGGCTCTGGGGCCACAGACCCTCTAGGTGCAGGAGGGTCGTGTCACAGAAACAGCAGGCGCGTTGAAAGTGGCGGTCCCGGGAGGACTTCACGTTGAAAGGTCACTGCCAGGCACCTTGGCAAGAAGTGCGACATCGAGAGGAAGCAGCAGAGTAAGCTGGGCACCGAAAACAGTAAAGGCGAATTCAAGCATTTCAGAACCGCCGTGGGGCTCCAAGCCGGCAGGCGCACCTGCTCCACACTCCCTGGAGCGTTGCAGTGCAGCGTGCTGTCAGCGTGTGCCGTGTGCCATGTGCTGTGTGCCTTCCCTCCTCTGCTCTATGCAGGCCCCACAGGGACTGCCCAGTGCTCCGGCTGGTGCTTGTGACGAAGGAGGCAGCCCAGTTAGGAGCCCTGCTCCCAGCACGGGCAGGGAGTCAGCTGGGGGTGGGGTGGGGTGAGGTGGGGGGCACACAGGGCTGCCTCCCTGAAGAGCATTTTCCCAGAGGCTCCGCACGGATGGCTCCGTGCAGGTTCTGCACTCAATTCAGTGGAGCTGCTGGAGGGTGGGCTGTGTCCATGGGGGACACAGGCTGGGCTGGGGACCAGGTGGTAGACGTGGGCCTCAGCTGTCCTCGCAGGCTGGCCCTTTGGTCACAAGACAGGTGTCCGTGGGGATAGTAGCTGAGTGACCAGGGCCCTCTGGCTGGGTCCGGGTGTCACCTCACTGCAGACGCTCACTGTGTGACAGGGCCAGCGCCCTTCCGAGTCTCCGTGTGGTGCGACCTCACTGGGGAAGGCAGCAGGCACTCCCCCGTGACAAAGCCCTGGGTCTGGACATGCCAGGCCTGCCCGTCGGACACAGGCGACAACTTACCAGAAGTAATTGTTTGGTTTTCCAAACTCCTTCTTTCCTTCCCATCCGAGGGTGGGGGTATCAGGCACCCACCAGGTACCCAGCTCGACCTGCCCGGATTCCGGCTGCTGCCGTCTTCTGGGGGTGCTGGTGCCCGTGCAGGAGGGGCTGACACAGGGGTCCAGTGAGCTGCCAGGCCCCCCATTCCACAGGGAGGAGGTGCCAGGCAAAATGGGAACCACCCGCTGGTGGCAGAGATGGGACAAGTCACCAGAGCCGACTGCTAACTGGGCTGGAGAAGTGGAGGCCGCACTGACCTGACCCCCAGCAGGTGGAGGGAGCTGCACCCCAGGAATGTGTGAAGCTGCTGGGGCACCGGGGGTTGTCTCACCCGAGGTCGGACCTGCCTGGGACTCAGCTACACCTGCAGCAGGTCCACAGGCCCCCGGGTGAGGTCTGCTCCCCCATCTGCCCTCAGCAAGGACCCTTTAGGGCAGTTTAGCAGGACTCCTGCTGTAGCCTGAGCGTCTGTGTCCCTCCCAAACCCCTCTCTAGACTCCTAGCCCTGAGGTGACGGGCTGCCCACCCTGCACGCTCTCACCTGGGGGATGGCAGCGGCTGCACACTGGACCTGGACCAGGGGACAAGACCAAGGAAGGAGCCGTGGCCTCCCGGCTGGCACGCCAAACACATGAGGGGCCGTGAGTCAGAGGATTAGGACACTTCTGCACCCCCACTGCACGAAGGCAGGTGGTTCTGCACCCCCACTGCACGAAGGCAGGTGGTTCTGCGCCCCCACTGCACGAAGGCAGGTGGTTCTGCACCCCCACTGTACGAAGGCAGGTGGTTCTGTGCCCCCACTGCACGAAGGCAGGTGGTTCTGCATCCCCACTGCACGAAGGCAGGTGGTTCTGCGCCCCCACTGCACAAAGGCGGGTGGTTCTGCGCCCCCACTGCACGAAGGCGGGTGGTTCTGCACCCCCACTGCACAAAGGCAGGTGGTTCTGTGCCCCCACTGCACGAAGGCGGGTGGTTCTGCGCCCCCACTGCACGAAGGCAGGTGGAGCCACACCTTCCCTTTTGTCAGGAGACCCCGGCAGCCCCTGCACCCAGTAGGTGAGAATCAGTGAGTGACCTTCAGCAGCCGGACAGCCCAGCCACCGCAGGGACGGTGGCGCCTCACGCCCAGCTCTGCCACAGAACTGCGGCTCTGCAGCGTCACTCGGACTTGCCGGCTTCTCCGTCCCGTGCGGCCCTCCACGCCCACGGCTGCGCTGATCACCTGGGCCAGGCGGGAGCCGGTCCCTTGCCCAGCGGTCCCAGGACAGAAGTGCGGTCAGGAGGAAGGACCAGCAATGTGCGGGGCAATCAGCTCAACTGCTTGGAAACAAGCCCCTACCTTCCACACGCCCCTGCGATGCAGGCAGGGACCACCTGGGTCCCAGCGGAGGAAAACTTGCTGTTTCGATCTGTCCCCGCAGTGTGAGGCCGGCCGCTGCGCCTGTGCCCGGAGGGAGCGTTCAGGGCTGTGAATGGCACCGAGAGACAGAACGGACGTTGCCTGGGTGCTGTAAACATCAGCTACTTTATTTTACTTGGCTGAACACCTGCCTGCCGGACAGCCCGCTCCCCGCACCCCCAGGGAGGGCCGGGCAGCGCGGCTCCAGGGAGGGCCGGACGCACAGCGCTGGGTTTCAAGACTGAGTCGCTTCCCAGAGGTGCTGAACGGGAAGCACGGAACCAGCCAAGTGGCCGTGATGCTGCCACGGTGACCCGCCCGCTCCGGGCGCCGCCCCACAGGGCAGTCACGGCCTCCCGAGACTCCCCAACGAGGGTGCGTCTTTCGAACGCGTCAGAGGTGCTTCAGGTAAAAACGGACTTGGCTCCACCTGCCCACTCGCGGCAGGTGACAAGCGTGTGCTGGTCAGACTGCTGGTGCGTCTGTCGCGGGCACACGGCTCCCACCAAGGAAGTGGGGGCTCCCGCTGTGTCCGCCACGCCCTCGTCCTGAAATCTAGAGAAAGGCAACCAGGGGACTGGGGTCTAATCTGGGTACCTGCTGGCAACTTAATCAGAAAGGGCTCTGAAATCTAGACAATTCTGGTTGCGAAGGGTCTTCCTTGTTTTGTGAACTAAGCAATGAAATATGAATAAGAATTCTTGTTTTGAGGAAGCTTCCTTGATAAAAATCTGACCGTTTCCTGTCTCAGTCCCTCGGGCAGGTGATTTCCACAGTGGCTCTGCCCCCACGAGGCCCTGCCAGAGCGGGGCTCCCGGTTCGTCACGTCCGGGAAGTGTTAACAACAGGACAAGTCACAACAGCAGCGTCTTCCTGGGGCGGCTCTTCCCAGCCAGCAGGAACAGGGCCCACGGTGAGTAACCGGCAGCTGAGGCCGCCGGGAGGGAGGCACGAGGCCGCCCACACCAGCAGGCGGCACTTCTAAGGGGCCGGCCCCCCAGGCCCCAGACCTGGGCCGCAGGCGAGGACGAAGGGGCATCGTGCCATCATCCTGGCTGGAGGGACGCCCGGCCCCTTGGTGGGAAAAGCCGAGGGCGACACAGGGCCACCTGTACACCAGCAAAGCCACGGTGCACAGCTCGCCATGCGCCCTGGGCCTTTCCCGGTAGCAGCACATGGACAAGGGCCGGCACAGCCCTGGGGTGACGCCATCACAAGAGCGGCCACTCTCAGGCGCAGCGGTGCCCGCGCAGCTCCACAGCCTCCTTGCCACCAGGTCACCCTGCAGGACGCCCAGAGGCTCCTGTGCGGCTACTGCCCCTTCTTCGGGGGCCCCCGGCCGTTGGTCCGGGGGGTTGCGCTGCCCTGGGACCGCGGGGGTGTGAAGTTCCAGTCCACAGGGCTGAGGAGCTGCTGCGTCTTCTTGTGGGTCCAGTAGGGGTTGAGCACGAGCGTCAGGAGGCTCAGGCCACACAGGAAGAGCGCCAGGTGCCAGGGTGCCAGGCAGCGGCGCAGGCCCGCCCAGTGGCGCAGGCAGACCCACCACATGTGGTAGGTGAGCACCATGCGGCAGTGGAACATGTGGATCATGAGCCACTGGTTCACCTTCCACAGCAGCGAGTCGGACCAGCCAGCCTGTGGGGACAACACAGCCGTCAGCAAAGGGGTGCAGGGACCCCGGCTTCCCACCAGGCTGGCTCCCGCCTCAGCAGGAGGAAGACCCCCGGCTGCGGCGCAGCTCCTCAGGGCCCTGTAGGGTGACCCCCCCGAGAACCCGGGAAACACCTGCGGCCATTCGCTCACCACGCAGCTTAAAGACCAGGGTTCACATCCGCTGCCGTGCCACCAAACGCGCCACCAAGCGCGCCAAGAGCACAGCGCGAGCTCAGGACAGCCTAACCTTGCTTCCTGCCCTGGTGCAAATGCTTCCTACTCTTCCCAAATTTCTGTAAAATAACCCCAGCCATCACCACGGGGCCTCCGTCCCGGCCTCTGAGTGGGTCTGACGGCGGCAGGCTGGGCTGTCGGCTGCCCAACGAGAGTCACAAGGGGACCGTTCCTGATGGAAACGGGGCACCGGAAGTCGTCTAGACAGAAAAACAGTTTTCCCGATGCTCCCAACAGCCAGATAATTATAGGCCATGCTTCCGGCTCCCAAACAGGAAGGTGGGTCATCGTAACCCCTCCTGCCCTCGGATGACGTGGGAAAACTGCAGCTGGCAGGACGCCCCAGTCAGCGAGGGGTGACCTGACAGGGTCCCCGCAAGGAAGTGAAGTGACCGGGAGGGGAAGAGAGCCTGCGGTCATGGTTTCCGTGCGGCTCCGGGTCTGAAGTCCTTGGGAAGGAGGTGGAGGCTTTTAGCAAATTTACGTTCCGTGCAAATAGCATTTCAGTTGAATTCCAATATTTAATCACAGGGTTTTCTTCCATTTTCGGCTGAGGGTACTTTTTGCTATTGATTTTTCAAATCCCAACATGAGGGCATTTCTTTGGTTGCTTTTAGAGGGGAGAGGGAGGACCGTGGTGTGGGAGGGAGGCATCGGCTGGCAGACCCGGATGGGGGCACCTGGACCCGGGGTCACGCACACCCGAATCAGGGGTTGCACACGCCTGTCCGCACTGGGGATCGAACCCCCAACCTGGGTGTGTGATGCACCTGATCGGGAATCAAATCTACAACCTTTCAGCTACAGGAAAAGAGTCCAACCACCCAGGGCTGTACTACTGATGTTTAGAGAAAAGGAGAGAGAGAGAGAAACACAGATCCCCGGCCTTCCATACATGCCCTGACTGGGAATCAAACCTGCAACCCAGGTATGTGCCCTGACCAGGGATCAAACCAGCAGCCCTTTGGTGCGAGAGACAATGTTCCCAGGGACTGAGCCGCTGGCCAAGGCCCCTCCAGCGACGCGCACGGCCCCCAGGACCCACCGCACAGGGCCCACCCCACTCGGCAGCCGCAGCAGAGCCCCTGAACGGCGGGGGCGCTCACCTTCAGGAGCATCCAGGACACGCAGGTGAAGGGAGTGCTCATCTCCAGGAGCAAGGTGGCCATGGCCAGGTAGTGGCCCGCTTGGAGGTTAGCCACTAATCCCAGGAACCCCAGGAAGGCGAAGAGGTGGTGCAGAGCCAGAAACACGTCACAGGTCCGGAAGACCAGGTTGGACAGGTGAAGGGCCGCGTTTTCAAAGAAGAAGAAGCCGGTGGCCGTGATGATGTGGAACCAGGACCAGCTCTGCTGCGCCTGCACTTTGTCGGCATGCAGGGCGGGGTCCACCAGCAGCGCCCACAGGCCGGCCGCCGTGCTCTGGACCCCGAAGACAGCCCGGGTGGCCGCCAGGTTCCAGAAGACCTTCTCTTTGGCCACCAGAGCCCGGTAGGTGGCGTTCAGGGAGGCCGAGAGTTGGTGGCACACGACGAAGACGCCCAGGTAGAAGGTGAAGCCGGCGGCCACCAGCGTCGAGCGAATCTTCCAGGACGTGTAGTCCAGGTCAAAAATGCTCTCGGAGGTCCCTGTGTCACCGGCAGGATCCATGGTCCCAGGGAGCAGCGCCGGCGTGCGTCACCTGCGGGGAGCAGACAACTCAGTTACGGTAAGTGACCCAGCACGGGCTCCGTGTGGAAGCAGAACCCTTGGGCCCCGGCGCAGGGAGAGCGTGTGGCCGCTGCCAACGCACACACAGCTCCTCCGTCAGGAACACGGCCCCTCACGGCCGCACAGAACGGCCACTCAGCTCAGCCCACTCCCCTCCCGACACTTGGCCTCTCCCACTGGGTGGTCATGAGGTCTGCCCAGTTCCCGTTTCGCCAGGATTGCATCACCGCCCCTCGGCCAGGCCCCGCGCTGCTGGGGCGCCTCTGACCGGCAGGCTCAGTGGGCTGCAGCACCGTTTCCGACACCAAGAGGCTGCGCGTTGGACCCTGGCTGGGGGCGTCCCAACCGGCAGCCGGTTGACGTGTCTCTCCCTCTCTTTTCCTTCCCCTGCCTTTAAAATTAATAAAAATGTCCTCGACTGAGGATCTTAAAAACAGCTTTACACATAAGTTAAATTGAAACAAAATGAAGCGGGAGAGTCCCGGGACAGGGAGCAACGGCCCGCGCCCGCCTCCGCCTCCGCGGGCAGGGACGGTGCGGTCGCGCTGGCAGGGGCTGCAGGCCACCGGGACCGAGGCCAGGTCGGGCCAGCTCAGGGAGTCCAGATCTTGGTTCTGCTATTCAGAAGCGAAGAGAACAAGTGTCTTATCACACAGGACCCGTCTGCCTGTGAGAACAGATCGTGTAAAGAGCGGGATCCTGGTCCCCAACACAAAGTACCCGCTACGGGCCAGGCACACTCACCCAGCTCGGTTTACCTCTAAAAACACGAGATCAGTTTCTGACTTACAGGCAGAGCTCAGGCTTAGTTATGAGGCTGAGTCGCTGCAGGTGCTAGCCGCCGTCCCCTCTGCGCCAGGGCCACCGCTGGAGGCTCCACCTTCACGGCGCTGGAGGGGCGGCGGCTTGGCACAAACCCACTGACCTGACATGACTCCTGTCATCGCGGGTGGCCGAACCCTACGACTGAGGGGACGGTTCAGCCCCTGCCCCCGGCTGGCCTAACGGACGACGCGCCCGCCGTCCTTCCCGGTGCTCGGGCGGCTGCCAGTGCCGACTCCGTACCAGGCAGACCCTGCCGTCCTGGAGGGAGCTGACAACAGGCTCCCACAGAGCCCTCCCCTCTCCCCAACCCAGCAGCGCAAGGACAGGGGCCCCGAGGCCTGGGTGGGCCACTCAGGTGAGGGCAGATGGAAGAACAGCCCACAAGACAAGGGCCACAAAGATGCTGGAAGGGCTAGAAATGTCCCCATCACAGGTCCACACCTTTCTGAACCCCAGCCTGCCTTCCTTTTTTTTTTTTTTTAATACTTTATTTATTATTTTTAGAGAGAGAGAAAGGGAGAGAGGCAGGGAGGGAGCGAAGCATCCGTGTGTGGTTGCCTTTCACCTGCCTCCAGCTGGGGACCTGGCTGGAGACCTGGCTTGCAACCTGGGTATGTGCCCTGGCTGGGAGTCGAACCAGCAAACTTTGGGTTCGCAGGCCGGCGCCTTATCCACTGAGCCATCAGCCAGGGCCCAGCCTGCCTTCCTGATGGCCAGATGCCGAGGCGGGGACGGGACCGGCAGGCAGCAGCCGTGTCAGCATGCCAGGGGCCAACAGAACGGCTCCAAAGACTCAGAAATCCAGGAAAACACACGTCCTTCCAAACTCAGCCCCCCACGAACAACCCGGGACTGGCTCCCAGGCCCTCCTGCCTCCCGGAAATCGGTACTTGAACGACTGCAGACAGGGCGAGTCAGACACTGACACGAAGATCCAGGCGCCCCACAGCCAAGACGGGCACACCCTCTGGGTGGTCAGCACGGTGCCGAGAGATAAAGAACAACCCAACGCTTGTCACCCCTTCAACCCCGAGAAGCCCTCCCCGCTCTGACCCTGGTCCGCCTGTCCCACGGCCGCGCGTGCTGCATCTGGGCGCCTGGTCAGCACCCCCACCAGCGGGGCACACGGGGCAGCAGCCAGGCTGGGCTGTGGGTTGCAGGGATCTGCAGGGGCCCAGCACCCCCTGGAGCCTGCAGAGATGCCCCTTCCCTGCAGGGTGTCCTCCCAGGTGCACCCACAGAAGCACAGCTGCGCCAGGCGAGACAGTCAGGCTCTGCTCCTTCCTCCCTCGCTCGGCCGCCCACCCTGACCGCACCCCCCTCAAGCAGCTGGCATGGGACATGGGGAACCACCCAGCCGGCCTCAGGGCCTCCCCCCGCCCCTCCCCGGGCACACGGCGCACAGGCCAGCTGCACAGCTGAGCACCCTGCAAAGGCCTCAGCCCCTCAACACCGCCCCTGAGGGGCCGCAGCCGAGAAGGCCGGGAGGACAGGTGACAGTTTCTTACTGACTCCTTCAGGCCTTCGCTTTCTTTGGGGAAACTCTGCAAACCGCACCTCACTGTCCTCTTCTGGGGTTGCGGGCTCTCCGCCGTCCTGCTGCAAAGGCCCAGTGCCCCATCGGTGACACCAGTGCCCTCTCTGCTCTGCCCGACACACACCTACCAGCTCCCTGAGGCTGCACGCTGTGTGCACGCGTGTTGTATGTGCGGTTAACATATCTGATCCCAATCTTGGGAGTGAAGTCAAACGCAGGAAAAAGAGTCCCGCCAGGCAACTGCTTACCACCCCCCAGGACACGGTGACCTGCTGGGCCTCGCCTGGCACTACTGACCAGGGCTGGGGGCACCGCCCTTTCATGGTGCGGCCGGTACCCCGCACAGCAGGCGACGCGCCCATCTTCCTGCCCCCCGGGGGGGATGGTGTCTGTGGGGCGTCTCTATGCCCCGGCCCACCTAGGGGTCCCCCCCCCACATGCTGCTGTCACCCCGGTGGTCCCTCACCCACCAGCTACACCCCCGGACAGGCACTCGCGGCTGGCACAGCGCCTAAGCCTCGGGCACCCCGAGATCACACGCGCACGCGGGTAAGTTTCCTTCCCCGAAGAAACACTTGCTGCGAGAGCAACACCCAGAAAACTGAAGCCAGAACAGAACCCGAACCCAGCCCTGCGCAGATCGAAGCAGACGGGCTGTGGAAGGGGCCGCGGCTCGGGGCGGAGGCCCGCGCCCCCTCGGGTCCCCCCGGCCGCCCAGGTGCGCCCCCGCGCCCCGCACGCCCCGTGCCGGCGTCTCCGAGACCCCTGGACGCGCCGCATTTTAGCTCCGGTTGTCGGGACGCGGTGCTCCAGGCTCCCCGGGCGCGCGGCTCCCCCGGGTACCGGCCAGGCCGCGCGGCCCCGCGGCGGCGGAGGGGGCGCGCGTCCTTCCGTCCGCGGCCCCGGCCTTTCCGGCCCCGCCCCCGGCCCCGCCCCGGGACCCCGCGCCCGGCGCCCCGCAGCCGGACCCCGACCTCCCGGCCCCGCGCCCCGGACCCCGCGCGGCAGCAAGTCTGCGGTCCCGGCCGCGGCTCCGAGCGGCTCAGGGGGCGGAGGCATCGGACGACCCCGCGCCCCCCGCGGCCCCCAAACCCGCCCCGCGTCCTCACCTGCGCGCACCCTTCGCCCGCGGACGGTCTCCCGCGGCCACCCTCCCCGCCGGGCATCTGTCACCCGCCCCGCGGCCGCGGCCCCGCGCAGACGCTTCTGCGCACCTCGGGGCGGGGCCAGCCGGGCGCTACCACCCGCGCGGGGGCCGCGGCCGCGGGACCAACCACCGGCGCGGGCGCCTCAGGGCGGGCCGCTCGCTGCGCTCGGGTTGGGGCCCTGGGACGCGCCCCCGCGCCGCCGGTGGCTCGGAACCCGGCTCTGCGGGGAAGGGGTCGGCGGGCGGACCCGCATCGCCAGGGGCCCGAGCGGGTCCGCGAGACCCAGGGCAGCCGGCGGCCGGGCCGCTCGCAGGCCGCGCCCACGGGCCTCGGTGACCCTGGAGCGAGGGCCGCGCAGCGCGGGTTTCACTTCCCGCGGCCCCGCGTCTGCGCTGCGGCGGCGCCGAAACGCCCCGGGCCGCCCGGGGCTGAGCGCGCTGCTCCCTGGAAACCCACCGAGCCGCGGACAGCGTTCCTGCCGCTGCCCAGGGACCTGCTCCCTCCCCAGCAGGGGACCCCGGGAAATGCGGGGAAACGCGCGCCTCCGGCCCGGGGCTTCGCTGGGGGCAGCGACCGCGGGGCAGCGGACCCCCGTAGGGGGCCCGGAGCGACCCCCACTTGTCGGCATCCGCGGGCACCGAGGCGGAGTGCGCGCTGCGCCCAGCGCAGTCCAGGCTTCCACAGCGCGGCCTGTCGTCTTCAGCAAACGTTACCTAATAAAAACTAATAAAAACTAAGCGCGACAGGAGGCCGGGAACCAGCTTCACTGGGTCACGTGCCCTGATCGCACCCAGGAGGAAAGCTGTGGAGTGGGAGCGGTTTGTGCCCCCACGCTGGGCCCGCGCCCCCACCCCCTCTGGAGAGCCACTAGCCTCCTTGCACGAAAGGCCCTCGCTGGGCAGCCACAGCTGGAGGGGCGGGCGCTCAGACAGCCCTGGACCCCAGGAGTGGCACCCCGAACCTGCTTCTTCCTGTGAGGCAGTCGCACCCCTGGGCATTGTGTAGTTTCATGTCTTTCTTTTGGGTTGGTTGGTTGTTTTCAGCGTCTTCTGCGTAAAACACGGGGCAGGAGAGGTGGACTTGGCTGCGTCGTGTCGTCCAGGCCCGGCACTCAGAACAGCCCCTGCGCACAGCGGTAGCCAGTGCCTGGGAGGCCCCGGCGACAGGCACTGGGGCTGGAGTGACCTCTTGTACCCTGAGGCTACCATTGGTTCCACGGATTGAATTAAAAATAGGGCAAACCCTGAGACTTGTCCTCTCGGTAGCCACTGCCTTACCTGCATCCCAGGATGGGGGGAGGGCTGAGAGGTTTACGTATGAAAATAAAGGTCCCGACCTGACCTGTCTGTCCCAGAAGGCTCCATTCCCCGTTGGGGACGGATGAGCTGCTTCTCTGGGGGAGGTCACACCTGACCCTGCGTCTGGCAGGAACAGGAGGTGAGGTGACACAGAAACTTCCTCACCGAGTGGAGTGGTGGAAGCGGAGGCAGCTGACAGCCACGTACACACAGGCGGCCACCGGGCGGGGGCCCACGGGCCCAGCGACAGGCAAAAATGGAGCCACAACTCTCCCCCAGGGTGGCCTTTTCTCCCCTGTCACATGCTTGGTCCTGGTGCAGGCCCCTCGGCCTTTCACAGGTCGGCCACGCAGTTCCCACCCACCCCTGGCCTTTCCTCCCGGAGTTGGCACCTGGGCCGCAGCTGTGTTTCAGCTTCGGGCCCGGAAAAGCAGCCAAGCCAGGCGGGTGCCACCCGAACCAGCCCCATGCCCAGTGGCCGGCGGCTCCGTGGAGACCAGGGCCTTGGAGGACACACCCGGGCACCGAGGAGCTCGGCTGAGATGCGCTCTTGCGGGGCTCAGCGAGGCTCTGGCGCCGGGGAGCAGCAGAGCCTTTCCCTCCTGTCCACCCCGCCCTGCTGCCCAGGCTGCAGCTCCTGAACTCGAGGGGTCTGCAGGGGCTTGCCACCAAGGGAGCTGCCCCCAGGGCCTCCTTCCTGCGACTGCCGGAGCAGAAGCAGCCTTGGCTCACTTCCTTCTAAGCTGCCCAGAAGCGAAAGCAGCTCCGGCCTGGCTCTGCTTCGGTTCTTTGCGAGCCCTTCCTTTTCCCGCTGTCCCCAGCTTCCATAAATGGACCGTCACAGTCACCTGGGCCCGTGGTGTGACAGCCACACCCATAAAGTCAGGCGCCCACAGACCAGAGGCCAGCCGAGCAGGCTGCTCCGGGCCAGGCCCCCCCTTTCTGGCACTGAACCCACCAGAACGCCACCATGCTCCGGCCTGTGTGACAGCCGCTGCGGCTCCGTCCCCCTTGCTCTGTGTGGGGTGAGGACGTGCTCTGCCTCACGAAGGGGGAGCTGAGCTGTGGGGAGCTGATGGCTCCCTGGCCCAAGTTTAGGTATCAGGGCCGTGTCTTTTCCCCCTGCCATCCGGGAAACACAGTGACTGCAGACACCACTTAAACAGGCTCAGGTGTCAGAGGTGAGGGACACCCAGCTGGGACCCAGTCCAGACTGCTGGTCACCTGCTCTGCTCCCTGCCAGGCACCAGTGGCCACCTGGCCTCCCACCCCTGCTCTTCCCGGGGTCACACTCTCCCATGCCCTCCCTCCTTTAGAGGTGACAGCAGCAGGCTCCCTGTTGCAAGGGCACCTCCGGGTATGTGTCCCCATCTTCCATAGGGAAGAAGCCAGCCCCCCACACTGAGGAAGGGACCCCCCTTGGGCTCCCAGCAAGACAACCGAAGTGAACTTTTTAGAGGAGGTGAAGAGGGACCGTTCTAACATTATATTTTTTTCTGATTGTATCAGTAATGCATGTTCATTGTTCATTGAGTTAAGAAAAAGACAGACCTTTAAAAGACATTGGCAGAGGGGGTGAGATTTCTCCTCCGCTCGGTTCTTTCTAATGACTGAGGACTGGACTCAACTGGACTCAACTGGACTGTATACCACCTTAGAGAACGGTCAGCGGCCGAGTAAGACCACGACGTCAGGGGGTCTCTGGGTAACAGGATTCCCAAAGTGAGGACCGACTAAGCTGGTCCCAGTGCTCGGGGAACAAAGGAAACGCGGGATGACCACGTTCGTGCCGAAAGTTGCCCTCGCTAAGGTTCAGACCGCCCAGTCATCTCCTTAGACGCCCTCACGCCAGAGTGCGGCTCTGAAGTCTCTGCCAGCGGAGCAACGGGGAGGGACTGCTCACCTCAGGGATAAACTCGTCTGCGTCTCCCACTTCGGTGAGCCTGCCCACCAGATGCCACCAGGCACCGGCTCTTGCAAGAAGGTAAGTAAACGCCTCGCTCCCTCTCCAGTCCTGGCCTCGTTGTCCATTTGTGTGATGGACTGGTGGAGATGTTTCTCACGCCCAGAAGGAGCCCAGAAGCAGGGGACCAGCCCGCACCAGCTGCCAGCTGCCAGCAGGGCCGAAACAGGAAGCTGCCTGGCCCTCAGTGGCCCAGCTGCGCTCAGGCCTCCCAGCCTCCGGCCGACCCTGGGGCCTGTCCTCCCCTGGACACCTGATCACATTCCAGTCCCCACCAGCACGCGGCCGAGCCGGCCTGGCAAGCGGCTCCTGGCCTGGAGGCCTCCTCCTGGCAGCCAGCCACCCGCCCGCCCCCGGGCCGCGAGTCCCCACTGGGCCTCCGGAGTTCCCGCCCTGCACAGCCACCTCCAGCCCCCGGTGAGGTCGGCCGCACTGCTCTTCAGCCAGTGTCAGGAATAGTGCTTCCTTTAACAACTACGGCAGAATTAAAGCTTTCGGGGAAGAAACATATTGGTCAGGAGAATGCCCCTTTTCAGAAAGGCCTTCTTGGAGCCACAAAGCACGGTGCCCTGGGCCAGACCTACGATTCTGGGACCAGGAGCCTTTCCTGCTCTTTCCTACCTGGGATGGCGACCTCGCTTCTGGCTGTGTGACCTTTGCAGGAGGGTGGATTAACCTCTCTGAGTCACAAAGTAACAGATGCGGGTGAGTCTTCAAAGCCTCTTCCAGCATCTAAACTCTCTGTGCCCCAAGGCTTGGCTTCACTAAGCTACAGGAATGTCAGCTAAACCCGGGAGGAAGCCGAGGAGGGTGGAGCTCAAACCGGTGACCTGGAAACACCGCTGCAATTGTCCTGGAATGAGAAGGATCCTGACATCCCAGTTGGCCGCATCAGCATGACCAGGCTTTAAAAAAATGCCCTGATAAGACCAGGTCGCTGAAACCCAGCCCCTCCCGGGGGGGACATGTGGCCAGGCCTGGTGTTCACAGATGGTGGGGTGAGGCCGGAGATGCCACCCCCGTCTTAAAGCCCAGGCTGCGCCCACACAGAGAGGCTGGGTGAGCGTCCGACTCTGAGAAGAGGCAGTGCTGAGTGGCTGTCCCGCCCCGACAGGTCTGTCCGGTTCTGTCCCCACCCCCGCACTGGGGCACACGGCATTTGGGTGACCAGAAAGGCAACTCTGAGCCATGCTTGACTCATTTCCACAGAGGCAGCATCCACAATTGAGTGGTTTCTCGGCCCCGTCCCTGTTTCAGGAGCAACTTCATGGGCTCAGACCTGGCCCTTCCCCAGCCCAAAGCCTGGGGTTCCTAAACCAAATGACCAAGCAGGGAAACCAGGGCGAAGGGTTGCAGGGTTGGGGGCGAAGGGCACCGGTGGCACGGCCCGGAGGGGCTCCCTAAGTGGAGGTTTTCGAAGTTGCCCGTGAAAACTTACCTGAGGGTTTTCTTTCCAATTTTCCTCCCGGGCGACCACACACAGGAGCTTCGATTTAGAAACAAGGATGTGAAAGCTGAGGTCAGCTGACAAAGAACCACAAACAGCGATTAGGAAACACTTCAGGCCTCACTGTCCCTCCCTGTAAGTGCCTTCAAGGAGACAGTCCCAGGGGCCTGGAGCAGCAGCCGCCACGCCCAGCACCCAGACTGCTCCCCACGGTTTGGAGCTGCCTCTGACTTAACAATCACTTGACAGGCGCTGAGGTCTGTCTCGTTCACCAGGAGGGCGTGACACCCATCCCACCCGACACCCACGGCCTGATGTGCCCGCACACCTATTGGGAGGCTGTGACTCGGGCCCTGTGAACACCCAGGGCAAACCTGCTGCTGTAGAAATGAGGCCACCAGGCGAGACGTGACGGGAGGTCCTGCTCAGGGGACAGGCGTGGGACGTCCAGTGTGGGCCGTCACCATCATGCTGCTTGTAGGTTGAGTCCCATTTCAGACAGAAGTGCAAACAGGCCTTCTTACTTCTGCCCACTGGCAATGAGGGCTTGGTGCCCGTTTTACCGATCAAGCCATGTTAAATGGGACGAGTCCACTGTTTGCCTAAACAGGAAAACAAAACAATCATGCTTGTGGCTACAAACACCAAGGAAAGAGGCCAAGGTGACTCTTACAGTGGCCGCTATACATTATTTCCGTGTAGGTGAAGCTCTTGTTTGCGCAGCTTCGTAAGATGACGCTGAGGAAGACACCTGTCCCTGGGTCAGAGTGGGGCCGCAGCTGGAGCCAGGGTGTTTCCAGGCCTGTCCTCCGACCTGGGTGAGAACATCCGCTGACCTGTGCCCCAGGCACTTGCTGCCAAGCAGCCGGACAGCCACCTCCCACGCACAGTCCCCTGCAGGGTGGCGGGAAGATGTGGGAGGGCCTGGTGCCCCGGCAGCGGCTGGACCTCCGTCCTGCCCCAGGTGGTAAGACAGGGGCGCCGGCCAAGGGGTGCCCGAGTCCTGTCCCCTGACGGGAGCTTCTGGAGCTCCACACACCTCACCCGGGGGCAGCAGGCGGCCTCTGCTCTGGATGTCTGTGAGGAGGGAGTAGGAGGGACCCCCAACCCGCCCACCACGTCTCTCCCGAGTGCTCACGTGCGCTGAGAGAGCTCTGACCCGGACACTGGCCCCCACGTCGCTAAGCTGGTCCCAGCGGAAGCCACAGACCATCGCCCCGTGAGGCCCAAACATCAGGCTGCACTTTGCGCCCTGTTGCCAGGTGGGGGCTCCCACGGGTTCAGGAAGGACGCACATCTTGGGGACCAGGGAGGGTCCCCTGAACACGGGATGTGTATCTTCCTGCGACGCCCTGGAACTTGAGACATGGAGGGATCTGTTCTGTCCTCCCCTGCACGCTTGCCTTGGTCGCTTTAGTTTCATGCAATTTCTCTTCATCTGGGGGTGCGTTGCATGGGAGGAAGCAAAAACACGAACAGAAAGTGCACTCTGACGAGTGTTTTCAGGAACTTGGCTTCAGGCACAGACTCGGGGTAGGAGGGTGCCTGTCCCCAGGCTGCGCTCCAGCACAGGGGGTTCTGGGCCCTGAGTTGGCTGTGGAACCCAGGGACTCAGGCGCGGTGACCTTGTCCGTTTGTTGTGCAGAAGAGGTCGGCTGGGGCAGCTCCCGGTCCAGGACCCACCCGTCACCTGCTCGGAGTCCGCAGGCAGAAGGCTCTGACTGGTCCATTTGGGACACACCAGGGTGAGTGACACAGTTTTGGTCCTTGAAAGTTTTGGAGAGCAGATCTTTGAAGTCATTGTGACGAGGAGAAAATGGGTCCCTGTGTGTGGTGACAGATGTCAGCTTCGCTTGCAGTGGCCTTCACGGAACCACGTGCACAGGTCCCAGCGTGGTGTACCTGCAATGAACGCATGCCCCCTCCGGGTCCTCCTGCCCTGTGACATCACTGTCCCCACCCTGACCACACTGCTTGCCTGTCTTTGTGAAAACCACTCATCCCCCTGTGGACGGTGTGTGTCAGCCTAGTGCAGCAGGGGCTGCGTCTCTCAGGTTCCCCACTGATGGTCCCTGGCTCCCTGGGAGGGAAGGGAAATTGGCATAATGTTTGGAAGCTGAAGCCAGACAGCAGCCCTTTTGGATGGACAGACTTGATGATTACGATACTCATGACCCTCTTCCACGGGGCAACCGTCCCCACCCACCGCGACTGAGCTTTGGGGCCAAGAGAGAAGCTGAGGCACCGAAACAGGCCGAGGGATGGTCTGCGGTAGCACCGTCACCACGTGACCCTGTGGCCCCTCAGCTGTTGCGGGAAACTCCCTGAGCTGGCACCAGCCTGCGAGAGACTTACCTGTGCGTTCTGCACCACGTGACACTCGGGCCCGTCCTCCGGCCCGTCCTCCGGCCTGCCGGTCACCCCTTGCTATCGCGGGACAGGAGTGAGCAGACCGTGGCAGACACACCTTCGCCCACCGTCCAGGGCCAGCCGGCAAGTACCGGCACACAGGGAACAAACAGATGGTTAGAGGCACGTTTATGGGTAGCTTTTGACTGAGGCTTAAAAAGAAAAGAATGGTCCCTTCCTCGCCTGGGCATCCCATGGGCTGTTAATGCCATGCAGACTTGACCTTCTGAGTCATTTCCTGCCGGTTCACAGAAGACCTGCTCATGGTACAAGGTCAATGCCGCCCCTTTAGAGGGGCGCCTGTCACTTTCCAGTAGCTGGTATCAAACTGCTCCTATTTTGAAATACAGTGTCACTTTTCCAGCCCGTTTCACCCACATCTGTGAACACACGGTCTGGGTGTGGCTGCCTGTTCCCCAGGGTGGGCTGGTGAGCTGACCCCTAGAGGGAGGTCCTGGGGCTGAGTGGCTTTGCCTGGGCCTCCCCTTGGGACCTGATTTCATTTTCCTGAAGCCAACCACACCCCCAGGGAACTGTAAGACACGCCTCCCTTTGGAAACACAGTTTCTAAGGTTTAGCATCTTGGCTGGTTGGGAAGGTCTTGCTAAGCCCCGCTCTCTGAATGCCGTTCAGGAAGCTCTTATTAGTTAGGGTCAAGCATCCTTCCGGAACACGGAATCTCCCACAAAGGCAACGGAGCAGGCAGGGCTCCGGGGAAGGTCAAAGGCTCATTAGCATTAGGTCCTCCTGTTAATAAGACAATCCCTGGCCTATGGTAGCAGCTGTTTGTGGGGAGCCCCTCCCGTCCCGTGGGGGCTGCCAGCTCTGGGCTTCCCTTTATGTCCCCCAGATCACAGTGCCCGCAGGTGGGGTGCGTACACACGGGTTGATCCGTAGTCAGTGAATCAGTGAATGACCAGTGGATACTCTGGGTTCACCTCTCACCCAGCTGGTCACCAGAGGGAAGGCATATCAGTGTCCCCCGCTTTATCGGGGGCCAGAGGTAGAAAGAGGAACACAACCTCTTTCGTGTGCTCACAATCCTCCGAGTCTAACCTCAAACCACTGGGCAGACACCTTGTGCTGTGACTTGTGGTGACAGGTACGTGGTTGAGCGTTGCTGTGGGACAGAACTGAAATGAGAAATGAGAACGTGGCCGGTACCCTTGGGAAGGACAAGGAGACCCTCGTGGCTGATGGAGACTCAGGGCAGTCCTCAGAGGCCACGTGACGCCTTCATCAGCATGTGGGTGGCGTGTGTGTTCTGGGCAGGGCAGGCTGACTGCTGCAAGTGTGGGCGCTGCGGGTCACCTCCAGCTGTGGGACAGGGGTGGTGGGGAGACACTGAGCTGGGGTGGCGGTGGGAGCGGGTCGCGAGGAGTCTTGTGAGCTCTGTGAGCAGCCAGGTGGGGTCGATGCCTTGTGAGCATGAGGACAGGGGACCCTGCGTGTGTGACTGTGATGAGCGAGGTAAATGGAGAGACAGACATGAACACCCGCAAAGACAAGAGGTGCCACCAGGTGCTGGCATGGGAGGCAGGAGCTCCCAGGATGGGGTTCTGTGGTGGAGAGGCCCACAGGAGAGGGCGCCTGGAATGTGGAGAAAGGGCAGGAAAGGACTGAGACTGAAAGAGCGAGACGGGGTGGGGGTGGGGGGTGGGGGGTTGGGGAGAGGAGGCTTCAACCAGCCACGTCCTCCAGGGCTCTGGCCCTGGGGCACCTGTCACAGAGGCCAAGGTGTGGCCACTGGGGCCGGAGACTCACACAAAGGTGTGTGCGTGGTTGGCATCTCTGCTTTGCAAAGTGCTTTTGGTGCTTTTTCGCACTCCAAATCAGGGACCACCGGAGCGGGGTCATGGGCTTTCACCACCTTGCTCACCCTGGGGAAACCCACCTGGTGGGTGTGAACGGTGAAAGCTCGCCAGGGCCTCCCACGCCTCTGACGCCCCTCGGACGCGCGGACGCGGAGCTCAGAGCAGGGTCTTCTCAGCTTTGCCTCACGCGCCTTCGCGAAGAAGCAGGTGACAGTTCCCTGCGTGTAGCAAGTGACGAGAAGTTACACTCACCCATGAAAGCAGGAGCAGAACCTTCTCAAGGTCTGAGTGCTAAGGGGAACTCACTGAAAACGCCTGGTTCGGGGGTTGGTTTTCAGACAAAGGACAGGCTGTCTGTCACGGCACGGAAAGTGGACACCATCTAACTGTGGGCTCTCACTGACCCTGCGTCATTTAAAACGCTCAGGGAAGGATCTAGGATTAAAAAAAGAAAGTACACAAAGTTTCTTTTTTGCTAGTTTTGTGTGTTCTGGAAAGAAGCGGGGCGTGGAAGGCTGAAGTAGCAGCTGTGCGCCCTCATCACTCAGCCTCGGTTTCCCTTGGCCGAGCCCCCAAGGTAAGGCACCTCCGTCCGAAAGGGAAGAACGTGGATCCTGCCTCCTGAGCAGCCGTTACTCGTGGCCCGTGAGTTCGGCAGGAATTCCGGGCTGGTGTGTGTCACTCTCTGGGGAGAAATCAGAAAGGAGACCCTCTCTGGAGACTTTTCCTTCAGCTTGCACTTCAGCCACTCCCCACCCTCCCCACCCTCCACCCCGAGCTCCCAGGCCAGAGCAGGCGGAGGGGAGTTCAGGGAGCATGACAACCACATGCTCTGATGACCCCAGGCCGTGAGGACCACAGGCAGCTGGAGAGGCTGGAAAGGGAGACACCGACAGTGACAGCTGTCCCTGCTGAGGGACAGGTGGGGAGAAGGCATGGAGTTCGTGAGAAAGGACACTCCCCGCTGAGCTGGGGAACCCCGTGGCAAGGGGCAGGAGCAGGCTGCACAATTAGGTCGGCCACTCCAACAGGGAGGGGACAAGTGTCCAGCCGGGCCCGCCCCCAGGACTGCTCACCTGACCCCCACCTCTTCTCGTTGCACTCAGGAGAGTCGGAAACAGCCATGAACCCAATACCGTGGTATTTATTAAACTCGCCTTCAGTTGATGCATACAGAGGACACGGCAGCCGTGGTACACATCCGCTTCTTAGTAGGTAGTGAGGCTGAGGCTATTTCAACAATGAAACATACGTGGGAGGAGGTACCCTCGTTTTCTGGGTTAAAACTCTTTGGTCCGTCTAATTTTTCTGAGTTTAAAGTAACACGAGAATTCACTCCAATAAAAAATAAACTTTCTCAAAAAAGTGAACGGCAGGGCTCTGTACGGGAGGTGAACAGAGCCAAGCAGACATCAAATGAGAGGCATAAATTATCTTATAAATTATCTTAGAGGAGTGCGTGTCGCCAGCTGGGAGGGAGGCAAACTTGTGACGACAGAAGGACTCACATCTCAGGCGGCCCCACGAAGCAGGAGCCCACGGCTGCGCCGCCAGGTGGGTGCCCCGCGAGCTGCACCACAGAATCATCGAAAACCGCAAAAATTTCATACATACGTGTATTTTTATGTATTTATATAGTTTGTTTATTCAAAGGTTGACTAAACAGCTAGTTTGCTGGTTCTAACGCTCCTTGAATTCTAGAGGCAGCCTCTCAGTTAGTCCTCAGGCCACACCTGGGGGTTGGGCATGTGACGTAGGAAGGGTCTGAGTGGGTCCCTGCAGGAAGGCCAGACGTGGGGACAGTGGCTTAGCCTTGAGAAGTCCCAGCCGCCCTGGTGAGGGAGTGACCCGCCGGCTGAGCCCTTTTTAGGTGAAATGATTGTGATATTGAACCACTGGGGCTGGCCCACAGCCGCGAGCTGGGGTGGAGTGTCTGGTGGCATCATCAGGCACACCAGTCACTCGCTGTCCCTTTGGGGTGGCGTCCTGTCCAGGGGGGGTGCGGTCTGCTCCAGGAGGGGGCTAGGCACTGAAGTCTGCGTGGAATCTTGGCACAGTCCGTGCCTCCGGCCGACGTGAGCGCCATGGCTCCTGGGCGTTGGGTTTGAATAAGCACCGTGATGAAGAGTCACATCAAATCTGAGAACGCAGGGAGGTGACCCTCTATTGCCTCAGCGTGTTTGAGCGGGGAACAGGCTTCCTCTGCAAAGTCATCTGTCAAGTGTTTGGATTGGAACTCGAAAAAGTTTCCTTTAATGCTGGACACACATGCCAGGGCTGGGGCAGCAGCCCGCACGGTTGGTGGTGGACATTGGTGTCATCCCTACGGACCCTCGCGGCCACCGAGGCATGATGGACCGCAGCCGAAATGCCCGGGGACAGGGCGGACTGTGCGGCCAGCACGTGCTGGGTCAGCCTGGCGCGTTCCGGCACCCGCTTCGGGCTCCGCTTCCCGCCCCAGGTGAACTTTGCTTCGCCGCACCCGTGGGAGGCTCACTCTTCATTTCATCCGTGCAGCTGCACGCAAGTCACGGAGACATGTCACCCAGTTCTGGTGGCCACCTGATTCTTGTTCGTGGAAGCGGCTAGAAACGTTGGAAACCGGAGCCCGGAGGAACACAGACGTGGCCCCAGGTTGCGGCTCCAGCCCCACACCTTCCAGACCTTCCTCGGCCGCCCCGGCCCTCATCCCGAGGGGCTGCCATCTGGCCTGGCTCCCCGTGCTCGTGGGAGGACAGTGTCCGGGAAAAGGGCCCTGTCAGCTTGCACAGCCTCCTGTTCCCCAGTTGCTCGCAGGGCTGGAGAGCTGGGTGCGACTAAAACAAGGAACGGGTGGTCTGACGGCCAGCGGGAGGTATCCGGGCACCCCATTCACTCCCAAATCCCTCCTGAAACCACTGAACTCGGGGGCACCTGGCCTAAAGTGGGACAAGCCACCTTACCCCCAGTTCTGTTCACGGCCCACCACTCATTGCAACTGCCAAGGCGGGACAGCGGCCAGGCGGCCCTGCCGCAGTGAAGCAGGTGGGGCCACGTGAGGGCAGGGTGCTGCGTGCCCCACCCGCACGGTCAAGCAGGCCCCAGGCCGGACCTGCTTTCCACCAAAACTTTCAAACAAGTGTAAACAAATGTGCAGATAAAAGCAAAAGCAAGTTCCAAGGGGAATGTATCAAGTGACTACTACCTGGTTAGTGCATTACATTTCAGTCAAGAAAAATATAAAAAGGAGGTTCGGCCTTGAGAAAGGAGCTGGAAGGTGCACACGTGGGAAACACAGAACAGACCCGTGCAGGCCTGTTCCTGGGGACCTGCTTCTACTCGCTTGGCCAGGACACCCCACTTTTCAGGATCCCAGGG
Source organism: Noctilio leporinus (assembly GCA_004026585.1). Taxonomy (NCBI): domain Eukaryota; kingdom Metazoa; phylum Chordata; class Mammalia; order Chiroptera; family Noctilionidae; genus Noctilio; species Noctilio leporinus. The sequence goes on from PVIW01002648.1 coordinate 150,902, forward strand.
AGGCACCACATTCATGGGGTCTTGTTACGCTGCCCTCTGCGTGTCCCGGGGGGCCTGGGACCTGAGGGTGTCTAAGGGACCCCAGACGTGGCACACAGAGGTCCAGGGAAGCTGCCAGAGCCCTGCTGGCCCTCTGTCCCAGGTGAGCTCAGGTGTGGCTGTGCCTCCCTGAGAGGCCCCAGCCCTCCTCGTCCCCAGCCACCAGGCCGGTCTGTCGGATGGAGTCACGGCCAGCAGGAAGAGACAGTCTCCCTCCTCGGCCCCCAGGGTTTACCCAATACAGAGCACAGCGCTGCCCTGCAGTTGCCGCCGCCTCCCAGCAGGGCCTGGTCCACTCAGCCACAGACGTGGGCCCTGCAGGAGGACGTGACGGAGACAGTGGCTTCGACGGGCCTGAATCGGTGTGGCTGTTGCGTGGTCTGCTACACACGTACTTGGCCGCAGGTGGTGCCCCGCACAGTGGTTTCTTTTCCGATCCCAGGACTTGGGGCTATTTTTTGGCTAAAAGAGGGAAGTTAAACTGCTGATTTGTTCCTCATAATAGATGGTTCTGTTTAATACTGCAAGTCGTTAGTATTGATATTGAGGTGAAAACATGAATCACACTTCTAGACAAAAATGTGAGTTTTGGGTACGTAAGACTTTGACCTCTGGTCACTATGCTGGGGTTGGCGCATACACCTGCTGAGGGAAACAGAGGGACACTAAACACCGAGGAACCAACGAGGGTGCGTTAGCAGGTGACATTCGCCCTTGGTGGGTTTTGTTCACCCTCAGGACCCCGTTCCCTGTCCCTGTTCTGATGCCAGAAGGCAGGCCTGTGGCTGTGCGGAAGGGTTTCCGAGCAGCACCGTAGTTTCAGCCGTTACCAGCCCCATCTTCTGGGACCGTGGCCACTGGAGCCTGGCAGACATGCCTTCTCCATGACCATGTGCAGGGATCACGGCGAGTTATCCCTGATGACCACACTCCCACACTTGCGCATAATCCCTTATGAAAATTATCTTTACGTGTTAGGACCTGAAAAATGGGGTGTCCCACTCACCCTATCACTCGGTATTATGTGGCTGCTAGAAATAAATTAGTTCGACTAACACAAGTATTCTAAACGGTTTTATTTTTCTTTACATATAAATATGTAAACATGGCTTATCTTTGCATCGGGGGTGGAATGTTGCCGCACGGGACTCAATCTATTGCACTGGGTCCTGTCACACACGCAGGTACCACTCCACCAGGCCCGGTGTCCACTCTGCCGACCCATGACCTTCTTTGGGACTCAGTGGGCCCCATGGGCCCCTACACACCCCCATTTGGAATCAGTGGCCACTGTCACCTGGGGTTGAAGGTCCATTTACTCACCTAGAGGTGGCTGAGGCCAAGACTTTTGGGGACTTTAGGATAAAAATGACTATGCAAAATATTAAAAAAAAAATCCCAATCCAGTGATTACTTTCATTCAAGTCAGGATTAGCAAGTCTGGGAGCCAAAATAAATCATTATCATCTAATTTTATAATTTGTGGTATTTTTGTACAGGTTGAAGGACATGAGATGAGACCCGTCAGCTGCCGGAGGCCCCGCGTGCAAGCGGGCAGGGGTGCGTGTGACCCTCACTCGCTACTGGGATCCACATCGCTTCGCCCTCTGGTTCTTTCTAGAGAACAGTTCATCTTAAGTAGCACATTTTAAAGTCTAAAATGCCAATACTTGCAAATACATGTTTGTAATAGTATAGTGAGTACAGGAAGAAGCATCGTATGATATGCTACCCAGGATTTAGGTATTTAGGTAGAAAAAAACTCCTTGAACACTCTGGGGAAATAGGATTCATTATAGAAGAATATTTCAGGGGAATTTTTTTTTTTTTTTGCATTTTTCAAGGATATACATTCGTACTGATTTTTGCTTCCAAATATATTTTAAGGCTGTTTGGTAAAATATATACTGGATATGAGGTTCAATGTACAGGGTTTTGTTCTCACAGGGAATTCTTAACTACTCAGCTTTAAAAAAGTAAAACTTTGAAGCTAGACATGCTTTGACATCCACTGTGCCCAGGTGGACCCCATGCGAGGTGGGATGGAGGGGTGGGGACAGAACCCGCGGGTGCTGGGGGCCAGCCGCCCGCCCCACTGCGCTCAGCCAGTGGCCAGGTGCAGGGAGAGCTGGGCACAACGTAAAGTGCGAGTCACGGGTCGGGAACAAAGTGCTACAGTCAGGGGACCGGGAAGTGGCTCTGCGTGGCCGAGCCCTGCCCGGACCAGCGGGACAGAAGACGTGGCGTGGTGCGCAAACATCTGTCTTCAGTGAGACCTGCTTTTCCCTGGGGTGACAGGGAGGACTCTGAGGTTGGGGTCAAAGGGATACATTTCTCAGGCGCTGCCTCCGAAAGGATGGTCGCTGCGTCTACATTTAATTGCGTGAACGGAAGCCTTTTCTTTGGTCCTTCCTATTGCTCTCGGGTCCCATCAGAATCGTGGCCACTGGCCCCCGGGGCCCCAGCTGGCATCATGGTGTGTGGCCTTCTCCCCGGCATGTCTAAAACAGGCAGGGACGGGCCCTGGACTTGAGCAATGCTGCATAGCACAGAGGGTTCGGGAGAAATACAGACTAACCACAGTTCCTCCCCAGCTAAATGGAGACAGACGTACCACTCACATTCGCAGTTCTTACACTTTTTACAGCATCACCACTGGCATTTTAAACAAGCAAACTTTTTGTTGTTTTGTCTTTTTTAGGACACCCTGAAAAGTCCACTGGTACAGCTGTTTGAGAATATATACACACATCGGTATAAAACAAACACACAAACAAAAAAAACACGTGTAGCACAGGAATGGCAAAACAGAAGGACTGACTGCGGGTGGGGTTTGAACTTACGCAGGAACGGAACCCACAGAGACTCTTTCCCGGGGGTCAGGACAACTTCTGCTGTCCGTACTCCAGCCACTGAGGGGCCAGCTTTCATGAGACCCCATCTCACGGTCCCTCGATCGAGGGAAGAAACATTTCACTTACATTTTGATGGTGCTGGACAGGCCCCAGGGGCTGGGGCTGGACCCCTGGGTTATGCAGAAGCAGGTGGCAGGGAGCTTGGTGCTGGACGGATGACCTCTCCTTACCACGAACGCGGCACAAGGAACCTCATGATGAGTCGGCTGGGTTCAGGGGAAGCAGCCCCAGGCGGGGGTGGAGGTGAGGGGTCACCCCTGCCCTGCAAGCCACAGTGCCTGCCACGTGGGGGTCTAATGCTCTGGGAAGTGGAAGATGCACCCGTTTGTACTTGATGTTATTCTTGCCTCTAATTATCTCACGGTTTATAAAAATAGAAATAACAAAAGGTGAGCCAGGTCCCATGTCCAGAGGTGGGTCTCACTCTCCGGAGAGCAGAATGGAGCCATCAGGGTCACCAGCTGCCCCTCACAGCTGGCTGGGGGTCAGACCGTCCGGTACATAAAAAAGACGTCCCTGCGGCAGGGAGCGCGGCAGGCTCCGGAAACCAGCAGCACCCAGGACACACGGCGAGGGCGGAAAGATGTGACAGAATGACGGGGGTGGGGGGTGGTCACCTGCCCGGGTGTTGGTGGGAGGCGTGGAGAAGGGGACAGGAGCGCACCCCTAGAGCCGGGTCTGGGCCTCGGGGATGTAAATCTCGATGCTGTCAGCGCGCTCACCCGCTGAGCTCTGGCGGAAGGATGCAGCTCGCTTGGCAGCCAGCAGGCGCCTGCGGGCTTCTTGCCGCTGTCGGTCGGGCAGGTCCAGAGACTTCTCTCGAGTGATCGGAAATTTCCCTTTGGGGGGCTTCTTTGGTATGGGTGGGGGCACCTTTCGTTCATCCTGGAAAGGCACAAGAATCACAGGGTTGGGGGCATCAGGAGGTCACCCAGGGCATGAACTTGGCTGCAAACCGCATCGCCTACTCAGAGGGCTGCCCCTACTGCCACGGCCTCTGCAACCTGGGACCAGAGGAAACAGTGGGTGGTCCAGGAGGCCCTCCTGCAAAGGACGCAGAGACCACAGGGCAGGGTCTCAAGGGTGCAGCCCCCATAAGGACACCTGCTCACGTTGGGCAGGGCTGTGTCCTCGGCAGGAAGCCGCCTTCATTTCAGGACCACTGTATGGGCGGTGCTAAGGGTTGGGGTTCCCTTGCTGCTGGTCACCGAGGGATAAGGATGGAGAAGGACGCTGCTTTTAGCGTTTTTAACAATGGCTTTTCATTCACACTCATCTCTCATGACCTCTGTACGGGTCACCTGGATTCCTGCCCCGTCCTGGCTCTCAGCTGGCCTGTGGTGTGCATGGCCTGACCCACCACCTGTGGCTGAGGGCTGGCCAGGCCGCACCTCGGCCTCTGCGCCTCAGCCTGGACCCCACCCAGGTAGGCAGGGCCACATCTGGGGACACAGGGGGCAGCAATGGTACCAGCCTTCCCTCTAATGACCTCGATGTGCATCCTCAGCTACTGACCCACAGTCTGGTTGGATTAATTTTGTCATTTTAACAACATCTATCTAGAAAAATCGGATTATGATTACTCAAAGCTTCTCTAAAATGTGTTGGGAGTATTTATTGCTGATTCACACCTGTCTGTGAGGCTACTAAAGAGGATGCCTTAGGGGAGAAATGAGATCACAGGGTTCAACTTTAATGGGAAACTTCAGCCTGTGTTAAGGGCCAACACTGACAGATGGCAGGAAGTTTATGTGAACGTTCAGTCAAGTTCGAAATGTCTTGCCTTCCGCAGCGGACACACAGCTAGAAAGTCTGTCTGAGCAGGAGATAGGAGACGAGCCCAGTGACCCTCTGGGAAATCTCAGACGGATCCAAAGGAGTTTGGCAGGGAACAACTGAGAGGACAGACGGACCCCAACGGGAAACAAGACGTGATCGCCAGGTGATCGCTGGTCAGCGTCTTCCCCACACTGTCCACATGGGAAAGGATGAGACTGCGGAGGGCCAAGGACTTGGACTGCACCCCAGCACATAGGTATGTGCACGTAACATGCGCATACAAGTGTACAAACACGTGCACACATTCACACGTGGCCACACACAGACGCACGTGCACAGACTGGCACATGCTCACACGCACGTCCTGCACTGGCTCCGTCTCGGGAGCCTGCAGAGCCTCGCGGGGTAGAAGCCGGCCGCTCACCTTCCTGTCCGGAGACTCCACCACCTTCCAGTCGTTGAGCTTCAGCTGGTGCAGCTCGTCGAACTTCAGGCTGACGTCCTCCACCGACAGCTGCAGCATGTCCCAGTAGCCGGCCAGGTCCTGTGAGGTGGGCCTGGGCATGGCACTGGGGTCCTGCAAAGGCAGAGGAGGATGACTCAGGGCCCGGATGGGGGGCGGGGTGCACAGGGTGGAGGGGGAGGTGGGGGTCCCTTTCCAGGACTGGGTCTGCGGGTCAGATGCAAACGTTCACGAGGGCCTAGAGGATGCATAGCCGTTTACACATGTTTGTTGACCACTTAGAACATGAAGGGATTACATGCTGTGTGAGTCCCACTCTGTGGCATCCCGGCCATGGTGAGACTACGGGGACAAGGGCAGATCTGGGGTTGTCATGGGGTCGGGGGAGGGGTGAGCAGGTGAGCCCAGAGGGTTTCAGGGTGGTGAATCTGCTCCGCAAGATGCTATAATGGTGGGCATACATTATCATACAAGTGTCTAAACCCACAGAACATACAGCACCCGCGGGCTTAGCATGGCCCACGATCATGTCTATTTCCTCCACATGCCGCCTGAAGGATGTGTTTCTGGTCAGCTGTCCATGTGGCCTCCTGTCCTGTCCTGCCAAGCACAGCGCTGTCCCAGCACCACAGCCCCCAGCCACCTCCCTGGCCCCAGGACGCTTGGCTCCGCATCCCGCGTGTCAGAGGCGTGTCAGAGGCGTGAGGGCTTGCTGCCCTGGTGGAGGGCTCGGCGGGTGGTCGTGACTCAGGCAGGGCCCCCCTCACCCAGCAGAGGCCTTGCTGGTAGGTAAACATTCATCCAAATCAGCTTAACATGTGGGATTTTCAGTTTCCTACGAAGTCTCCCACGTGAGGCACCACAGGAACTTCAGTTTGGTTTGGTCTGAACTTCCTTTAACCTGAGCCTGTCTGGACGGCAGAGCAGGTCGCAGGCACGGATGAGGCTTCTCGGAGGGGGGCCAGCAAGCTTGGGGTCTGGGGTGTCTCTTTCTGGTGCCCAGGCGGCGTGTCCCATGGTTGGCGGTGTCCCCCACAGCAGGTAGAAGAAAGGGCTCTGTGGGGTGTCACCCCACCTCCGGCTCCCCCCTCATGACCTGATGATCCCCAGACCCTCCCTCCTCACGCCTTGTCAGGATTCCAACATGCGAACTTGGAGACACAGACGTTCCTTCCACACTAGCCTGGCTCCACATTCATGTCAGAACCACCACTGTTGACTGTTGGACCCCAATCCCTTCATCCCTTTGGGTGCAGGCAGTCAGAGAGCATCCTGGGGGCACTGGGAGGCCGAGGTGACCAGTTCCTGCAAGAGAGGCTGCTCCTGGGCTGAACCACAAGAGGGCCCCCTCGGCTCTTGAAAGCCAGCGCCCGGGCCTGCCGGCAGCAGCCGCACAACTTCCGCTCCAGGGAGTCTGCTTGGCCTCCACTCCCCAGGGACACGCGGCAGCCCCTGTCAGTCCTGCGGTCCCTGAAGGTCACAGCCCAAAGCACGCTGCGTCCCAGCCTGAGTCTCGGGAAGCTGGCCGTTTGCTGCTCTGGAAGGCTCCCCAGAGGCAAGATGGACACTCCTCCTTCTGTTAGTTTGAGTGTGACTGTACCAACCAATGGCCGTTCCCGGCCGGTCCCTGCCGGTGATGGCTGGGCTCTGTGTGCCTGCGATCCAGGCACAGGTCCCTCTGCAGGCAGACATTTGTCTTCATGGTCACTCCCTGGGCTGATGAGTCCGCTGTCCCTTGGGCTTCCTGGAGCAGAGGCTGCACTGTGTTGTGTAACCAGGCACAGCCGGGACCTGGGAGGTGGTGCATCTGCCCCCTCTGGGCACTCGGGTGCCCCGGGTGTCACTGGCCCCGGCCATGGCTCTGCCGCAGCGAAGCCAGACCGCACTGAGTGTTCGATGGCAGTCACGCTGGCTGCCACTGGTCCCTGTGGTGAGGACCCAGTCTATCTGCATGCCACTCGCATGTGCTGAGGGCCTGGGAGGTCTGCCTGGTGTACACAGGGCTGGGGCAGCTTCCAATGTAATGTCAGACCCAGCAGGTCTGAACGCAGTTCCAGTTTCGACCACGGTGGGTGGAGACGCTGAGCCGCTGGTCTGAGAGGCACACGTGTAGCCCATACGCTCCAGGGGCAGGGTGGTCCGTGCTGGTCCGGGCTGGTCGCGCGGTGAGTCACCCACATGCCTCCCTTGAGAGCATGAGCTCTGGCCAGCGCACCCCAAATTCCAGGCGGGTTGGGGCTCTATTCTAGGGCCATTATCTGACCTGAAGCCAGTTACCCCCGCTCCCTGCATCTAGTGAAGCGGCTCCGTGTGGTATGAAGATCGACACCTGTGCTTGGAGACCCCTCCCTGCCCCAGGTGGCCTGTGTCCCCCAAACCGTCCAACAACGGCCTCAGGATTCCTTTTTGGGGGGTTTAAGGGTTTAATCCTTGACAGACACCAACAGGAAGGGAAGCAGCCGGACCAGATATTCCAAAAGGGCTTTGAGGTTCATGTAAACCGTGACCTGACACGTTTCAGATGCACCAAAGGGCCACGATGGGTAACTGTTGGGTCTGACCTCAGCTGCTCTGGCAGAGGAAGCGTGGATACTGGATAGCCGTGCGCCTCCGCTCCAGCCTGTGAGCTCTAGAGCCTGCGCCCGGCCCATGACGCCTGCCCGCACGGGTCCCAGGCACAAAGCAACCCCTTGAAAGGGGACGATTCTGGAGACAGGACAGGAAGCATCACTGATGCAACTTCGCTTCACAGAAAGATGCCATAATGCTTCCAATGTAAGGATGAATTTGAACAGAGTTAGCTGGAAAATACTGGAGGAAGTGTACTTTTAAACAACCCTGATGAAAAGAGGTGGAATCACCAACTCCGAGGTGTGGTGCCTCTGATGTGTAAGAACATTTGGTGAGTTCTCTTGTCTTCTTGCAGATTACAGAACTGAACCAGGCCCCATCACAGCACTGAGCAGGCTGCTTCCAGAGGCCGGGCAGAGGCCCATCTGCATGTACATGGTAATGCTTGGTCTGGGAGGATCCATGTGTGGATCATAAAATGATCTATAAACTTTCCCAGCCAGGGCACATAACCAGGTTACAAGCCAGGTCTCCAGCCAGGTCTGTAGCTGGAGGCAGGTGAAAGGCAGCCTTACATGGACGTCTCTCTCCCTGTCTCCCTCCCTTCCCCCCTTTCTAAAAGTAATAAATAAAATCTTTTTAAAAATGATCTATAAACAAATGCAAATACTATCTTTTTATTGCTCCGAAAATTAGTGAATATTTTCTTTAGTCAGATAAGGAAAGGTGTGCACACACGTGTACTTGTACACAAATACATAAATAAGCATCCAACAACACATCTAAGTATCTGCGCCTATAAACACGTGGTTTTCCTGTCCCTCTGAATCACAGAGGGACTTTAATGCCAACTGTATGAACTAATCCAGTTCAATGCACTCACTTCATGGCTGATGATAAATAAAAAGCCCAGATTTTTTTCTAAAACCTTTTTTTAGTGTGTTTACATGTGTTTGGTTGTGTGTTTTTTATTTAAGCCACCGCAGGCTACTGCCTCCACTTGGGACATTAGCTGCAGCAGCAATTCCCTTTCTGTCTCCTTTCCCTGGGTTCTGGGTGGGCACCCAGGGACCCTGTCTCCTGCAGGCCCTGCCCCCTCCTCCAACGACACCCTGTCCTGCTGCCTCTGGGCCTCTGCTACCCATCAGGATGGTCCCCAGGCAGCTGCCTGCAAATTTTGGGTGGCCTCTTGCGACCATGGCAGAGGGGGGCAAACAAGGAAGGCCACTGTGCTGGTCCCACCCCAGGAGCCAGGTCCACTCACCATGTTCTGTTGGCATAGCCAGTAGAACTGCTGGAACTTCTGTGACATCAGAAGCTGGGCGCTGCCCACTGCGCTCCGGATTTTACCGAGAACTGTTGGGAACAAGCACACGAGCAGGTGGAAGGTCCTGAGTTGACAAATCAAAGCAAAAGCATCACGCAGGGAGGTCGCTCCACAGAAGAAGAGGCGCCTCATCTGCTAGTGGGTTTGCCATCCACCCAACAAGCGCCTCTTGGTTCCCGGTTCAGGAGGGAAGCTCAAGGAGGACCAGGGTTTAGTACTGGGGTTGGGCAAGCTGGACGGTCAAGGTCAAGGGAGGGCACAGAAGAGACACTGGGCATCTCTCAGTCTGGGGTTCCACTGCCTGTCAGTCTAAGAGTATGCTGATTTTTAGGAAAATCCTTCTGATATCCTTTATTTCAAGGGATGCGATTGAATAATGTTTGGTGAACCATGGGTGAGGATGAGGATGCACAGCAAGGCTCCCGGGGTCTCCTGGCGGAGGCAGAGCCACGAGAAAGGTCACAAGGTGAGCCCCAGGCATGGGGACCACACAGGCTCACGTGTCACGGCCCACCACACGCCCCCACCCACCCGGGCTCAGCAAGCCTACAGATGATGCCTAAGTCGACTGATTGCAATCAACCAAATGGCACTTTTTGTAAAAGTGAATGAAGATGGAAATAACTGAACAAACTAAAGGAGAGAAGATGTGACCATTTTGGGATTTAACTAGCAAATAAAATAGTTTATGCAGGAAACCTAAGGGGCAGGACCCCACCGCCACCTCCATGTGCCGGCCGCCCCCTCGTGTCCCTCCAGCTCACACACTGGCCATGGCCGGCCGGGGTGCTAGAAATGACGGGTCTGCAACCCCAACTCACAGGATTCTCAAAAGCCCTCAGGAACCTATTGGCTGCGCTTCCTGCGGCTCAGCCCTGGGCCCCACCTCTGTGGCGTATTTGCCCAGGCAGCTGCTCAAAAGTTACTCCGCAGCGTCTACAACCTCTAGCTCCGTCTAAAAGTGCCTTGAAGGTTCAGAACAACGTTTTCCCAATACTTTCCTGTGTCGAAGTTTGAAACGAGCGTCTGTATCCTCTCCCACATGTCCCTTCACGCCTCCCACGCTCCGGCCGCCCGAGACTGCAGGTGGTGAGCCTGTGTCCTCTGCCAGAGCTGGGAGACCCTGACGGGCCGAGAGAGCCAGGCCCCCTCTCCCGCCCTGGCAGACGACCCCACAGCAGCCTCAGCTCTGCCCGTCTGTGGCTCAACCGTTTGCTCGGGCCATCCTGAGGTGATGACTATTGGGGCACAGCTGCCCGGGAGCAAGAGAACTTCTCAAACCTTTAGGAAGACCCCATCCTGGAGCCCCCGGTGGGGCACATCTCCAGGGACTATAATAAGATCAGTGAGGTATGGTTTTTTCTAGTTCAGAAAACATCCTGGGGGGCGGAGGGTGCACTTCATGTCATGTACCCATTTGACTGAACATAATTAGTACAAAAACCCTGGAGTACGTGTATGGGGCTGGCGTACAAGCCCCCCTGGGTGTAGCTTCCTTTGCATCAGCCCCGGGAAGCTGCAGTCCGGCGACTTCACGCAAAGCAGCATTTATTTGGGCTCACAGATGATTTTATTAACCACAGAGGACTGAGCGAATCGAAGCTCATTCCATCAGTTCAGTGAACTGTGATTATAAAATTACAGTTTGGGAAAAAATTATCCTATGTAATGCAAATTTCAATATTCAGAGCTTGAAGTTTCGGTTTAACAAGCTATTTAATTGAATTGTTCCTTTCTCAAAGTGCCACAGCTCGTAACCTGTATCTGCTCTTAAATTTGGGACTAGGATCAAAGGTCACCTTACCTCTTAAAAATTACTAGGAAAATATCTACCTGTGATCCCTGCAGTGGTACTTGCGTTTGCAAAGCATGTGGAAGAGACGTGTTGTTCAGAAGAAGATGGAGACAGTGGTGAGGCACTGGAAATTGAGAATGTCCCCAGAGACATACAGCAAACATCTTCTCTACTCTCTGTGTCCAAGGCCCAGAGCCACAGGTCCCATTTAACTCCTCAGCAGCAGGGGGCAGAGACCCACTACTCCGCAGACACCCGCTGCCCGGAGCCCACAGACTTCACCCAGCCCCCACCGGAGCCCTGCTTTCTGGAAGGCTGCAGCGGGCCCCTCCTAACTCTCAGCTCAGAGTGGGGACACCTGCCAGGCGCTGTCCAGGCTGTGCATGGATAATAAGTCAACCATCTAAGATGGCTGCATTCAATAGCCTAGGATTGCAAATGACAGCAAAAAGCAGAGCTTCGGGGACACACAGGTCCCCCTGTCCTTGGAGAAACAGCTGTTCCAGGGTGGACACAGGCTGCCCTCCCGAAGGCGGTAAAGGCCCGTGACTTGGACAGCAGGAATCCTGCTCTCCATCTGCCTCCATCAGCTAAGAACCCCGCTCCCTTCTGGCTCCTTTGCGGAGCCGCCCCCACACAGGGCCTTGCCTGAATCTCTGTGCTGTAAGACCCTCCCCTGTCTGCAACGCTCCAGCCCCCTTGTTACATGTGGCGGCCCCCATGCATTGCACCAGCTCTGCCCTGGAGGCTCACAGAGGTAAGTAGGGCTTCTCGCTGTTGGACCAATACGACAATGACCAACATGCCAATTTCTTCCACACATGGAGGAGATGGGACCTTTGGGGGTGAGTCCTCAAGGGTGCGGTTTCACACGACTGCAGGGGACTGTTTCCTGGGCCCATCCTGGGGCTGGGACCTGCTGCAGCACCTCCTGCCAATGGTTTTCCATCTCCACCTCCTCCCAGGTGCTGCTAGGAGGAGCCACTGGGCCTGCCAGGTGGACCGGCGGTGGCCTCCCCTCTGATGAAACCGCTACATCAGATCTCAGCCAAACAGCCAGGAGGCGACAGGAAATGAGTGATTTAAGTATGAAGGTGTGAGCCCCTAACAGATGATGCATTTCTGCAGGGCACGTGACCACTGAAGCAGGGTGCCGGGCATCTCAGCCCTCGTCCCATGCAGCCGGTGGCACCTGGAGGGGCGGTGCGTCCCTGGGGTGGCTCTTCCTCCACAGGGCTGCGTCGAGAGTCAGCTTTCCGCAGGTGCGAGCACTGCTGGCCTGCACACCGCGAGCTCTCCCTGGCCCCTGGAGCCCAGGCCTGGCTCTGCAAGCCAGTCTGTGTTCCCCGTGGGGACACACCCTGTCTGGGTTACTGACGCGTGGCATTATCGCAGCTGTGGAGAAGCCAAAAGCCAACGCTATGCCCCGCAGGATGTCAGCTCTGCTTTCTCGCGGCACTGGTTTGGGTGACCCAACGCGGACAGAGGCGTTCGTGGGAACAGACAAGCACTCAGGGCAGCACGGGGCCAGATGAAGACCCCAGAAAGGCCTTTGGGGGCAGGCACTTTGTTAGGACCAGCTGTCCTCTTGGCTGCCTTGGTAACAGGCAGCATGAGTGGGTTCATCAAGGTGCCACACAGTGTGCTGCAGGCGTCTGGGAGGTGGGCGGTGCAGGGGTGCTCTCCCACTCTGCAGAGAGGCCACGGAGCGCCAGGTTAGGGGTGATGGGCCACCCTCCCCTGGGCAGGAGTCACACGGAAGCCCCTTGCTGAGGCAGGGCAGCAAAGGGCACAGGTCACCTTGCTGGCAGGGACTCTTCTCACCTCTCACCTTCATTTGGCATAAAGCCAAGCACGGGACAGGAACGATTCTAAACGGTTAAAATGCTCCAAACCGGGCTGCTGCCGATCGAGACTCAGCACCGGCCTCTTAGACAGCGGGCGGACCAGAGCCCTCCATGTGGGATCCAGCCACCGCTCTCCTGTGTACCCACAGCGCCCCTCAGCTCCCCAGCATGAGGGCGCCCGCCTCCCACCACCCTGCGCCGGCTGTGGTCGTGCTTGCCGGCCAGTGCTTACTTTCCTCCGCCAGGTCGTTGTCCTCGGCCTCCCTCTCCATCTCCTTGCACCAGCCCTCCATCCTCTGCGTCTCCGTGTGCAGCAGCTTCAGGAACCAGGAGCCGTCCCTGCGACAGGGCGACGCCCTCCCGCCGTCGGTGGAGTCCCCGGCCGGCTCCAGCCAGGGTTCGGGCGCAGGCAGGGTGGCTGTGTCCGCCGGGGCCCGGTAGTCCTCGCGGTAGCTGAAGAGGCCCTGGGTGCGCACCGTCCGCACTGCCCCGTACTGTGTGGGGGTGCTGGGCTCCGAGTGCCGCTGGAAGGAGGAGCCGAACTGCAAGCCCTTGTCCTCCGTGGGCACGTGTCCCGGGAAGCCCTCCAGCTCCAAGTCCGCCTGCACGGCCGCCGTCACGCTGTTGGAGCGCTTGAACCGCCCGCGCCTGCGCAGGAGGGGAGAGGACGGAGGCCTGAGCCCGGGCCACCAAGATGCCCGGTGGCGGCGCACACAAGGCGCCACGCGAAGGTCACGGCTCCAGGGGCCTGGCTGCGCTCCCCACCCCTCGGCCACGCTCCCTCCACAGAGGGACATGGGCTTAGCGAACACTTAACTTCCACACCCACCCCAGTCCTGCGTGGACACGGCCCCACAGATGCGCGTTTCCAGGTGCAGAGCTGCCTCGGTCGGCGGCTCCAACGCGCAAGAGTCCGCGCAGCTCCCGGGGCTTCGCGGGTGTGACCAAGCCTGCGGCCTGGGCCAGCCCGGAAACCGCGAGGCTCAGGGCACGAGTCCTTCCTCCTCCACCCACCGGCCACCTAAGGTCCCTCCACGGAGTCCCTTGCGCACAGCCCTGGGTGCGAACTTGAACTTCACGAGGCGGCACCATTTCACCGAGCCCGTGAGCGGGGCGACCGGCACAGACGCTGCCAGGCGAGGGCTGTGGGCGCCCGGCTTCCAGCTGCGCTACAGCCCTGCGTCCCCAAACGGGGTGAACGAATCCCGATTATCAATGGTCAGCCAGCCTGAGCCGCAGCTGGTGGCCACCGCTGGCCTGGGAAATGGTGGGTGGTGCAGGGCGCGGGGCCCGGGGCGGGGGGCAGGGGGCTTGGGTGGGGTGAGTTACCGCTTCTCGTCCTCCACCTGCACGCCCACCGAGTGGTACTCCCGCAGGCCGCGGCTCTCCGTGTCGGAATCCGTAGCCGTTTCCACCTGATTCAACACAGAACATCTTATTTTAGAGCCGAGACACAGGACCGGGCAAGGGGCTGTCATTAATGATGGGTTTGCTTGGTGAGTGCGGAGACGCACTTGACCGGAAAATCGCGGAGAGGGAGGTGCACTCTCCCGGGTGCCCGGGCTGCGCTGCTGAGCTGTGGCAGGCTTCACTGACTGCTTGAACTTGGGCATTTTGAACGTATGCAAGTGAAATTGCTTAGTTCAGCTCAGGCAGAAAGACGCTTTGTTGGGTTGCATTCTTACAGGGCTTAAGAGCTCTTATCACAACCTACAGTGAAGAAAGTAGGTGCCGCACGAACCAGATAGAGCCTACGACAAATAAGCAACTTAACACGCTTAGCCTGACGTGTGCACCCACCCCACACACACACACACACACACACAGAGGAAGCTGGGTGGGATGGGGGCCGCAGAGGCCAGCGCCTGCCTGTCCTGCGCGCAGCGGTGTCCCGGCCGCTGCACAACCGTGGACGGCAGAGCAGGACAGAAATGTGCGTTCACTGTGGCTGCACTGGCCAAAGCGTGTTCCAAACCCACGGAGCCTGTCAACGGTCACCAGCATGGTGACGTGGACCCGAGAGGAGTCCAGTCAAGCCACTTTGTAAAAAATGAAAATCACACCTCAAAGCTCTCACTACGAAGGGTCTGTGAAACCCAGGGTTAGTTTAGTCGTAAATATCACCCCAACTCCTCAATCATCCCTTCTCTTTCTCATAAGTATCACCTGTTGTATCAGAGGACTTTGACCCTAAGCCAAAATGTCACAACTTGTCAATGTCCTATGTTGTAAAACACATCTTTTCCTAAAAATAGGAATGATCGCCACAAGGGTAGCCCATTGCTGAGGCTCTGTCTTCTGTGAGTTGAGAGAAAAGTGCCCTTCCCAGCTGTGACCAAAGTCTGTGACCCCTCTGGGGCCACGCTGAGGCCATTGAGCGCGGGCTCCACTGTGGCCCATACAAGCAGCGACACGAAGGGCTGATATCGCACTGGGCACTGCACCAAGAGCACAGCAAACACGGAGTCCACCAAACACCCTGCTACCCTTTACTTGCTGTGCTGACAAGCCGAGGGATCCGAGAAGGAGAGGAACTTGCCCAGGGGTGCACAGCTGGTTGGGGGCAGAGCCAGGACTCAGGCCCGGACCCCTCTGGCCACAGATGGGCCCCACCTTGATCTTCAGCTATGGAGAATGGCCAGCACTTCCTATCCTCTGCTTCTGTGTTGGTAAATTCTGAAAACACCCAGGGAAGTCACCCCACGTGCGCAGTGCCTTCCGACAGCCAGGGAAGGATGGACGGCCCAGGGGAAACCCTGCCCTGGCTGCTGGTCACCATTTCTCTCTAGCTGTAGGTGGGCTGTGGCTTTAACGAATTTTATTTCTGACTTGAGCTGGATGGGGTGATTGTTCTCAATTATATTTTGCACAAAATGATCACAATAAAAGCCCGATGTTTAGGATGTTGTCTCAGGTCAGTGTGAATAAGCCGCCGCATCACACAAATTCCGCTTTACGAAAAGGGCCCGACTGAGTCCCCGCCTGCAGGGAGGGTCCCTGGGCCACAGGCAGCTGTCTGCCACCACTCAGTTGCTGCGGTGAGGACACGTCCCCACTGCGCGCACAGCCTAGGGGTGCTCTCGGTGGCCTCACACCATACACCTGTGGTGGATGTTGTCACTTGGATAGATTCTCACTACAGGTGGAATCGACCCACACCCAGGCTGTTAGGCGTCTGCAATGGAAAGACACTCGTTTCTGTCATCAAGGTTCAGGTTTGCTGGCTTATTGCACATGTAGAGTCCTCATCTAAAGAAACTGCTGTAAATCGTGACCAACCTGTGAGGCTTTCTCGTAGGCGAATCTGTGAGACGCAGCCTGGGGGTTAGTCGGGAGGTCAATGTGGTGCGTGGTGGAGGCCACACGACACAGCCTGGGCTGGCAGACAGGACTCAAGGGGCTCATGTTGCAGACCCAACAAGGACGTCACACGCACACACGCACACACGGACGCTCAGCACCCCATCTAAACACAACCGAAATACAAGGGGCGTTTCCCCCTCATGGTCCCCGCAGCCTCCCTAGTGTTCTGTTATTCTCCCAGGGTATGAGGAGCTGCCACTTTTGGAGCCTGGTGAGCCCAGCAGCGGCTTCGTTGGGAGTCAGGTGAGTCACTAATTTCACTATTTTCACAGGGGCCTTTCTTCCTGATCTGAACAACAAGGGGACATTGAACTTGTGCTCGGGGGATGTGACACCTGTGTAAGGAGCCAGACCCGAGTGTGGTCACAGAGAGCCACTGTGCCCCGTCTGACCTCAGCGTTTAGGGTCATCGGTGATAAGGACACAGGCATCACTTCCAGGGACATACCTTCCTGAGAAAAACGAAGGTGTGTGAAGGGGGTATGATAAAGTCACACGTGGCAGGAGGAGCTCAGTATTTACCCATTTCAGAAATCCTGGAATAGACAGCTTTAGCCAGACAGGAAAAAAAAAAAAAAAAAGCAAATTTAGGACAAAGAGGAGGAATGACTATTTTGCACAGTGGAAAGGAGAAATCAAGCAACTTTTCCCAAGAGGAAATTCTGGGGGTAAGAGCACATGCACTTACGTTGGAGGGAAATGAGCTTATCTTTATTTTTACAAGACCCACCGTGCCCTCGACATGGAGAAGAAAGATAAATCAGCAAAGTCACTGAGTTTTGAGTCACTTCCACCTGAGCTGCACGTGGGGGCTCACTGTTGAGTGGGGGGGTGCAGTCACCCAGGGGAGTGGGGGGCACCTCCCCAGAGCCTATTCAGGCCCCAGGTACCTGGAGCCCTCACTTTCTCCCCTGGCTGCTGTCAGAGGGGCTGCTGAGTCCGGTGACCAGTGGGAGGAAAGACAGTCATGAACGAGACATGTGGCCAGCATGTAGTTGGGGGTGTGTGTGTGCGTGTATGTGTGCACAGGCGCGCACATGTGCATATGTGGCGCAGGCCCTGCGTGCTCTGCCCAAGTCGTGCGTGGTGTGGGTCTACAGGGAGTCAGAGCTGGTGGCTGCCGTCTGAGCCCAGGTTTCTGAGGGACCAAGAGGGACCCTGGCAAGACCTGCAACGTCAACTTCGCCTACAGCTCTGCTCTCCAAGCCCAGCTCACCTCCCGTTCCGCCTCCGCAAGCTCTCTCAAAGCCAGGCAGGTGCGGCTCTGATACCGAGGCACCGAGTGTCCCTTGGGGACCTGCTGCAAGTCCCAGCCCTGCAGCCCACAGGCGCTTGAAGCTGCACACAAGCCTGTGGCACTGGTCAGGGTGGCTGCCAGGACAGAGTCTGGATTCTTGGCTAAACCAACAGCTAAAACGGAGGATAACACCGCAGTCCTAGGCTGCCCCCTCTTGCTCCCACCCTACTTGCATCGGGTGTGGCTGCTCCACCATGGAGACAGGGCTGAGGCCTGTGGTCTGAAAGGGATCCTGGATGTTAGACACAACATCACACACACACACACACACACACACACACACACAGAACACTCTGCCACAACAGACAAATCACACAGGGAAACAAAATTGAACACTGAGAAAGCGGTTGACCTTACGACAATCATGGGGTGGTGGGGGGCCAGTGGTTCACGGGGTGACAGGGTCTGGCCACTGCTCATTAGAAGGGGCCCAGCAGCCCTGTCCCAGGCCTACAGACCTGCAGTGGGAGGGTCCCGCACGGCACAGGCACGGAGGGCCTCGGACCCCCACATGCCATGGCCGGGGCGCCACAGGAGGTACACGCTGCGGCGTGAGCGCCAGCCGGCTGAGGGACACTGTCTGTCACATGAAGACCCTCCACCACGTGCATCCCTGTTTCCCACCCAGCTGAGCTTCGGGAGGTGAGTCTGTGTGCGGGGGTGTTACCGTGCCATCTTTCTCTACCGGCTGCGGAGGACAGTTGACCCATGACACACATGCATTCTTGAGGCCACACGTGTCTTTGCCCACCCCTCACCCATCCACTTGCCCGTCCACTCGCACACCTGACACTGACCGAGCACTTGCTACGTGCCAGGCACTGTGCTGGGGCTGGATCGAGAGGCCAACTTGGAACACACAGTCTGGGGGAACAGGAAGGCCTCTAGGGAGAGCGAATGCGTTAGCAGGGGTCGGGGGCAGGAGGTGAGGGTTCTGGGCCAAAAAGGGGTTCCTGGGGTGATGTCGAGACAGGGGTGTGCCCGATACTCTCACGTGACAGGTTTCTGAAATGTGTGATAAAGTCAGAACTCCATGTATTTGGAATTGAGCATCCCCCGCCTTCTTGGGGGTCGGAGGGCAGTAGGAGGAAGTGAGAGGGTGGCCGGTGGGAAACACAAGGGTGCAAGAGTCCCCGGGGACGCTCACACGCCTTCTCTCGAGACAAGACCTGGACAAGTTGCAGGGCCCCAAGGCCTGCGCTGTGGCTGCAGGCAGTTACCGGACCACGCGAGCCGTTAGTCCTCACCAATGGGGCTGACTCTCCACATGGGGGCAGGTAGGGTCCCCTGCATGAATGGGGCTCCCAGCACAGAGCCTGGCATCTAGCGTCAGGACAGAGCGGACAAGAGCAGCTGTACAGGATCCAGAAAAGGGGGTGGCGAGAAGTCATGCGACTGAGCTGCGAGCGTTCGTACTTACATCTGACCTTGGGTAGGGCTGACGCTCGGGGAACTCAGAGTCCTAAACAAAACAACGAACCAGTGTGGGGACCGGCAGCGGGGCCTCCCGGCCTGCTCCCCATCCCCAGACGCCCCGGCAAGTCCTTGCTCACTAGGCCACAGCTCCACCCCCTCCTCCCTGTCGGAGGTGAAGCCCCCAATTTTGAAAACTCCTGTTGGACACAGGCTGATTGAGGAGTGAGAGGGGCCCGTCTGCTGCTCCCCCGCCCTGGGGTGCGGAGGGAGGCAGTCACGGAGCCAGGGCGGGGGAGGCTTTGTCAGGATGGGCCTGCCGCACACTCTGCTGACACCCTGGAAGGCGGGTGTGAGAAGGGCACCCGAGTCTGCACCTCGGGCAGGGGTTGGGGCCCTCAGGGGTCAGCGACCACAGGACAAGGCCGTGTGGCCTGAAGCTCCGGAGCATCCTAGGTCCTCAGAGAAGCATCCCGCGTGACCCACACGTGGTGACTGTGAGTGCGGCCTGGGCGGAGAACAAAGGCTTTGTCTGCTCTCTGCCTTTGTGTCCCAGACACTTCCCCACAAGATCATAAAGCTTTGAAAAATTCAACAAAAAAATTCCTCCTTAAGCATCAAAATAACCTAATTCCCTGCTGTCTAAGCAGCTCCTGGCCCTGAGACAAGGCTCGGTGGAGGAGGAGAGGAGGAGAAGGGCAGGGAGAGGACCTAGGAGCAGCAGGGCAGCTGTGGACAGGACGGGGTCGCCCTAGGGTGGCCGTGTCTGTGCACTGGCAGGATGTCAGCAGGGAGAAAGACGAACCCGCCTGGCATCTCCAGCGGGCAGAGGCCGTGGCTCCCCTACGAACCAGGCGCTGGCCTGGCAGCACCTGCGTCTACGCTACCTGCATTCCTGCGGCAGAGAGAGGCTACCTGGATGCCGATGGAGGAGTGCCGGCTCCGGAGGAAGTCCTCGGCCTTGGACGCTAGGGCGGACTTGTCGCCGGTGCGCCCCATGCCCTCCGAGGTGTGGCGCTGCGCGGCGGCCGTCTCCAGTGCCAGGCTCAGGGCCTTGTTGCTGTCCAGACTGTCCGTGGAGTTGTAGAGGCCACGGCTGTCCTGGGGCCACGGGGCCATCCTCTGGGCGCGGCCGTCCTGGTAGGCATCCTGCGTGGACTCCGTACTGCTCTGGGCCGTCACTGAGATCAGAGGCTTTGAGGTGGTCCTTGGGGGCACAGGGGGCGGCGTTTTCTTATAGCTGGTGCACGAGACAGCTGCAAAGACACGGAGCCCGAGTCAGTGACAGCGTGGAAATTGGTGGAGCGTCCAGCCCGAGGAAAGGACGTCAGCATGGGGGCACGCTGTGGGCTCCGACATGGCCCTCATGACAATTGTTCAGCAATGGAAAATCAGGCTGTGGCTATGGCATTAAGTGGCTTCTGAGTCAGCAGGACAGAAGGCAGATGCCCCGTAATTCTCACACAGATCACGGGGTCATAGGGGAATGGTCATTTTTTAGCCATTAAAAGGCAGAATATCCTGAATTAGCTCCGGACTGAGATGGAATGAAGTGAAAATCAGAGGTACC
This sequence comes from Noctilio leporinus, assembly GCA_004026585.1. Classification (NCBI taxonomy): domain Eukaryota; kingdom Metazoa; phylum Chordata; class Mammalia; order Chiroptera; family Noctilionidae; genus Noctilio; species Noctilio leporinus. Next base: position 171,281 of record PVIW01002648.1, read on the forward strand.
CCAATCCATGCATCTCAGTCATCATCATGTGACAGTGAGTAGCTGTTTTCTCCTCCACTTCCTTGTGTAGTATGAACACACTTCACAAACTGGTATTTCTATGGTGGAGAAAACACGTGACATAGGAGCCTGTTTGTTTCTGCTGCACACAACTGCAGAGTCCACCAAGAAGGGACACGGATCGAGGCCACCCACCCACACGTCAGCACCCTCCCACCTTACGACCCCGCCCCGAACATGCTGGCTAAGCAGCAAATCCACCAGAGAAATGGACACAGCTAGAGATAAGATCTTACTACAAACCTCTTAGAAGCTCCCCAGAATTCACTGGACATCATTGCCCGGCTCAGCTGTTACCTCGTTTTACCACCAGGGTGAGCTGTCCCCAGAGCTCTGCTTTGGGGGAAGTGAGTTCCCCGCTAAGGTTGGTTCCTTTCCTTTTATGGAGAAAATGAACTCAGAAAGTGCTTCTGAGGGGGACCCGGGGCCCTCATCCCCGCACAGATGCGCACGAGCCTGTCCCGGGAGGGAGAGACAGAGCATGCTCCCCTTACGGACCCTTGGACACCAACAGCTTTCGCCCACCAGCGCCCGGCTAGCCCATTGCTCTGCCTGCTGCCTGTGGGGACTTGACCAGCACCTGGGCTCTGATTTTTCTCTGACCTGTGTGAATAGATGTCCCTAATAAAATTTCACATAAGCTTTGGCGAACAAAACAAAATGGGTTTGTCCTGTCAGGATGGCCTGAGCTGAAGGTACAAAACTGACACAGGAATCTGGATTCAACAGCTCCATGTTTAAGCGCATGCCGAGGGTCTGGCAGGGAGACATGGGGGAGGCAGAGAGAGGAGCAGGCTTTGCACCAGAGGAAGGGCTGAAGCCACTGTTTCTAAACCCCTTCTCCCCCAACGTGAGTCGGCCTCTACAGGAAAACAGCTGCCACAAGACTGCATGCAAGGCCTTGTTCCAGAGAGGCAGGGAAGTAGGGGCAGTTTTCGCTCTGTCCCCACCAAATAATGGTGGCATGTAAGCACCACCCTCCTCCACGCTCCGCAGCCGCAGGTCGCCCGCACAGAAGGGTGAGTGGGGGAGGCAGTGGCTCGGCTGTGACAGCGGCGGCAGGGGAGGGAGGCAGGGAGGGAGTTGACCGGGAGGTCTCGGGTGCGCAGCCTGAAAAAGAACACGTCCTGAACGAACGTGAAAAGCACTTCTACTTATTATACAGGGTCTTCTTGGCAGCACTAGCTCCGACCAGCGCTCTCACAAGCGCCTGTCTGCGCATCCAGCCTCCTACCACCCAGTGCTGCAGTCACTCCCTGGCCTATGATGTGACAGGGACAAGTGACGTGCTTCTGTGGAAGGCACGCCGCTCAGAACCCTAATTCTCTCCAAGACATTTGGGACGTTGAGCCAAGAGCCCCCAGGACTGTTTCCCACCACAGCATCTGAAAAGCCAACATCTTGGTGCAGGACATAGGTGTCCTGGAGGGACCTTTCCAAGCCCCTAAAAATACTGGTCCCTTGTCCCGGTGATCCCACCCATAATGGCCCCACGGAAAACCAACACGTAGATTTAACAGAAACCAATAACCGATCCCAATGCTTGACTAGAGTAAGTTTTGTTTGAGTTAAAGACACAGATTTAGCAACATAGCAGCTCCAAGCACCCAGCACCAGACCTGCTCTTGCACGTGACAGAGAAGTTGGGACGGGACTTGTGTTTCAAGGTGCAGGACAGGCACTTCCTACAGACTTGCTGGCTCCCACAACCCTCTTGCAGGGGCTGGATATGCGTGGGATACAGTCCCTCACATGCTTTTGAACAGGCCTGTGTAGCACAGCAATAAATCACCTCTGCATTCCTGGTTGATGGAATGTTTTTCAATTTCGTAACTTAAACTTTAAGTCTCAGGTTTTAGTCCTGAGTAAACAGCAACTGTACATAAAATATCTTAAAGAAAATAATGTGGAGACAGGGTCTTTTAAAACACTGACATGTATTGATGTCTTCACTCATTCACTCATTCATTCATTTGTTCCTTGGTGGACTTCTGAGAAACACTTGTTGGTTCCCACGACCCCATGGGGGAGAACCATGTATTCCTAGGAAATGGCTCATTACAGAGGGTTAGAAGCTGGAAAATATAGTAAAGGAGTCATTTAAAATGATCATTTGATCATGCTAATTTGCTGCCATGGATTAAAATAAGCAAATTTTAAAAACCATTTTACACATCCAAGAAAAACATCCAATTATTCAGTTGAACAGTTGGGCGAAAGTAATTGCCCATCTTCTGTGTGTGTGAGTACACGGTTAGGAAACACTCATCCAAGTAAACTTATTAGTTACGGGCTGCGACACGCACCATGCTCCATGGCTATGTCAGGCTTATAGTAAATGCAGCTGAAACATTTAATTTTGCAATAGAAGTCTATAGATGTGTGTACATCTTTAATACAGCAGATGAATCAAGAGGGAGAGAGATTTCTAAACATCACATTAAATGATCACTTAATATCTTAAGGTAGCTGAAGCCCTGACTACTGTTTTGCTTTCACTTTTGTTTTTATTTGTGTTTTATTTCTGAGTCTAGGCATAAATATCCCCTTGGCTCCAATGACCTGTCTTGATTTCTCCCTGTGCACCAAGAGATAAAAATCCCCAGTGGGTTCCTGGGCAGCTTCCTCCATTTAGGGAGTGAGAAGAAGATGCACCGTGTTTGCAGATGCAATTACTGAGTGAGTTTAGAGTTTGCTTTCGTCTCTGAGACCAGATATTGGTGGGGGCTGTCTGGAAATAAGGGGTGAGGGAACAGAGCAGCTCATAAAGGACCCCCTCTCTCGAGCAAATTATTTATTTATTTATTTTTTATTTTAAAGATTTTATTTATTATTTTTCAGAGAGAGAGAGAAGCATCAATGTATGGTTGCCTTTCACCTGCCTCCAGCTATAGACCTGGCTGGAGACCTGGCTTGCAACCTAGTTATGTTGCCCTGGCTGGGAATCAAACCAGCGATCTTTGGGTTCACAGGCCAGCGCCTTATCCACTGTGCTACCAGCCAGGGCCCATCGAGCAAATTTCGAAAAGCCAGCAAACTCGATCATCCAACTTCCCTGCAGGTCTGTGAGGGGGCTGGCTTAGCAAAGCTACGGATGCAGAATCTTGAAAAATGCACTTTCCTTCACTGAGATCATCCCACTTGATTGCGATGCGACAAACCGCCGCCCAGCCCCACCTGGACGGACTTTGAGAATCTCTACTGCGAATACCTCCTTCGTTCCTTTCCATACACGCCCAGTTACCCACCTGCACCTGCAACACTCACTGGACCGAGTTTCTGAATTCAGTCCTTGGAAGTCATTGGCAAGCCAACAAGAAAATTTAAAAATTAGCCTTCTGCCATACAGAGCACAAATATGTAATCAAGATAAAATATATTTCGAATGGCAAGCATCGAGTTCTATTTGAATGTAACAGCTACACTTAAATCCATTGCACTCTCTTAATTAGGACTTCAAAGATAACAGCATAAAAGGAATTACAGTAATCAAGACCATGAATGTCTAAATGAGAGCCTGGGTATTGGAGAAACCCAACTTTGAAGGCAAAAAAAATTCAGTATAAAAGATGACAGTTATTTTGACACTTTAATTAACATTAGTCTCAAAACACACGTGTGAATGAAACAGGACACAGCAGTTCCACCCCACAGGTGAGCGTGAGTGGGGCAACATGGATGGGTTAGCAGCAGACCCCTGTTTCAAATGTGTTAATTAGTCAGAAATGACAGCACAGCCAGCATTTAGCATCTTGACAGCGCAAAGCGACGGCAGCTGGTTCCCTGCCCAGACAGCTCTGTCTTGTCTTTACATGTTAAAAAATCATGTTACACAATCCAAGCTTGGATTTTCTGGAGAAAAAGTGAGAATGAACCAACTTTTAATGACATGAGGAGCCACGAGAGCTCCTAAGGGCGGATGTTCTGAGGCCAAGGCAGTCACGAGAGGGGTCACCTGCCAAGGGGCCCGTTTGCCAGGACACCGCCTGGGGTGGCAATGCTGAGACCCCCAGCACCCGACCATGGGGCGTGGCTCCCTCCCACCCAGCCACTTAGGGGGCACAGTTACGTCCTGGTCTCTGCAAACGGGAAGCTTTCAACTTTTTCAGTGGAAATGTTGGCAGGCTACTAACAGACGCGAGGGGGCAGGTGCAGGGTGCCTCTGATTAAGCGATTGTTCTTCAAGAAGCTGCACGCTGTGCAGGAGGTGGCACTTGCCCTGCGTCTTCGCCATCTAGATGTGCATCTAGTCTCCTCTGAGCCACCTAACAACACACCACGTCTCCACTGAAGCGGTATCAGAATTACGGTTTTAGGACACAGCCTGGGGAGGAGTGGTAATTCTTGGGCAGCATTTGGCTTAGGGAGGAAATCACCAACTTTCATCCTGCATACGGCCTACAGTGGGCCTGCAGGGGTTAGTACCCTAGAGTCACTACTGTCTCTTTACTCAAGAGCAAGGAGACGACCTTCCGTGGCAACAGCAGAACAACACAGCAAAGGCTGCTTGCGACAGTGCAAACAGTACTGCTGACTTACTTCGTCTCTCTGGTGCTCACTGAACTCAGCCTGCGTCCTGTCCGTGTCTCCCACAACGCTTGACGAGAGTGGGAAACCCCCCACCCTCCCACAGGGACAGCATAGTCATACTCTCAAGTGACTAATAAAAAGGAAAGTGCGGTCATTGTTGCCCCGAAACAAGGACCGGGGGCTCAGCCCTGCCTTCCCTGCGGGTGTCCCTGCCAATGAGCCATCAGGGCTGACTGTTGGCTATGCCAGAAATCAGAGGCCTGGGCAGGGGTGCTGGGGGCGTGTGGAAAGCCTGCAGGATCCACACGTCCCATCAGCTTGGACTGGCCAAGCGCAGACCTCACCTCTCCTCGTGGGCCTGGAAGCCAGCGGCCATGCAGGAGGAGGCAGGCGGGGCGGCTCCACTTGAACACGGGGAGACTGTTGTGGCTGCACCCTTTGGCCTTCTGCAAAAGGATTCCAACAGGCGCTTTCCAACGAAACTCAGACCCAGCAGGACAAGGAGCACATGGTCTGCAAACACGAGGCTGTTGGAACCCCCGCTCCGTCCCAGTCACTGAACTGCATCTGCTCCAAATCCCACCGGGAATGGGGCCGACACACAGCATGGCTCTGGGCTGAGACTGCGGGAGGGACATTATGTGGACCAAAGTACTGTCCTTCCAGAAACAGTGCACGATATTAAGGTTTGCCAGCTGACACCCACTCTTTATTAAAAATACCCCAAACCTGATGGTTGGGCTGGGGAGGAACACAAAATCCTACTGCCCACACCAGGGAGGACTACAGTGTGGGTCTCCCCGTCCCCCGTGGCACACTGGGTGCTGCTGATGTGACATGGCCTGCTTTGCTCTCTGGTTCTCCTCTAAAGGCAGGCAGATCATCTGGAGGACAGCCATCAGCAAAGAGCCAGCAGAACTCCCATCTTAAGGCCGTTTGGAGAGAGAATCCTTTTGATTCATTCGTTCGTGTTCATTGTTATCACTTAAAAACCAGCAAGTGCGTGTTGAATGTCTACTGCCTGCCACGCACTGTGCTAATAAGGCCTGGAGGACTCGGCAGGTCCTGGCGCTCCAATTCCCGGGGCTGGGGAGACGCTGACCTCATCGGTTATTGAGTGTCCATCAGGCTCTAAGAGGACAGACACACTGGCCGCCAGATGGACTCAGGCACAACTTCGTTGGATGCTTTGGAAAGCATCACAGTGTGTGTGGAGCCCCCTGAGCGCATTTCTGCCTGAACCTCGGTCCGGTTTCACAGGCAGCTGCCCCAGTCTGTGGAACCGCTGTGAAAAGGCCCACCCACATGTGTGAATTCCACACCTGCCTGTTGATGGATGGAGAGCGAGGGGGAAAACCCAACAATTCTCAGGAGGAAAGATAGGGCAGGATCAGGCCATCGAAGTTGGGGGCCTCCAGCTGAGGCTCCCATCTGCCCAGAGGGGTCCGCCCCTTGCCCTGCACTTAGGACCGGGCCCCATCCTCTTCTTTCTGACCTTTCAGATTCACTTCTGACAAGCAGATGGAGATCAACCTAGAGGCTGGTGTGGGTCCCCTGTGGCCCTTGGGGGCATGGCTGGAGGCGGCACCTCCCCATCCCAGGCCTTTCGGAGGGCATTGAAGGCACAGTGGCCTGTGGACCCCAGGCTCCCCAGCCGTGGTAGACCCAGTCAGCCAGCCCCTCTCAAGAGGAATAGATGTCCCGCCTTCCAAGCACTGGGACTGCTTCTGGGACCTCCACGGGCCAAGCTCCCAGGCCACACTGATGCAGCTCCCTGAGGATGAGGCTGAGGCCTGGCGGGGCGGGAGGCAGGTGCAGGAGATAGAATCCATTGGGTCTCGGCTGGGAAACCTTCCCTTTATTCACCATCCATTGCGCCACAAGCCTTCCCTTCCCTCCTTAACCACCGGCCACTGGGGTCACAGGAGGTAAGTGGCCAATTTGACAGTTTGCTCATCCGTCAGTGAGACAGTCATTCCTTGGAGCCACTGCTCACAGCTGCTATAAGCGATGAAGAACCTGCAGGCTCCCCTGCATGGGTCCCTGACCAGGTCTCCATCCCCTCCCTATGAACCCTCATTTTAGGTACGAGGCTGCTGCAGGTGGGCTGTCAGGGGCAGGAACCCCGGGCTGTGCGTCTGGAACCCGAGGTTCCACTTTCCAGGCCACATGACCCATCTCTAGGGACTTAGGCAGCTGCACGAAACCCCAAGCCTGCGCGGGGTGGGCAGTGGCCTCGGTGAGAGAAGGACATGCAGTCCTGGGAAACAGGAGCTTCTGAAGGAGAAAGCAGGTTGTGGACTTGGAGAAATCTTTTGAGCATGGCTGTTCTTGCCTGAACAACCCCAGTGGCACGGGAAGCTCCTCACGAAGGTACACGGGGTGGGCAAAGCTCTTGGCCTGAACGTGGGAAGCTCGAGTTTCACCTCAGAAGGTTTGTTTTCTGTCATTCATTTAAACCTTGGAAATTGCCACTGGAAGCAGGTGACTCCTTTCCCTTCTTTACAATGCAGACCAGGGTCTCCTGTCCCCACACTGTCTGCCCTTAGCTCTTGGGGCTCCCGCTTCCAGCCAGGTCCCCCACGGGCCCTCCTTCCACTCAGGTGGCCTCCTGTGTGGGTTCTCTCATGGACCCTAATCATGAGCCTGGAAGTCCCGGGAGCAGATTCAGCAGTAGGCGCCTATGATTCTAGTTCAAGGAAACAACAGACAGGGAAAATAACGCAGACCACCTTCCCCTCTGGTCACCAAGGACCCGTATCTGACTTTTTCTAAAATGCACGTCTGCGAGCCCAGGAGACCTGCCTGGGCTTTACACCAACCTGGTGTAAAGATCTCTTCTGGCTTTCAGATTTTAGGGCTGTGGTCAGCCTCCCACAGGAGTCGTTTCTCAAAACCTCACACTCAGGGACGGGAGGCCTTTGAAAGTCATGGCTACAGCTCCCTTCCGAAAAGGGGGCTTCTTGGGAGTGTGTGGCACCTTCTGAGATGTCCAAGGTGACCCTGACAAGTGCAGGGACATCTGGAACTGCATGGATATCCTCCAGACGCTTTGGTCCAACTGATGCATGAAGTCATGCTTTTCCGGTTTCTCGAATCACAACACAGACTTAAGTGGCTGTGTGAACCAGACACAGGACGGGGGCAGGAAGCCTGATACTGACCAGGCAGAGGAAAGCCCCTCCCCTCGCCTTGGGGCACCCACCTGGCTGCAGGTGAGGGGCTTCTCATAAGGCACCTGAATTTGGATTGACATCATCGGCACGAATGACTGGTCCCCTAGGCTTCTGTCTGTGCTGTATCAGCACTGGCCCTTGGCCGTCTGTCAGGGGAGACCCATCCTTCATTCCCTCGCTATGGAAACCCTATTACAGCGGACGCAACAATGCCCTCATCCCCACAGCTAAATCCCTGCTCTCTGTGTGACTCTGCCACCTTCATGGCAAAGGCCCTTTGCAGATGTTAGTCAAGGCCAGGAAGTCGCTCTGAGCTGGGTGAGGGGCTCCCTGCTGGCGCCAAGACCCTGAGCAAGTGGAGCAGGGGTTCCAGGCCAGGCCCTGGGATGGTGGGTCCAGGTGGGTGTTCTGCACCAGGGGCCTCAGGCCATCCTAGAAACTGGGAATGAGATGGACAAGCCATCCTGTCACCGAGCAATACGATGATGACACATTTGCAGCTGTGTCTTCCATCAGGCGGTGTGGGGGTTTTCTTTTCTTTTAATGACTTCTCAAATCGGTCGTGACTTATGCAAAGAAAGTTCCTGACCCAGAGAAAAATCATTATAATCTAATTTTCTAGCATTTTCCTCCGTGATATCAATAACATTCCCTCCCTTGAAAAATTGGGTGACGGCCATCCTCAGACAAGTAAATCTACCAGATAAATCATTCCGCAGACGAGAAAGAGCTCATGTGTGAAATGAGAGTGAGATGTTTTCAAAACCACTTCATTTAAAGAGAGGACACTAATCAATACGTAGTGTTTTCCATAATGAAAGCAGCGGGGTGCGGGCGGTGCTGCCGAGCAGCGCTTCCAGGCCCCGAGGAGCCCGCGGTCCCGTGAAAAGACAGTCCCAGATGAGTCACCGAGAGCTTCCCGGGCCCAGTGACGTGGGCCAGCAGCAGGGGCCCGTGGGCGCTGGGATGCACACTAGACGCCTATTCTACATTCTTAACAAACCGCCCTCGTGTGTCTCAATCCCCATTGCTGCGTGAATATGAAATTACATATTTGCATTTTATACAAGGCGAGGCAACCTAGCAACGCTAACTTATTTCTCAAGCACACAGAAACACTTAAATAAACCCCATTTTTGAAAGTAATCGCTGTGAATGTTTTTTGACAACAACTTTTTTGGAGTTATTTTCAAGAGATCATTTTAGAACCCTAAAGAGAATCCATTTGTCAAAATAATCTTTCTCCACACATCCACCTCAACAGAGGATGCTATTACATGTTAGTTAAGATGTTAGCGTTAGTATGCAATCCCCCGAGTGTTTTCACACAAGCTTACTGACGCCCCATCTGCCTCGGTGCTAGAAGGGGAGACCCACTTCTGTTTCCTCTCACCTCTGACCCTCCAGCCGCTGCCTACCACTGGCCAACCCCCAGCAGCCTAGAGGAAATCTGGACTCAAAAGCTAGGCTAAGAGCTACCAGAACCTTTGAGGAGAGGCACCTTTTGTGATGTATTGGGTGCAAACCAAATTAGGGTTTTAGTTTCAGTTCCACGCCACTTCTTGCGGTATCTCTACGAAAGCTGTCTTATTTTATTTTTTTCCTCCCTAGAATGGCAGTTTTCCTAGGTACTCACTGCTTTCTCACATCTCTGAAGACTGGGACGGGGCTTCATTGTCCTTTGCTCCTGACAGACACTCCACAAATGTTGGCAAGGGTATCAGTCGAGATCCCTTAAGATATTTTTTAACCCAACGATTGTAAAGCTCATCGCTTCCCTGAGGTTCTCCTCTGCCGCAGGCCCCGTGCGTTCACTGAGCTGCATAAACAAGTGTGGGGCACAGAAATGCTGTTTTGCTTTGGTGGTAAGTTTTCAGGGGGTGGATGTGGTTTCCACAAACACTGAAGGAATCGGTGACGCTCAATCTGAGGAACCCAGAGACACACAGGATTTACACTCCCGGTCGATCTGCTCGCAGCAATGAATCAGGTTTATGGGTTTGCTTATGGAGCGAGCGGGATGGGCTGGACGCTGGCAGGGAGGAGCCGGGTGGCACTGCCCTCAAACAGCAGTCACCCTTCACGTGTCACTGCTCACATTTTCCTGCACAAAACTTCGCAGAAGGTAGTCTTGGTTGTTTTTAAACTCTTGGACCAGTATGAATCTCATTAAAAAAGAGAGATAGGTCCCCCATGACAGAAATGTTTCAAAACACCGTTGCCAATGTGACAAAAAACATTTAGGAAGGTCGACATGTACCTGCAGTAAGGGGTCACTCTTTCTGGGGGAGGACGCACCCACACCTGCCCCTGTGCAGTCTTCGCCGGGAGGCCGGAGAAGTGTTCTCACCTGCAGGGGGCCTGGCGGTGGAGGTGAGGGTGCAGGGCGTGAGTGCGGGGATGTACTCGTCGTCCTGGGCATAGCCAGCCTGAATGGCCCGGAGGTAGCTGTGGCTCCGTGTCCGGAAGCACCCAGGCAGGTCCAGGGCGTCCATGGCCTGAGATTCGACTTCTCCGAAGACGGACTCGCACACCGACTCGAACTGCCCGTTGACCTCCGCCTCACTCATCTGCAACAGGCAACAGGGCCACTGGTGTGCGGCCGGACCACCACAGAGCACGCCAGAGCAGAACCCACCCCATCTTCTGCCCGGGGCCTGTGAAACTGGCGAGAGAGCTGGTTGGGTTATTTCTTACAAGGCACCAGCAGCCCATCCGAGGGTGTCACTGGCATTCTGTGGCCCGCAAGGCAAGCATACAGGGTGGTGGACAGTGAGGACCACGTTCAAGAGAGTCCACGTCTAGACATCTCGAGAAGCACCTGATGCTCAAAGCACAAACGACTTCAGTCCCCCTCCCCTGTTGACGTGGAGACCAGCCTCCCGTTTGCCAATAGCTCTTCCGCATCCCTAAAACCACTGGGCAGGTGTCTGTCTGTACACAGACGGCGGCATCACCTAATCTGTATTTTCTTTTTTGTCTTCAGCCTGGGAATATCAACACACTCACTTCATTTGGTAGTTGACCAGGGAAAGGAATTATGTTCAAGTCGGTGCTTTAATTTCCAGGTGTGGAACCTGGAAATCACCTGGGAGCCTAGAAGTTCCAGCTCTGTTTTAAGCAACAGTCAAGGCTGGGGCTACAGAGGGATCCCGGCACAGACAGGCTAGACCATCAGGTTGGGGTTGGGTGTGGGTAAAGGATCAGAACCTGAGAGTGAAAATCGGACACTGGGCGCATCTGTGCACAGGCCTGAAGTCGAGGGACCCATAGGCTCTGACACCACCTGCTGTGTGGGGCAGGGCAGGCCTGGGACTCGGCTCCTTCGTCCCCACACCCAGTCCCAGTGCAACCGGGGGAGTGGAGAAGCACTCGGTGGTGGCAACAAACAGGACCCCCAGCGCAGGGCCTTGACTCAGCATCCGCCAACCAGGCCATTGTGACACTGCTGCTTATCACCAGAGTTGTAATCAGCTGGCCTATTGTTCCAAGAGAGTTTCAGAGACATGGGAAATGTGGGCATCACGCAGCTGACGTAGATCAGCCGCAACACTGAGGGCTGCACGGAGCCCTGAGCTGCTGCAAGTACGGTGGGCAGGAGACCTGCAGGAAAAGCCCACTGTGCACTGTGACACAATGTTGTTCTCATCATTCGGAGAACAACAAGATCTGCGAGCCGTCTGATAACCTGGGAGCCCTGAGACCACCAGTGGAGAAGGGGCCCCCAGAGCTCTGGGTAAAAGGCTGGCTGTACCCAGGCCTGCAGCCACCTCTGCTCTTCTGCCGATGGTCCGGGGACCGTGACAGTTCTAAAGAGAGTTTCATATAACCCTACACCGCAGGGGTTACTATCCCCCAGAGAGAGCAAGGTGGGCCTAGGTGGTCCAGGAATCCCACAGGCTGACAGACTTAGGGCACAGGGACCAGAGCTCGCTCAGCAGCTCCTCCACAGGGATGGGGAGGGAACGTGAAGTAGCAGTTACGATTGTGTGTCAGAACGAAGGACTCTCACCAGGTTTGTCACCAGTGACAGGTGACTCACCCTGGACATGGAGCCTTTCAGCCTTCCATCCCCCAGGCAGGGCAGCTCTGGGGGCAACACAGCTTTACAGGCCAAACCCAGGGGGGCTGCAGGGGAGTCCTCACCTGACTCACACAGCTGGCCTGGCTCAGGGTGCTGACCGCCCTCATATAGCTCTGGTTCCGGGAGCGGAATTTCGGAGAGCTGTAGTTGGCCACAGAGTCCAGACCGTGGCCAGCAGGCCCGTCGCTGGCAGTTGGCAGGTAGCCCTGGCTACAAGGAAAGAAACAGGAGAAAAGAGGTTCTGTGAGTGTCACCGAAGGGGCAGAGTACTCAATGATCATTCAAACCGAGACCTGGAGGCTCTTTATGAAATTGTTCTGAATCCTGACATTCACTATTTCTGAGGTTTATTTCTGTAATTCAACTGGCTAACATCTTCCCCTACAATTCATTCTTCCATGGGAGGCACCAAAAAGAAGTTGCAATGAATGTAGTTAGAGAGCGAACGGCATGCAGACCAGCGACTGCTGGCGACGCCACCCCCCACCCCGCCATGCGCCGACCCAGGAAGGTGAGCCGTCCACCTCACACACGTTCCCTGGGCGCCCACGGCAGGGACAGAGGTGCTGGCTCTGTCCTCATCCCAAAGGAGCCTGCTGCAAAAGATGTAAATTTCATAGAATTCCATGGAGTGAAGGATATACCTAAAGAGGACCAATGTCTTTCTAAAACTCTTCTTTTTTCCTACCATTCAAGTTGCTCTCTAGTTCAGTCTCTGGGATGTGTTTTAGGGCTCCCTGACCAGCTTCCCAAGCATAGCCGATGCCATGGGCTAAGACGGGGTGCTGGCCTCACCCACTTCCTGGTGGTACTCCCTGCTTGGTTGCTGTGGGATTTCACTAAATTTGGCAATAAAGATTCGGTTCACAATTGTTAAATTCACAATTTTGGTTCACAATATTCACAATATAATAGCACATGCTATTCTATTTGTAAAATTAGTCCATTTCCTACCCTCACCCTGCTAACACACTGTTGTCAACCGATGCACTTACAAAGGTAGAGTGAAAAATATATACCCTATTACAGTTCTCACACACTGACGCACGCTCACAGATGTGCTCCTGATGAAAACGGCTGGAGTGACCTGAGGAGCATCACCAGAGCACAGCGGCTGTGATGGTTGCTTCCAAGTCTGCCTCCCTCAGGGCTCTGTAGTAAGTAAATAACCGAAGGCCTGGCTTTTTCTAAAAGGACTTGCAAATCGATGGCCATAAAGTCTAATGTTTTCCACTCACAAATCCTCTGTAGTTGGGGATGCTGGCCCGCAGTCAGCCACTGAGCTGGGAGCGGGGTCTGATGTACATTCAGAGGGTAAGACAAGTGGGGGTCTTACGTGTGCAGCGCCCCCAGAGGCCTGATCAGGGGCTCTGGCCGCAGGACCACCGTTGGGGATGTTTTTGGGCTGGAGTCAGACTCCCCACTCTCCTCGTCGCCCATGGCTCTGATGTAGCTGCCACTACGCATCCGCCGGCAGGGGATCTCGTCCTTGCCCCCAGCTGGGTACCCGGCCCACTCATCCTGCGGCACCTGGGGGAGAACAGACACCTTGTCAGCTGAGGGCCCTGCCAGGGGCTCTTTTGGTCCTCAGAGATGCAGCTGTTCCCAGCCTCACAGGACCATTCAAACGCAGACGCCCAAGCCAGAGCTCCCTGGGGTTCTGCCACGGAAACCTTAAAGGACACTAATGCAGGAAAAAGTGAGAAAACATTAGAAAAGCAACATGAGGAAAGCCTGGAACCTCAGCTCTGAAGACAAACTGAGGGTCAGGGTCCCAGGGGTTTCCCTCGGCATCATGGGAGTGGAACCGTGAGGAGGTTGGAGAACGAAAAAAAGGGTCACCTTGCCTGGTGGCACATCTGGAGGCTGTGGGTCAGCATGCAGACAGTATCATAGGCTTTGCAGTTATTTCTTTCCATAGTTATATTTCCTAAATTTTCTACATGGACCAGACATTGCTATTATGATAAAAAATAAAAACTTCTAATTTAAGAACAGTCAAGTCCTCAGTGACAGTCATTTCAGTAGAGAAGACAGACATAAAACCCAGTGAATTATAGTTTAATCAGGACAGAAGGACGCGGGAGGAACAGAGTGGGGGTTCCCTGAAGCTGTGGACAGAAGAAGGTGGTTCCTGGAGGTGAGGCTAGGGTTTGGACTGATTTGAATCTGAGCAGCAGGAAGGAACAGGCAGAGGCGGCAGCCAGGCCGGGCTTGTCCCTGCACTTGGGAGGAGGCAGGCCGGTGCCCGGTGCCCGGTGTGCAGGGCGTCCCAGGAAGGGAACAGAGCAGCTGACAGAGGAGAGAGGGCCACCTGCTGAGAGCGCCATCCCACTGGCCACTTATAGAATCCCTGTGAAATAAAAACTTGTTTCTGTAAGAAACAAAGGGAAGATTTTTAACCAGCAGTCTGTGCATTAAACCAGCTCATGTTTTTTTGTTTCTGATTTTAGAAGCCAATTTTGCTTCTTTGACTGAAGTTTCGATATAAAAGGGGAGTCAGCCAGAGTCAGGCACAGGCTGTGAACACAGTGGCAGAACAGATGCGGAGGCTCATGGGGACAGAAGCGTGACTCTGAGGTGCCCCTGCGGAGGGAACACGCCGTCCGTCCCCCGCCTGTGCGGTCAAGGGCAGGCTGCGGAGCCAGCAGCGCCCAGTGCTGTGAGCCTGCTGCTTCCCACAGTAACGAACGACCCTCGTCACCGCAGCAGAATGACGAGGGCAGCACTGTTTCCGACGTCCTTCGGAGGTTGAGCACGTGCACATCTGGTGTCTCCTGCTTCTGGCTCGGAGGACCCTCAGCTGCGTGGGCGAAATGTCCTGTCTCCAAGTGGCGGCACAGGGGGAAGGGCCAGGTTTGTAATAATGTTTCCTCTCAGGTGTTCAAGGGAGAACGCGCCGTTCCACACTGTGTTTCCCTGGGGAAGGGGCCTCCTCACTCGTTCAACACGTGGCTTCACGTGGGCCATCGGTGCGTCCGTCTCATTCCCGGAGACTCTCCAGAGCAAGGCGCCGGTTTCTGAGTTGCCTAATTTCACAGTGAATGATGATGTGCCAACAGGGGCACCGAGGGGGCTCCTAGAATCTCTCTGGGTGACTATGGGTGTCACAGATGTGGGGAGCATGCAGTGTCCAGGGCCCATGAGGCCAGTTTGGTGGAAACTGAGAAGTTGCCCCCGTTTTGTGTGACGCTGGATCCTGAATGTCTTTTCTGTCTACAATGGCCTCAGTCTCCAGCGTAACTGCTTTGTGCATAAACCCAAGTAGTTGTTCCCATGGTTTTAATGAGCGACAACATTTTCAGGGAGGCAGCTAACACACCAATCAAGGGAAAGGACAACGCTGTCTGCGTCAGCACCAGGAATTGTGTTCTGTCTCCAAAAAGCCCACTGCTGACAGCCAGCCACCCCCAGGTCACAGCAGCAGGCATGGGCAGAGCCTTGGCCCTCGGCTCAGCGGGTGCGGCCAGCAGGACCAGCATTGAAGGGCGACCTTCACAGATTTGCCAGAAGAGAAAACATGAAAACAATAGCCTTTTCAGGGAACAAATGTCTCGCCTTGTCTTCCACCGTCCATTGTCTGCTTCGACCTTAAGAAACAAAGACTCTTCCATGCAAGGTGACGCTAAGCAGCAGCCTTTGCTCAACTCAGATCGCTCTAGTTTGGGGTGGGAAAGGGCGGAAGGGCACCAGCTGCCCCTCCCACTCGGTGAAACCCTCCCCTAGGTCTCAGGACAGACCTCCCAGCGAACTCCAAGAAACCTTGGCCCCAGAGCCGCAGGTGAACCGGACACAGACACTTGTGGACAGACAGGCGGGCTCTTAAGGTCACTGCCTGTCTCCCCTGGGGCCACAGCGAGAGAGAGAACACGCACAGCAGGGACCGGCAGGTCTTCATGGGAAATGTCCCCTGGTGCCCTGGGCTCCCGTCCACATCTGTATTCAAACCAACTGGGGAAGAAAAATGAGCAGCTGGGAAATCCGGACTTGGGCAGCTCTCTGAGTTTCCCACTGACCCTGGTGCAGTGCTGCGTGTCCACAGGAAGCGCCCTCCCTTCCCAGGGTGGCCAGGTGAGCAACAGGTTACTGGCCTCCTGGGACATGGCTCCCGTAACCTGCATGGTCGGGGGTGTGCACGCTGGAGCCAGGCCTGGCCACGTGCTGGCCTGGCTCCCTCTCTGCCTCTCTCCCTTCCCCTCTTACTAAAAAATAATAAAATCTTAAAAAAAAAAAAATGGCATGTTATCCAACTCCCCATGTGTGGTGGAACACATCTGCCTGTAGAAGCAATTTGGTTAGCATTTCCTTTTCAAACAGAACCGTCGGGTTTTGGACGATGGTCCAGGACAGCAAGTTGGGGTTGTTGAAAGGGTCTACTGTCTCCGACTCCTGAGGTGACTCCCAGTTATCGATCTGCTCCGATACCTGTCCCCTGGGACTTGGCCAGCCCCTGCCCTGGTACTTCTTCTTCTGTGGGGTCCCTCTCACCGGAGGTGATGCCTGCAGCTCTGCAGTCATGGGGAGAGCGAGCGTGAGCAACAGAATACAAGCCACACGCACATGGAAGAACAACGCCAGACTGAAGCTCTGCTGGGGGCACTGCTGGCGGGTGGAAGCACTGCAGGAGCATTTACAGATGCCTCCCAGCTGATGCCGCCCCCATGCACTCAGTGGCGACCAGATTAGGTGGCCGAGTGAGAGGAAACCAGGTAAGATGGCACGTCCCACAGTACGCTGCCTCCCGCCACCCGTGGTCTCTCACCTGCCCTTTCCTTTTGTGAATGCCTTCACCGGGCACCCCAGAGGGGTGGGGCCTTTGTGGTTGGTGCAGGCCCATTTCCACCCAGCCTGACCAGCTGCCTCTGAATGACAAAACATGACTGCAGCTAGCATACCTGCTGCTGTCGCTAATTTCTGCAGCCTTGGAGGCATTAAGGGATGTAAGCTCGATGTAAGTGTAAGTGGGGAGGCATTAACAGGCCTCTGAGGCTCTCCCAGGGCAGGTCAGCCAAGGTCCCAGGAGAGCATGCTGCAGAGACCTCAACGCAAGTAGCTGTCACACCCAGGCCCCCTTACCTGGAGGTAATGGCAGGGCCGCAAGGGCGGCTTGACCTCCTGGTGCACCAGGGGCTTGTCTAGGTTCAGGGAGCTCTTGCGATAGGCCTCCTTGGCCTGGCTCACGGTCAGTGTGGACCAGGAGCTGCGCTTCATGTACTTGGTGTCCGGTGTCATGGCCAGGCCCTCGCAGGCCGAGCACTTGACGTCATTGTTGCTCTTGGATGTCTTCAGGGAGAGGTCCCCAAAGGGGCCCGGCAGCGGCTCGGGGTAACAGTGGGAGGCATGGTCCACCAGGTGCCTGTGGACCATGCTGGCAGCCCGGCAGGTGCTGTCGCTGTCCAGGTTGTCGTCCGAGCTCCACCAGCTGCTCAGGCCCGACCTGTGCTTGCCCTCGGGCCGCCGGTCTTTGCTCTTGCCCCGTTTGCTGTGCTTGGGCTGGTGGCTGTGGTGGAGGTCCTCGCCCCGGCTGTCCCCCTTGGTCCCGTTGACGTTGCTCTTAGAGGAGCCCTCTAGTGAGTGCGACTTGGTGAAGAGCTTCTGCACGGAGTGCACGAGGTGCCGGATGCGGCCTGGGCTCTCACCTCGAGGCTCGCTGGTGGCGGACGTCCTCTGGTACTGCAGTGTGTGGAACCCGTCCCGGTGCAGTGGCAGCTGCTTCTCAAACTGGTCCAGGAGGTTGGCTGGGAGGCGGTTGACCTTTGCACTGGCGTGGGCTACCGCACAGTCGTCCCTCGCGTCGTAGTGGGAGCTGTAGTGCATTCTGGGAAAGGTGCTGCTGGACATGTGGTCAGCCAGGGCCACAGGCAACATCACACACTCTGAGTGCACGGAGCTGCGGGGCGAGCAGCGGCGGCGGTCCAGCGGGCAGCCGTCCGAGGGGCTCAGCAGGTAGGGCTGCCGTGCATCCTGCCCATGGCGCATGTGCTCGCAGTCCTCAGGCAGCGCAAGGCCGCATGTGTGGCCAGAGCACAGCTGGGGTTGGTGCCGACTCCCGGACAACCCTTTCATGGTCCTGGGGGCGGGGGAGTACCTCTCCTCATTGAAGTGCGGTGTGGGCGACCACGAGTACTGCTGGTCTGCAGAGGAAATAGAAAAACACCCGTGAGACCCGGTGGACACGCTGACGAGGAGCCTTATGTGCAGGAAAGTGAACGGACACCCTGTGTGTGAGCTGTTTGTACCTGGTGGTCAGTGGTCACTTTGGGCTGGGCATTTGTGTGGGCAGCGCGACCTCATACCATGTCTGCTACTTCAAGGTGCAAGAATCTCAAGAAGCATGAACTTTCATTATCCCCAACATTGGTTTACAATGACAAATGTTTAGTGTGCCCTAGATATCAGGTCCCTTGAGAGCAAGATTTTGTGGTATTACGCAAATAATTTGAGAGAAAAAATTAGTTACGTTTAATTAGATATACTATATGCTTACAAAGTAGATCATATGTATATAAAACATGGGAAATCATAAGACTCTATTATAGTAAATAACGTGTGTGTGTAGGTTGTCTACATTATGCACTTATCCGCATACAATATGCATCTATAGTTTGGATATACAAGGTATGTCTGGGAAAAGTCCAGCCTTTGCTAATACAACGAGAATGGTTTGTACAACATCGATGTAACCTGGCAGCCAAGGAGAATGGACTGGGATGCACGTGTGTGAACAATGCCAACTTCACTGTACCAGTGTACCAGTGTCTACCAGGGGTGGTAGACACCACTGAGTGAGCATGTGTACCGTGTGGCCGTCGAATTCAAAATGACTGAGAGGAGAGAAATGAATCTGCATCCAATTTTACATCGAGCTTGAACATTCCTCTGTGGAAACTATTCAGATGACTCCGAGGCTTTGGGGACAATGCAATGAGTGCACAATGAAAGTGGGGCACAAATGCTTCAAAGATGGTCAAGAATCTCTTGAAAGTGGTCCATGTTCTGGAAGGCCTGCACCAAGCAGAACACTTGGGATCATTGAACGTGTATGGCCTGCAGTCAACAAAAACTTCTGGCTTTTGCCAAAGTTAAAATCTCCTTAGAAAGGGAAGAGATTTCAGGCCCTCAATGAGATTCAGGAAAATACGATGGGGCTGCTGATGGCGATTGGGAGAACTGTGTGAGGTCCCCAAAGTACCTGCTTTGAAAGGGACTGAGGCGTCCTTGTCCTGTGTACGTAGAGTGTTTCTTGAGTCTTGTACCTTCTTTCATAAACGTCTCTATTTTGCTTAGTACATGGCTGGCTACTTTCTAGACAGATCTTGTATAATGTATAGATGCAGCTATAATGTGCACACATAGCATAGAACATGCATATAGTATAATGCCCACAAGAAACAGGCTATGACCGTACATATTGTGCATAGGCAGGGTCCACAGATAACCTGCATCTGCAGTTTTGAGCATGTCACATACAGATGCAGCTACAATGTGCACACGCGGTAGATACAATGCCACATGCACTTAGGCTGGAGAACTGATTTCTGGCTCAAGAGGTGGAAAGAGCCAAGAGGCGGGGTGCCCAGAGGTGACCTTAGGGTGGAGTCTGCAGGTGAATAGGTTGCCCAGCCCTGTCATCCCTTCTAGAGCTGCAGGGACAGGGTTGTCTCCACGGGGAAGAAGAGACCAGCTGGCTCCCGTGACCAGAGCTGTCTCCCCTCCACAGCCCCCAGGCTCCCACACAAGTTCAGGAGGGGAAGGCTGTGCCCTCCTCTGCTGCCCTCCATGGCCCATGCCCTGCTGTTAACAGTGACAAGCCTGCTCTGAATGGGGATCAGGGGACAAGCTGGTGACTCAGAGAGCCTGTCTCATGGCACCAGGCATCTCCCAGAAAGGTGTCCAGGTGCCCACACAGGTGGGAGGAGGGAGGGCCCGTGGCTCCTTCTCCTCGCCTCCCTCCTCGTCTCTCTGCTCCCCCTCAGCCCTGCCTGGTTCTCAGCTCACGTGCGGCAATCTGGACTCGTAGTCATGGGGTGTAGCTATGTATCATCTTTGACTTCAGTTCTCCATAAACACACGGCAAAATGCAATTCCCACCCTCCTCCCTGGGAAGGTGGGAGCCCACGTTGCGTTCATGGCTGCTATTCCTGCCGAGCGTTGGGCCCAGGAACTGCACTCCCCATGCGGCCCATGAGAGCGGAGTGCAGAGGACACAACAGTAACAGCACAACTTAAGCTTGATTAGGCAGCTGCTGATCTCAGTCTCATTTCTGCTGCGCAGGCCCGGCTTCCTGGGGGTGCACAGAGCCTGCGCGTTGACCCCTGCAAAGGTGGCAGGGAGAGCGGGTGAGAGGCTGACGTGTGGGAGTAACAGCAGCGGAGGTGTAGTCGGGTGGGCGGGTGGGTGCAGGGCTCCTCTGGGAAGGCACGTATTGAATAACAAATGTGCAGGGGCTGGCGTTTCTCCTTGTGAGGCACAGGTAACAAGCGTCAGTGTGGAGGCGCCTGGCTTTCTAATTCCCAGCGACTCACAGCGCTGTTTTACTAAGCAGTGGAAAACAGCAATTACTGTCCTTCTTCATCCCATCACCTCCAACTGAAGCTACAACACAAAGGCGAGTTTTCCTGTGGGGCTTCATGTGGCTGTGACCTACTCATTCCAAGAGGTGTGCTTTGCAGGCAGGAGTGAAAACGTAAAGTCGGCGGCATGCATGGTGTGCTGCTGTGTGCGGCACGTGTCACGGCTTCATCCCCTCACAACCCTGTGGGGACACAGACTGGTCCCCTCCACTGGCTCAGGACAACTGACGCTGGTAGGGGCGGACGATGAGGGTGCGGAGGTCCTATACACGCATACACAGTGCCCGCCCACATGCACAGGCATGTGCACACCCAGGTACACCTGTGTGTGTACCTAAACGTGTGCACGTGTACAGAGACACACACGTGCACATGCGGCACCACAGCTGCATCAGAACCTAGGCATTGAGCTCCAGATGACGCTGCCCGTGCCCCACTGCCAATGGACGGGGGTGTGGCATGGGGGGCTGGGTCCCTTTAAAGAAAGCGCTATTCCACACCAGCTCTAGCGGGAGCCCACTGGGCTGGGTTAACCCGAAGGACACCATGGAGGGTGTCCCCACCTGCCCCTGGAAGCAGGCGATTCAGGGAATGCTCTGTGCCAGCCGCCTCCCCTGGGGGTCCGGCCCCTTGGAGGAACTGAGTCTTGTATCCTTTCACCTTAAGTCCTGTTACCCACCATTACCCACCTGCCTGAGTTTCATTTGATTTATCTGTCCCCGAGGCGGGGGGCAGACCCTCCATCCATGCCAGTTGCTCCTGTCACCCACCTTAGAAAGGACACTCTTTGCAGAGGGCCTGTGAGCTGAGAGTAAAAAGAAACCCAAACAGGACAACACGGAAGAAGAATGTCGCAAAGTGGACCATGATGCAAAATTTGAACTTACTTTTTGAACTTACTAACATCCTCAGAAACTTCAGTGGGACCTTGCAAAACTCCATCCTGCCACCCCCCAGCTCTGCTCCCCCATCTGTCTGCTCCCCTCACCCCCGGGATGGCCCCTGCAGCTTCCCGTTCTCACAGCCGCTCCCGCCCCAGTGCCCACCTCGTTATCCTGGCGTCACAGCTCCCACAGTCCAGGGACCACAGGGAGGGACTGCATGTGGTGCTCTAGCGTACAAAGTGCACCACGTGTCAGAACAAACTATCTGAAGCCATCTGAAAACCAACACTTACTCAAAAACTTAACAAACTTGTACAGGATTTCCATGTGACAACTACACTACATCGTTGAAAGAAAGTAGTGATGCTCTAAATAAATGGAAAGGTAACCCATTTCATGAACTTAGAAGACTGAAATACTGATTAAGATGGAAATATTCCCCAAATTGATCTGCATATTTAGCACAATCCCTATCAACACTACAGTTGGCTTCTTTGTAGAAATTCAGAAGTTGATCTTAAAATTCATGTGGCTATAGCCCTGGCTGGTGGCACAGTGGATAAGGCATCAGCCTGTAAACCCAAAGGTTGCTGGTTCGGTTCCCAGCCAGGGCACATAACCAGGCTGCAAGCCAGGTCTCCAGCCAGGTCCGTAGCTGGAGGCAGGTGAAAGGTACCCACACATGGATGTTTCTCTCCCTTTCTTCCTCCCTCCCTGCCCTTCTCTCTAAAAATAATGAATAAAATCTTTTTTTAAACCACAAATTTATTCTCTTGAAAAAAAAAAAAGTTCGAGTGGACAGAAAAGAAAACTAAAACTAAACCTGGTGGAAAGAAGGAAAGAATCAAGCTTGTTTTTCAAACAAATGAAATAGAGAAAAGAAACAACAGAGAGAGTCAATGAAATAAAAAGCTTGTTCTTGGAAAAAAAAATCAATTGAATTGACAAACCTTAGCTGACCTGAAGAAAAAAAAGGGAACACTTAGATTACCAAAATCACAAATAAAAGCGGGGTTGGTTACTGCTAACTTTATATAAGTAAAAAGGGTTACAATGCTATCAACAATTATATACCAAAAAATAGATAACCTGATACAACGGACAAATTCATTGAAACACACAAATTACTTCCAGAAGAAACAGGAAATCTAACTAGTCCTGTAACCTGCAAGAAAATTGAAACAAAAACCTCTCCACAAAAACATCCAGAACCAGCCGGCATTGCTGGTTAATTGGAGCCAACATTTAAAGAAGAATGCACACTGATCTTTCTCAAACTCTCCCAAAAAGTGGAGAAGGAGAGGGGCACACTTTGGGGTTCACTCTGTAAGCCCAGCTTCCCCTAACAGGGAAGCCAAAGGCAACATCATAAAATCAGTATCTCTTACAAACGCCGATTCCAACTTCCACAACAAAATACTAGCTAACCTGATCCAACAGCAAATTGAAAGAATTATATACCATGACCAAGTGGGATTTATCCCAGGATGCAAAGTGGTTCAAAATTAAAAAAAGAATCAATCAATATAGGACGATGTATGAATACAATGAAGGGAAGAAACATGACCATCTCAAGTGATTCAGAAAAGACATTTGAAAAAAAATCCAACACCTTTTCATGGTAAAAAAAAAAAAAAACACCCAGAAAACGAGAACAGAAGGAACTCCTCAGCGTGATAAAGACATTCATGAAATGCCCACAGTGAACGTGCTCAGTGGTGAAGGCTGGAAGCTATTCCCTAAGACCTGCAGCACGAGACAAGGTGCCTGCCTTTGCGTCTGCCGGGCCACAGAAACTGGGAGTCCAGCCTAAGCGATGAGGCAAGAAAAAGAATAACAGGCATTAGGCAGAGAGGTGGGTATGTCTGCCTCTGTTTGGAGATGATGGATCTTCTAGAGAAAAGTTACTCAAGAAAGCTATTCAAGCTGACATTAGGTTCAGCAGTGTTTCAGTTATGGAGCAAAACACAGAAACCAATTGTGCTTTTAAACATGAACAGTGAACCATCCAAAAGGGAAACTGAGAAGCTGCTGCATCTGCAGCAACACCTGAAAGAATAACATACCCAGGACCATGTCAATGAAGGTGGTGAGAGAGCTGCACCCTGAAACCCAGAAAGCAGGGCTAAAAGAAATTAAAGACTGAAATAAATAGAAATAGAAAGATGACTTGAGTTCACAGGTTGGAAGACTTTATTAATCTTTTTAAGATTTCAACACTCCCCAAAATGGCCTACAGATTCAACAGATCCCTGTTCTGTTTTTGGTTTTGTTTTTGCAGATATGGAAAGGCCAGTCCTCAAATTCACATGAAAATGAAATGGGTCTAAAGAGCCAAGATTTTTTTGGCTTAGCCAAGATTTTTAGATTAGCCAAGATTTTTTGCAAGTCCCTGTACACTTGCAAAAGAAGGGCAGAGTTGGAAGGCTCACCTCCTGATTCTAAAACTTACTACAAACTACAGTCATCAGAAGGGCTTGGTGCTGGCATGGTACACCTGTGGACCAAGGAGATAGGCCTTGCAGTCCAGAAATAAAGCCATAACGCTACGACTGATCAGCTCTGCCAAGGGTGGCAAGACCATCACACGGGGCAGTCTCGTTCACCGGGGGGGGGGGGTGCTGGGAGAGCCAGTCCCCATGAGCCAAAGAATCAAGCTCTACCCCCACCTCATGCCAGATGCAAAAATGTACTCAACATGGGTCAAAGAACTGAAGTAAGAAGTGAAAATGTTAAACCCTTTGAAGGAGATATTCAGGTTTTCCTTGGTGCATGTGGATTAGGCCATGTTGCCTTAGATTGTGTCATCAAAAGCACAGATAAAAAAATTTTAATTGGTAAAAATGGACTTGCTAAAACTAAGAGCCTTTGTGCTTTAAAGCATCCCCCCAAGAAAGTGAAAAGGCGACCCACAGGATGGGGAACATTTCTTGCAAATCACATATCTGGTAAGGACATTGCATGTAGAGTTTATTGAAAAGCTCGTATGACTCAATTATAAAAAGGGAAATAATTCAAGTAAAAATTGGCCAAGGAGCTGAACAGACATTTCTCCAAAGAGATAAAACAAACAAACAAAGCCAGTAAGCCCATGGGAAGATGCTCCGTCATTAGTCCTCAGGGTATGGGCAGCCGTTTACACCCACGAGACAGATGGTGGCAAGTGCTGGTGAGGACACCAAGAAAGGGGGCCCACATGCTGCTGGGGGTTGTATGATGGGGAACTCACTTGGAAAACAGCCCTGGCAGCTTCTCAAAAATTGAACCAGGATTAGCATACGCCCCAGGAATGCTGCTCCTCAGGGTAACCCCAGGGAGAAGGAGGCACACGTCACAAGACAACATGGACACTCATGTTCACAGCAGGAGCGTTTGGAACAGCCCCAGAGTGCACACCATCCAAACGCCTGCCAGCTGGTAAACGGGGTTACACTCATTCAGTGGACTGTTACTGGGCAATAAAAGTCAATTAAGGACGGAAACTCGCCCCGGTGCAGTTAGGGAAAGAAGCCACCGTGTGCCTGTGAAGAGTAGGGAACAGGCAGCAAGCAGACTGTGGTCTGTGGACACTGGGGTGAGGGAAGGTTAGCCACAAACAACGTTCTGAAACCAATGGCAGGGGTGGCCCCACAATCTGTTGTTATGCTGAAAGCCCGGGACTGCAGAGTAAGAGATCTCCCTTAAGTTCTTAGATATGGATCAACACACATGAAGGACAAGGACAGAAAACACAAACTGTACAACAAAACAACTGTCCCTGTACACTGCAAGAGGTCTGCGTGGTCCAGTTCCTGTCTGCCTCTGTGGTCCTCGGTCTCCATGAGTGAACAAATTAACTTCCACCAGCCAATCCAATACACGAGCTTCTGTAGCGAAGCTCGGAGAGCTGATGTGTCACCTGCCTGGACAATTGCTGAGGGGCAGCCTGCACGTGATGGGAACAGCTGCGAGGCCCTGCGCGCCTGGCTCAAAACTCTTTCACCGAGATCTGCTCCCCCAAGACCTGGCCCTGCGGCAGCTCACTCATGCCCCATGTTTCCTCGAGCTTTGGCCTCTATTTGCCCAATGCTTTGAAGATCTTCAGATATGGCCTGTGCATCTTTCAAGGACCACCACGGGCATTCCCCAGCCACAGTGGGCTGGCCGCCGGGTTGGGAATGCCAGGGACCCTCAGGGTCGTGTCCTGCGGGCCCTCACCTGTGGCACCAATCTCCAATCTCTGAGACAAGCAGACTTCTCAAACCAAATGCTAAGGGTCCATGTCTGGTGACCAGATGAACATACATGGACTTGACTTAGTGCAAAGGATATGAGCCCCGGGGACTGGCTGGGTGGGGGGGTGCACTGCTCAGAGACGCACCTGGCAACACTTATGTCCTCTATCAGACTCTGAGGCTGGAATCGCTCAGGGCAGCGAAGAGTTCACATCACCGAGCTCTGAGCCCTTTGAAGTGCAGGTTCTGTGTGGGGACCTTGCCACTTCTGAGCAGAGAGCTCAGAGTTGAGTTCAGTTCACAGGGACCTGCTGTGCGTTTAGTTGCTTCTGTCTGAGTTTCCCTTTCAATGGCTTGTTGAATTCTGTTACAAAATCAAGGCCTTGAAGTCTGCGTGGTTTCAACCACTTCAGGAGGCACCGCTGTGCACAGCGGGTTCTGACACTGCTGAAACCTGCGAGGGCACCAGGAAGGGCCCGTCCATCTTGCAGCTGTGGACACTGTGTGTTCCCCCCACAGGCTGCCCAGTGGTGCTTGTTTCTGGTTCCTTCACAGTCATGGACTCCCAGCCATGCACAGGCAGTGGAGAAAGCCCCTAGTGGGTGTCCAACCAGTGGCTGATGGGTACCCCCCATCTCCACTAACTGCGAGTTCAGCCATCCAACAGATGGCTATGGACTAGCTATGAGACCCGTGACGGCTGTGTGCACAGTGACAGGAACCCCTTGGCCACACCTTCCCCCCAGCTGGCAAACAGGTGGCAACAGGCAAGTGGGGAGGAAGGTGTGGGCCAGGGCTTTCCTGGCTGCACAGGCAGGTGGGCAGAGGTCGGGCAGGGGTGGGGAACTCTAGGCAGGGCCAAGTTCAAGGACTCCAAAGTAGGGCAGCCTCAGATCAGGAGCAGGACTATCTCCTGCAGAGGCGCAGCCGCCACAGCATGACCAGGAGGGGGACCTGCGTCATTTAGAGTGGCACACTTAGCAGTAGGACCTTTGGTGTCAGAATAAATTGCTTTCTCTTTCTTGTGGGTTCGACACCCAGGCATTCCGAGGAAGACTTTGTCCTGCCAGGCAGGAACACGCACAGGATGCCCAGGTTGGGGGGTGAGGGTGTGGCTGCAGCTGCAGGTCCCCAGTGACCCATCAGCCAGAGGGTCACTGCTGGGCTCAACCAGGCTCTGCCCCGGGGACCCTCGTGTGTTCCGCTGGGAGGGACGCAGGTATCGCTGCTACAACCACAATAGCTGAATCCACAAACCGCTGCAGGCGAGCCCTGCACATGCAGGTCACTAAGCAAACAGACAGCCTGCAGATGAAATGGACCATGGGGGAAAAAAAGGGGCTACGTACCCAACACTGCACATTCAGGGGCCACCTGTGTGGCACCCAGCAAACTCAAGAGACTTGAAAGGAACCACACAGGCGAGTCTGAACATAAACAGCCCCAAGGAAAGCAGGTTACGTGGGCAGTCACATCCTGGGCCAGCATCCCCCCTGACAAAGGCCAGTAGTCAGCTCACCTGAGCCTGTCTGCAGTCTTCCTGCATCAAAGGTAACAGAGCTCTGCAACATCAGAGTGATCGATCCCCTCCTCCAGACCCACGCCAGAGCAGAGACACAGAGCCCCTCATGCTGTCTGGCCCCCGATGTGCTGTACACGTGGACCGTCAACCATTCTGTCCCCACCCATGGGGAAGACATAGGTGCTGCCCACTTTACTCCTTTATCCAACCCCACAGGTTTCCCCTCTTCATTTTCTCCCGCCTCCCTCATGTGCCACCCCTGCGTTTCCTGTCACCCTCATGTCGTCTTTGACCCCGGTGCATAAAACAAGCCAGGAAACTGCCCTTCTCTGCAACACATCCTCAGTCCCCTGCGCTCTTGCTTCCCAGCAACCAACGTCCATTTGGCTCAAATAAATTTACAGAAATTTTCTCCAGCTTTGGACGTTTCTTACTTGACAAATGAAAGGAAGAGTCCATCCATTCAAACCATAATCCCAACCAATACTTAGGAATTTATGACTCTTAGACTTTATTTCCTGCTGTATCATGCATATTGCTAATACACACACACACACACACACACACACACACGTCAATAATGTGTTTACTGACTTGAGAGAGGAAGGGAGGGAGAGAAACACTGACTAGCTGCCTCCTGTGCCCACCTGACCAGGGATCGGACCCGAAGCCTTCTGCCCAGGATGGTGTTCCCACCAACGGAGCCAACTGGCTGGGGCGGCCGTCATCAGTCTTATTACCCACCTGCTTTCTTTTAATAAACAAGGCGTAAAAGGCTCATGGAAATTAGGCAACTTGCCTGGTTACCACGCAGTCAGAGTCCGCCCTAGAGCTCGCCTGGTGTCTGTGGATGTGCCACCTTGTCACCAGCAGTCCAGGCCACGCACTCGGTCCTGCCTGCGGCTTCCAGGGTCTGTCAGTTCCACAACACAGCATGCATTCTACATGGAACCCAACACGCACACAAACGTACACACACGCACACGTACACTTATTCTTATGTGGGACGTACCTTGATGTTATCTATTCTGTCAATTCTATACATTCCTGTCTTTTTTTTGTTTGACTAAAAAAATTGCAGGTGGTGAATCAATAACTTGAATTCTCAGCCCATTGAGTTGCAACCTGCATATAAAAATTTGCATCGTGTAAATATAAACTATTTGTCTGTTTTTTGTCAGATCTGCAAAAGTTTTATTTTTTTGGTGTGCCACAGAATTTTAGGAATTAGCATATGCGTGCCGTGAGGTGAAAAAGGCTGAGAATCACCTCAGGTGGGTGTGAGAATTATCAGGCTGATCACTCGTAACTTATGTAAAGTCTAGTCACTGGGGTGCACCCCGAAACTCATAATGTGTGTCAGCTGTAACTGAAAACAAAAAGTGATTTAAATATGGACTAAATCAATAAAATGAAAAGATACATAAACACTTAAACAATGAAGCAAAATCATGAGGAGAAGGTGGACTAAACGAACTTACTTTCTGTTATCAAACTTACTTATCACCTTTCCTCCCCCTCCCTCCCCTGCCTGCTTCCGCCAAGACCACTTTAGTGTAAAAACCACCACTGACTCATTTCGGAAGCCCCAGCCTCCCCCACTGTTGTCGTTAAAGCATCACCTCAAGGCAACGGCTTTGAAAGGAGAAATCAAGACATCTGCGTGTGCGTGGGTGTGCGTGCGTGCACTTCTGTGCAAGTACGTACGTCTACAAACACACCTGGAAACACCTTGGTCCCTTCCTCCCAAGCCCCTCCGCCTCCCCCTGTGGGGGTGCAGCCAGAATACACCCCCAGGAGACCAGGAGGGGCCTGGCCAAGCTTGACCTTGATCTTGGCCTTGTTTCCAGCCTCCAGACTGTGCGGAATAAATTGAGACTGTTTCTACGCCACCCAGGCGAGGGTGTTGTGTCACCGCAGCCCGAACAGAGGAGGATGATGTGCGTGGTGGCTCAGAGGAACCAGGTAAGTTTTACTGGGAGCCTCACCAGGGGCAGGCCCTTGAAATTCATGCGGCAGCCACCACGCTCAGCTGCAAGGTGCCAGCTAAGAGCTGACGTGTGGAAGAATAGGAAGGGCATGCATTCCAGAAATGTAAATGAAAACTCCAATCCCCTCCTTCGTTGAGTGACCTGAAAACTAGTTTTAATATGCTTGTGTAGAAACAAAGTTTTAACCTGCCGCTTGTCAAAATGAAGTGCCCCCTTTAGAGCCTCCCCTGCAGGCCAGCCCTTCTCCCTTCCCTGCGGCAGAGAGGTGGCTCAGCTGGACGCCCTGCACTGGGAAGGAGTGTCCCCCAACTGCCCTGTGTGGGCTCCCATGGCAGGCAGTGTCCTGTGGGACTCTGAGATGAAGGAGGAGGAAGAGGAGGGGAAGGGACAACTCCGGGAAGGATGTGGTAAATGAACACATGTTACTCTCCAGCATCGGGGCCACTATTTCTGGAAATTTACCTCAAGGAAACACTCGTGAATTCCTAACTCAACCACAGTGGATGATACGCTCATTCTTTCACAATTGTTCCTGTTGCCATTATTTGAAACTGAAAAGCAAACTTTTTTTTGTTTCTAATTTTCTTTAAAAGAAATCAGTTTTATACAAATGGACTCCTTCAAGTTTCAATATCGTTCTGTAAGTCAATCCAAAGGGCAACAGATGGATTGGCTAAACATCTGAAATAAATAAAGAAAATTTCAAATGTAAGCACAAATTGACTTGCATGATGCAGCTCAGAGTGGTCAATGCCAAAGGCCGTCAGCAGCACACACCAGGTGGGGCTGCAGAGCCCAGAGCCCCCTCTCGGACTCTTTCCTCACTTCCTGTCTGATGTTGAGTCTCCCCAACACTTAACATTTCTAACAGACTTGGTCTTTTTATGTAAACATGACTCCATGTCAGAGGAAGTGGCCAAGTTCTGCCCCAGCTTTCCTGTGTCCATGGGGCATAAAAACACCTTTTCTCTGGCCCTAGAAAAATACAGTGCACATCAGGGGTCCAGGGCCTCTGGACAGGAGGCCCTCACTGTGTGGTCCTGACCCACAGCATCCATGGGAAGCCAGCCCTTTGATGTCAAGTCACAGAGCAGCTTGAAAAAGTGCAAATGAAGAAACTTTCATGTCCTGTGAGTCACTTGCAGTAAGATTTAGTCACAAAGGACATGAGAGGTGTTGCTTACATTTGCAGACCTGCATCAGCGATGTTAGGAATCTGCCTTAATAATTAATAATAATAATCTGCCTTAATAATCAATCCACGGTGCTGGCAGGAACTGTGTTGCTGCCTAAAGCTTTCGTGATGTCTATAAATGACCATTTGTTAACTTCACATGTTACTCAGGTCTCACTAGGACATTCTGAAGTTAGACACATGCTCCAGCGTGTTAGTAGATAGGGTCATGGTTATGGACGGGCAGGTGGTCCCACCCAAGAGGCTGCGACAACTGCTGGGTGTGATCAGGGCTGGTCCGGGAGCCCTACCTAGGTCCTCCTCCGCCGGCCCCGGGAAGCTGATGCCCGGCTGGACCAGATCCCCGGCCTCTTCCTCTGCGGAGAAAGAAACAAAGTCACTGGTTAGTGAGTGTCCAGTGCAGCCTGGGTCACACAGCACCTCTTCCATACACTCCACCACGGATGTGCGAACCCCAGAGGCCAGTTCACACTTACTCAAAATGGCCCTGCTCAGAGCTGGGCTTTGTGCCCAAACCTCAGGAAGAGCCACCTCCTCTGACACAACGCAGGGTGGCCTCCTCGTGGGGCCAACCAGGCCAGGGGCTTCTCCCCTTCCCTCTGCTCATTCCTGGTGAGTTGATGACAGAAATCAAGCCGGAGACTGCAGAGAACGCCGCAGTCACGCCACATGCAGAGCTGTGGTCGAGTTCCGCCTTGTGGGCTCTCTTAGTCACCGCTTTTTAAATTATGTACTTTTAGCATGTACACATTACATACCTACTGTATATATGTATAATTTGAGTAAGTATTTTATAGGAAGGCCCAGGTGTCCAGGGTGCATGGGGCAGCAAGGGGCACACGGGGGCTAGGCTGTGGTTTGCTGGGAGTATAAGGAAATGCCACAGGCTGTTCCAACCGAAGGGGGTTGCCCGGAGCCTGCTGGCCACTTCACCCTACCGACCCTCTACTGGGGGCTGGGATGGAGTGGGCATGGACAGCAGGCCTGAGTTGCGTGTGTGAGGGTGCGGCTCCGGGAAATGA
The DNA here is from genome assembly GCA_004026585.1 of Noctilio leporinus. NCBI lineage: Eukaryota > Metazoa > Chordata > Mammalia > Chiroptera > Noctilionidae > Noctilio > Noctilio leporinus. Next base: position 202,533 of record PVIW01002648.1, read on the forward strand.
AGCCCAGCTGGACAGAGTCAGCGGACATTTTAGTTCTGTGTACCAGGCCCGCCTAAGGTGGCGGCGTTGGGCTCTGGTTCCCTTCTGTCACGGCTTTGGTGTGGTGACCCCCATCTCCCTCCACTGCAGCTGCACCCCACACCCCGAGCCTCTGCTCTCAGGACCCCAAGGTCCCACAAGGTGCTCGGTGGCCACAGGGTCTGTCATGTGCTTTGAACATCGGGCACCAGGATGACCTGGATTGGATTTGAATGATTCATGCGTCCCAACATCTGTCTGTGGCACACAGGGTGCTGGGCGTGCTGGGAGATGGTGCTACGGGGTGGACTTGGGGCCGAGGCTACAAGAATATGCAGTGGGGCCTGGACGTGAGATCCCGTGCCCTGCTATCCCAAGAAGCAAAAGCGCCACCCCAATGTGGCTTCAGACCCAACTTAGTGTCCCCCACAAAGAGGAGCCCAAAAGCTCAGGGACGAACGTGGTGCCAGCAACTTGAACAAGACCGGGCTGCCCCGCCCAGGCTCGCCTGCTTCTGGGTGTTTGGAGGCTTCACTGAGAGGAACCTTGGGTGACTGGCATTGGTCTCACCGGTCACATCAACTTGCAGCTACTTCCTGTGGCTCCAGGTGATGGGCACTTTCAGGCCCGTGGTTCTGAAGCAGCACAGAGGGAGGAGGAAGAGCTGGGTCCGAAATGCCAGCCATGCTCAGGCGAGTTCCTCCCCACTGGGAGGAGCAGATGCGCCCCTCTTGGTGCGGCCCCAGTGTGTGGGTCCTTGTCCAACTGTCTCCTCTCTCCATGATGCGACTTGCAGCAGCAGCTGAGGTTGAGGCAGGTTCCCCTCTGACCTCAGATAGTCATGACGGGCAGGAGACCAGTGGTCTGGATGACATGCTGGGCCCCCTCTGCAAACGTTCAAGCCTTATGACCCCCTTCATAGCCACATTCTCCACAGTTCTGCAGGGTAGCCATCACTGGCAAGCGGGTGCGGGAGCAGAGGCCTCCGGAGGTCAGGGGACTTCCCTGAAGCCACTGAGGTGCCAGCCACTGATGCTGAAGGTCAGGGCCGCTTTCACCCAGCATCTGTTCGGAAGCATCAGCCATGAGTGATCCTTTGTCTCCCGGTGACAGGGACCCTGAATGCCCCTGTGGGCCCAGCAAAGAGGCAGAGGACACACACAAGTTTGTGCTCTGCATTTCCAAATGTGCTCACGCACAGTATTGGTACTAAGCGTGTGTCTCCAGATCATGCTGATGGAAGCAGGAAGTAGGTACAGCTAAGTGGCAGGTGGAGGGAAGATATGTTTATGCACAAAAAGGGAATACTCTGAGAAGGTGCTGGGCTCCCCAGGGCAACAGGTAGGGTACTGTCAAGAGCTCCTGACGGGCAGGAAAGCCAGGGACAGGCCCTTGTCCCCCGTGCTGGGGCCCATGGCTCCCACTTGACATGTGTTGTCACTCCTTTGATTAGCTGGTGTCCCCATTTCTCGGTGGGCAGCCAGACTGCAGACACCACCGGCCTCGTTGGCAGAGCAGACAAGGACCCAGGAGGCTCAGCGAGCCCCTGCCATCCCCAGCAGGACTCTCCTCCCACACTGTGCTTTCAGAAGCACATCCCTCCTCTCAAACGACATCCACGCAGACCTTCACATGACCCAAAGCCATCTGAGAGCCCCACCCTGCAAGCACGGCATCCCCTTCTCTGCCCACCAGGGCCTGTGGGAGCGTCTCTGCAGAACCTGGAGCCTGAGGGAAGAACACTGGCTGTAGGGACAACTGGGAGTGACCGGAAGCTTCCGCCTTAGGCTCCTGAACAGGACACCCTCTCGTTTCTGTTGCCAGGGCCATACACCTGGTCGTGAGAACAGGATCTGAAGCTTTTGCTACGAGTCAAGATTTCAGAGTGCGGCCGACACAAGAGGGGACCTCACTTCCGCCTGCGCCCAGATGCACCCAGGGCTCCCTGGGGCTCCATCCCACCAGCCGTGTTCCAGTTCTTTCCGCTCAAGCTCAGACTGCCTCCACCATCCAGTCATGGCCAAGCCTCTGCGGCCGGGTCTGAGGAGCCGCAGCCCTTCGGCTTGGTACTGTCTCCCATCTGGGCGAGGACATTTGTTTCTGTCCATGACCTGCCTGAGGGGTGGAGACAGCAGAGGGGGGTGGTGTCAAATTGCACATTTTACCTATGGAAACGTGTTCCTGCTGTGGACACAAAGGGTCAAGCAGCTCACTAGTGTCCTGGGGTGGGAAGAGCAGTGGCAGGCCGGGCTTAGGCGTGACAGGCATCAGCTACTTCAGAGACGCATACAAGTGACAGCCGGTGAATTCAGCTTCTAAAAGACGAATGTGCAGCCTGGTGATCTGAGAGTTTGCCCAGCTTCTAGATTCTTCTCACTCTCTCCAAGTTTACTTCTAAAGGAGGCACACTCGAGGAGTTGCGTCCCTAATGACAGCATTCGAAGCTGCTTCAATTAAGGGCTGGTTTCTGCTCTGCAGGACAAAGGCTCTGATTAGCTTTCATGCTTGCTTCCGCTCCGTCAGGGCCGCAGCTGTGCCTCCAGCCCAGGCGGTAATGACGCTAATGGCTTTCCTTTGACAGCCATAGAAATGCTCATAATTTCATTTTGGAACAACGATCAAGTCTCAGCAGAAGCTGCCCCTAAATCCTCAGGATTTTCACTGATACTTTAATGTCACTTAAGTCAGTCAAATAGGAAAACTAAAAGTCACTAATGAGGCGACACCCTAAGAACAGGAAAGACAAATGGCTCTTGGAGCAGGTGGCAGCCACGCCGCAGACAGCAGGCAAGGCATTCGGTCACAAGGGATGAGAGGGCCACCGCACGTGTCCTGTCCCCAGGCTGCCAGGACCCCATCTCGTTCTCCATTGCCGTGTGTTCAAACCACAGTCACCTTCCAGAGGAATTTGGTTACAACTGAGAGCAACATCCAGTTAACTTTGCATTTCTCTGGATGCAATAAAAAACAAAAACGCAGAAGGAAAAGCCAGGTTGTTTCTTATTTAAATACAGAAAAGGTTCAAGATGAAATTGTACCTGTCTGCTGTTCATCTTGAACAGTCTTCACTCCAAAAGTGACATTATTTTTTACATAAGATGTTTTAAGACCAAATCCTAAATGAGTGCTGCACTCAATCCATCGCAGCGCCACCTGTATTTAATGAGGCTTTACACCAGTTTTGGTGAAGACACATCCACCCCGTTCCCACCGGAACAGCTATTTTTAAGGCAGAGGAAAGGGCTTTTCGCAAAGCGTAGAAACACCTAGCGTTCACGCTTAGCGTCACTGCTGCCACACCTGTGCTGCACCCACATCTCAGTAAGCAGGGCAAGGGACACTGAAACCAGCATAAGTGCCTCTGCCGGGCGGCTCCTGTGCTGGCCACCCATGAATCCCATGAGGATGGCACAGCGCAGGGTCAACTCAGCGAGCAGGCGGAGATGATTTTGGTGTGTCCCACACAACACCCACAGATTGTGACAGATGCGGTTAGAAGAATGGCTCCCAGCTATTTACAATAGCCAAGTGCTGGAAACAGCCTAAGTGCCCATCGGTGGATGATTGGATCAAAAAACTTTGGTACATTTACACAATGGCATACTATACAGCAGAAAGAAAGAAGGAACTCGTACCCTTTGCAACAACATGGATGGAAGTGGAGAGTATTATGCTTAGTGAAATAAGCCAGTCAGTGAAAGACAAATACCATATGATCTCACCCATTACAGGACAATAATGAACAAAACTAACAACAAGCAAAACAGAACCAAATATATGAATACAGTGAATAGGCCTTCAGTGGTCAGGGGG
>PVIW01002649.1:0-25774 GCA_004026585.1 Noctilio leporinus
TAATGGGTGAGATCATATGATATTTGTCCTTCACTGACTGGCTTATTTCACTAAGCATAATACTCTCCAGTTCCATCCATGTTGTTGCAAAGGGTACAAGTTCCTTCTTTCTTTCTGCTATATAGAATTCCATTGTGTAAATGTGCCAAAGTTTTTTGATCCAATCATCCACTGATGGGCACTTAGGCTGTTTCCAGCAAGCTTTCTCTGAAGTTGTTGAAAATTCGATGTAACTTGTATTAGGAAGTAAATGGACAAAGTTTCTTACTCCTTTTCTATTTGGGGGAGCTGAAAGGGAATGAGGGATTATGCTAACAAATGCGTACTCTTAAGCAAATTGTGGGAGAATCTGAGGCCTATAAATATTTTAGAGCTCTTTCCCTAAACGCTTACAATATTTTCACAATTTCACCATTCAAATCTTCAATGGGTTATTGCACAATTATATCTTTACCCCTGTAAGACGGTGAATAGGGAGTATACTTACCAACAGACAATTATCCTTAAGTGAACATTTTCAAGTGTGTAATTAGTTGAAAGGGCAATTTCCATTCCATTTGGGTGCACTTAGGTAACCGGATCTTGCTGGAAGGAAAAGAAGTATTTTTCTAACACGCAATGCGTGACAGCAGGCCCACCAGCCCCCATTTCAGACCTGTCGCCTGCAACCCTGAACAAAAGCTCTGGAAGGAGGCAGAGTTCTGTTCTCACAGAAGCAGTGTCTCTCAGCAGGCCACTGCCCGGAAAAGGCAATTGAACCCCGTGAACTGCAATTTAGACGTGTGTTGAAGGTACATTACGCCGTTCCGAAAGAGCACTCCGGCTTCAGTTTTCATAAAGGAACACAATAGTTTAACTAGGAAGCCAGATCACGGTGCATTTGCCCAAATCATAGCTGCCGTACCCAGACTCATGGGCGTTAGGATAAAATGAAACATAATTAGAGCCTAAGCCCTCTCCCGGTGACAAGTACTGGGTGTGACGGGAGAGAAAGAAAACAGGCTTTTCACCAGTGCCCTGTGGACGGCCGTTGTGATGAAGAATAACATGGAGATGCCGGTGACAAAGCTCAGGAACTAGATTGAATTTTATGTTTCTCCCAGTTAAATCTGAAGGGGCAAAGTGCAACAGTCCGGGCTGGTGTGGGGACCCCCGATGATGTTCTTTTACTTCTTATCTTGAGCAAATTGCTTTCTTCCTAAAGGCACCCCGGAGCCTCAGGTAGCATTTGGGTCTCCGGGCATCTGTTCGGGAGGAAAAAAATACGAAGAGGAAACCGGGAAAGAGGCTGTTTCCCCCTCCCCCCACTTTTAATGAGCTTCTCCAGAAATCCAAACAACTTCTTCTGACATCTCACCAGCCAGATGTAGACTCATCACCACCACCAGCCACAAAGAAATATGGGCCTTACGCTGGAACATTTCTTCCCTAATAAAGTCAGCCTCTTCTTTTGCTTTCTTTTTCTGTCTTTCTCTTCTTTTCTTTTTGGGTTGAGAAAAAGGGACTCGGGGTTGAACAGGGAAACTTCCACGGATAATAACGGAGCTCACCCAGTGGTGTCTGCCACCATGGGAACGGAGTTTCCCTTTGGCTATTCATTCATTCCTCCGTGCGTCCTTCCAAAAATGCTTAACTCCTAAATGTACCCCAAGTACTGGGCTAGAACGGAAACACAGGGACAAGTCCTGCGGGGAACGTACACCAGGGAGATAATAACAGGTTAAAAAAAATAAAGAATGACCATCACATGTGGAGACACGGCTGTGATACGGTGGCTACACTCCCTCCTTTACTCGGTTCATAGAGTCAAACCATCCAGTCGCCGCCCCCAAACGGCATCTGCTTTGATTCCCTCCTGATCAATAGTCCGAATTCAAGCTGGAGCCTTGGCTTGTGGGACGAACACAAGTGTCAAGACTGTTTCCTTGTCGTCTTGTCCTTTGCTCGGATTGCAGGTCCTCTCACACCCAATCAGCTAAAACGGACCCTCTCAAAACAGAACCTGACATAGATTAAATATATATATATCTCCCCGGAAAGTGTAATGAGCAGCCCGGATCGAGAGTCGTTGGCCCGTGGGCCGTGATTCCAACCCGCCGCAATTGTCACCCCGGTTCCAGAATCACCGCCGTCCAAACAGGGCGCGGTGGCGCCTGGTTTTCTGCACCGGGTTCTTCCTTAAACATTCGTATAGAGGTTGTCGGTTTATTGAACGCAGCGAAGCCGTGTTTTTGTTGAATTGGCCTCCCCGAAATGATCTGCGCAAGGCGAAGTCGTCATCACCGCTTGTCAGGACTGGGACGCATTTCTTCAGGGCGCACGCGGTGAGCGCCAACAGCTCCGACGCCTTTTCGCTTGGTCCGTCCGGTGGGCCGGTGGGGGGTGACCCGGTGGCCACGAAGGGACGAGGCTCGTCAGCCTGGTGGCAGCGGACACGACGAGGCAGAAGATGCCTAAACTTCGGTCCTTTTAGAAGGAAACAGCCCCGCCCTGCGGACGCCACGCGGACCGACCTCCGGCCACCAAGAACCAAGTCACACCTGTCACAGGTACCCCCGGCGCGACGCGCAGAAATGACCCCGCGGGGTGGGCGCGCGACCGCAGGGAACCGGGAGCCACGGGCGGGGCGTCCCGTTACCAAGGTGGAACCATCTGAGAAGCAGGGTGAATAAGGAAATGTTGGGTATGCGGGGCGCCCCGTTATCAGAGTGGAACCTTGTGAGAAGCAGGGTGAATAAGGAAATGTTGGGTATGCATAGTGCAGCATATACAATAAGTATCCCTAAGTCCCTACATGTAAAACAAATGGGGAACAACAGACAAAATTGGGCGGAAGAATTCCAAGCAGCGGTGCAGCGGGGCCCGGCGCCAGCACCGCATGGGGGGGGGGGTGGCTGCTCCCGGGGTGCGGGTGGGGCCCACGTGAACATCATCAATGGTGAAGCATGTGGCTAGTGTGTCCCCTGGACAGGAGAGAATGAAGATTCCCTCCCTCTCGGTGGTCTTCCCCTTCCAAACTTCCTAATTTCGGGCTAAACATGGGAAAAACATGATAAAAACCTTTCCTGAGAGGTGCTCCAAAATGCCTGACCGCGACATGGCACACATGTGAAGGCCGCGACATGGCACACATGTGAAGGCCGGGACATGGCACACATGTGAAGGCCAGGAAAAGCGAGGGGCCACTGAAGAACTTCAGCAAACGTGACTTCAATGCAATGCCGGGTTATGGGTGGGATCCTGAACTGGAGAAAGGATATTTGATGCAAACGAAGGCAATACGAGTAAAGTATACCTTCAGCTAAGATTAATACATCAACATGGGTTCGCTTGTTGCGACCCCTCTATCAGAAGATTTTTGAAATAAGGGAGGTTGGGTGGGAGGTGCATGGGCGCCCTCCGCCCTGACTGGCGGTGTTTCTAAATCTAAAACTTTCCTAGAACAAGAGGATTTGTTTACGCAGATGTGTGATTCGTAAATGAGAGGGTGAAAGGGGAAAGGGCCATGCTAGGTAAAGGGGACACTGGTCATCACGGGGCCATCACACGGAGAATTTTTGCGTGAATCGAGGACAGGCCGCTTTAGGTTCAGTGTGAGCAGATGCGTCTCGGAAGACAGATTTGTGGTTTGATTTTGACAGTGTCTCATGATAAGACAGATGGCGGGAAAAAAATAAAGCACACTGGGGAGCCTCCCAGGAGAAGGCAGGGACAGGAAGGGAACAGAATACATGATCAGGAACCCTTCTGTCGCAGCCCGAAAGGGAACCAGTGAGAGAAGGATCAAGGGAACAGTCCAGGGTGACACCCTGGGCACCGGTGCGGCCTCTTCCCGTTTCTCAGGCAGACAGCTGCGGCGGAAAGTCTGGAGATGATACGGGATTATCCATCAGGCAGCGTTCACCTTGTGCAGAACAGGCCCTGGGCAGGTGGAACACCCGGCAGGGTGACAGACAGGGACAGGGATACCTCTCCAATGCTTGTGGTAACTCAGCGTCAAAGCATGTGACAAAGCTCTCAGCTTGAAAGCCATGTCATTGTCTGAGTAATTCAAACCCGGAAAAAAAAAAAAAAAAAAGACAAGAAGAAAGGAGTTAAAAGAACACAAGCTCCATTTTTAGTAGTTGTTGGTGTTTGAAAATTTGGCTACACTGGAAACACAATTCAAGAAGATCTAAATGAGTATTATCATATTCAATCTACAGAATAGTCTAATACATTTACACACGCACTATTTTTAATTTGGTTGATGTGAAACAGTAATATGTATTGAGCAATTTTGTGGATATATGTCATATTATGAAGATGAAACAAAGAGGCTATATTCATGTTGGTTTATATGATGAGCCACAAATCAGACACCATTTCATTTTAAAAATAATGAATGTATTTGGGTTTTGAATGTAAATGCATTTAAAGTGGTTTTTACAAGCTACGTTATGAGCTAGTTCACTTACATTTTGTGAATGTTCATCTCAGCCACCTGTAATTTTCAGTGCATTAAGCTCTGGTTGACCATTTCCTTGTGTAACTTCCCAGCTCTGAGGTTCATTTGAAGCTCAGAAATGTACTATATTCCTGCCTTTAAAAAATTACTCTAATGTGAAGACAGATGTAAGTTGTCTTTGAATGTGAGACTTCTTGCTTTTGAAAGTAGAATTATGTCATGTTAATAATGGAAGAGACTTTCCAAGGGGAATAACATTTAGAAAAAAAAAAAAGTCTTGGTTTCTATTATTAAAAATTGAGCTCTGTAAGAATTTCATTCAAAAGAGAAAAATACTTCCCATATGCTGTTAGAAGTGAAGGGCAGACGAGAAGATGGGAACCTAGAAATCATCTAGTCCAAGTCCTTTCTCTTCGTTTTCTCTCTTTCTCTTTCTCTCTCTTCTCTTCTCTCTCTCTCCCTCTCTCTCTCTCTCTCTCTCTCGTATCTTTCCTTCCTTCCTTTCTTCCAATACTTACTGAACAATATATTTATTGACTTTAGAGAGAGAGGAAGAGGGGAAAAAGAAAGAAACATGGACTGATTCTCCCTTTGGCATGTGCTCCGACTGTGGATTGAACCCACGAAGTTTGGTGCCCCAGATGACACCCCAGCCAGCAGAGTCACTTGCCGGGACAGAGTACCCGCTTTACTTTTCAAATGTGGTTGCTGTCTTGTAGGGAACCACGTGCCTTCTTGGATGGGCTGATTCTGTTGTGATGCAATGACCACCATAACCCATGGAGTCTGAAATATTGTAAAATAGACATCAAACTTCTTCTAGGTTAGAAAGGAAGCAGTTAAAATACAGGGAAAAAAACTACAAATCTCTACTTTTTTATTTAAAGATATCTGGTAGGCGTGTTGGGAATTCATTATAAAAAACTATGGAAGTTTTGACTTGTATATTTAAAGATTAAAAAAACAATAAAGAACTGCTATTAGAAAGTTTTTGGTTGAGATATTTAACTATTCAGAACATCCCATGTAATACTAAATCAAAGAAATGCAAGAAAATTGTATTTACACATATATGAATTTTGTAGTTGACTGACTTAAGGCCCAATAAGTTTTAATATTTTAACTATCTCCAAATAATTTCTTTAAAAAATATCATGATCTCATTAACTTAAAAAGAATAAAGTGAAATTGAAATCTATCTAATTATATATGCTTGACATAGAATAGATAATAGTAGCAGTTAAGTGAATTACAAGATGTTTCTAAATGAATTAGAAAGGTGTCACTCTGATTTTATGTATATGTAAATCTTCACCTGAGGGTATATTTATTGAAAGAGAGAGAGAGAGAGAGACAGAGAGAGAGAGAGAGAGAGAAACATCCAAGGAGAGAGAGAAACATTGATTGTCTGTCTACCATACATGCTCCAACCAGGGATTGAACCCACAACCTACATCTGTGCCCTGACCAGGAATCGAACCTGCAACCCTTTGGGGCACAGGATGATACTTAACTAACTGTGCCACCTGGCCAGGAGTAAAATTTTAACTTGCAACATAACACACAAAAGTGCAGAGAACAGAAGTGCACAGTTTAATGATTCAGCAACAGCAAAATTCTATGTCACCATGAAACAGGTTTAAATAAATATAATGTTGCTAGGACCCCAAACATTTTCTTCATGGATTCTCCCATTGAAAGATACCCTTATCCTGATTTTTACAGTATTTACTTCCTTTTCTTTATTTATATATTTTCATTTATGCAAGCATTCCTGAATGCATCAGTGCAGTCTTGAGAAATTTTTACAGCTGAAACGTTACAGTTTTTGTTTATTTTTGGCATATTCTGCTCAATAATATGTCATTAACTGTAACTGTAGCTAGCTCATTTTCATGGATGAACTGTTTTCCATGTATGAATATCTTATTTTTCATGATAATGCTGATAGATAGTTGGGTATTGCATTATTGCAAATAATGCTGAAATAAACGTATTTGGACATGTCTTAGGGCAATGTTCACACTCCTTGTAAAACATAAACATATACCCCCCGTGAGTAAAGTTGCTGATGGTAAGGTATGTGCATCTAGGAGCCTTCTAGAATGGCGCCCAGGTGAGGGAGTAAATGAGTGCCTTCAACGAAAGGTAAGGCATGGCAGCATGGAAAAATGTTGAAGGGAAATGTGTACATGACCCCCCTGGAATCTTACAGATGTTATCTTTTCTAAGGAAACATGCGACGTCATCCATGGTAAACCTGAATTAACTTGGTTTCTCTCCTGACACATGCACCTATTCGGAGAATTTAAGAAAAGGCAGGCACAGCTGACGCCAGGGTGAGCAAAACAATTCATCCGAATTGTACAGCAGCTGCTGTACAAATCTCACCCGCCGCCCGCCACCTTGCTCCTGAGAACTGTGGTTTCCGTCAGGGATCCGGATGATTGTTTTCAGAAATAACTCCGCTTGCCTCGGGAGTTATGGCACCAAAAACGGAGTGATGGGAACAGGGGGAGAGAATTCCCCGATGTCCGAAGCGAAGATTTAGCAGTCGGGCTCCATGTTTCATGCAGTCTAAATTGTTTGCCTGTTGCATGCTTCGTGAAATCAAGTCCCATTAGTGGAAATTTAGATGAAAGAAGGTTCTCCATCTTTCTCTGCTGGGCCGATTAGTGTTCTGTGCTGTAATAAGTACACCATTTGTTAACCGTTCAGTGTGCCGAAGTGTTGTACTTAATGAGCTTTACCACGAACATATTTAAACCTCACAATGTCCTCGTGAAGTTGCTACCGATTCCATTTTTAATTTTCTGGATAAGGAACTAGAGGCTTACAGTATTTGTGATACACCCAGGTCGATATTAAATTTGTCACATTGATTCCCGCAAGCACGGTGCCCAGGGCCAGCGTTCCATTGAGAGTCCTGGGGCCCAAGCAGGATGGGGATATGGCTTTTATTACCTGTTAGTTGTTAGACCCAAAAGTAGAAGTTAAGAATGCAGAAGATATTAGAAGACATGTCTTAGGATACAGGAAGGAGATTGCTACCATTAAATATACTCGTTTTCCTTCTTTTCTTCTCTTTTCTTTCATTTTCTTTTCTTTTTCTATGTTTGAGAAAGGCTGGTAGGAAGTTTGCTATTCATCAAGGTTGGACCAGCAAAAACAATACGTAGTAACTTTGCAGGGGAATTAAATTTTAGTGAGAATATTACCCAGGCCGCATCCACCCAAGTTGAGTTCTTGCTTCGCAAAGAGGCTAACCTGAGTCAAGCTCAGAAGCGACCGTTCACTGTCGCGTGTCCCTGAACGAGCTGTTAGCCATTCTGCATTGCCACACGTTTAAGGCGGGTACTGTCCGCACACAGCCTCCCTACATTTGTGAGGTTAGAAGATGCTTAGAGTAGCATCCAACGTGGTAAGAGCTCAGGACAATGAGACTGTCATGCTTAACTTGGGTGGCACATGTGACCTTGTCCTACACAAGCCCACGGAGACACACTCCCTGACCCGTGGGAAGATTGGATTATCAGGTGGCAGAAAGTCTCAGAGTCAAAAGCCTTTGTAAACCACTGTGTGCACTTGTCCCCTTGATTGGGAATAAAATAACCATGGCTAGAAATGAAAATGCATCAAATGGCCTGAAAGCAACAGTAATTCAATAAAAAGAATAAAAGGTAAGCCTGAGTCGTTTTTAACGATCAGTTACTAAGTTCAAACTCATCACATTCAAGGGCCTCAGAGAAATGATTCCCGTGAGGACAGGACCATGTAGCTCTTAGAGAGGGAGAAAGAATGAAATTAAAGATAAGCAATTACATAAAGGGTTTTTTTTTTTTTTTTTTTGCTGCTGGTCTATGTAATCACTTTGCATGATTGAATTTCTGTTCATTTCTATTCCCAGGAAAGTCACCCTCAGAAGCTTCCTGAGTTATTTCTAGTGTTTAAATGCATAGAAATTTGAAAGTCGTATTGTCAAGAAAAACTTCCAATCTTCTTCTCAATATGACTCACAATTCTTGACCCCTCTTTAAACAGTACGTAGTGCTATAAATAAAAGGTAACAAAAAGAGGCGTTGGATTTGAGCCCCCAAAGAATCATGGGTGTTCTGGCCCCAAACTGCTGATTGTGCGCCTTCGTGCTGACTGGGTGCCAAGCCCCGAGGTCTTCCGGCTGGAGACTCTGTCCACAGTTGGGAATGAATGGGACCTGAAACACCATCTTTCGGAAACTCTTACAATACTTTTTAACCACGTTACTGACAAATCATTGCACGTGACCAAATACATCAAAAAGCTTTGGATTCACAGAAGCCGACGTCCAGCAGACTCAGGGTTTGACACAATCAAGGCTATTCATTTTGATCTTTGAGAAAACTTGGCGGGATCTCTTCTTCTTTTAACCAGACTTTCTAGTCAAGAAATAATCCAACAAGCAAAAAAAAAGTTCTGAAAAAGAAAAAGCACAAAAGTGGTTAAATGGCGTAGCTCATGGGTACAATGACAATAGTGAGCGACTTATTTTCTGATGAGTCTGGAAAAGGGTGCGCTGCCCGGGAAAAGCGGGGCCGCCCCGTGTAGGTTAGCTTTTAATGCATAACTCCGGCAACAAGGTACCGTGCTTTGAAGTCCTCCCTCTGTAATTATTAAGATAAGGTGACCGAAGAATATACACCAACGCTTATGTTTAAAGAGCATGAAATCATAGAAATGGCTGCGTTAGACACTGAACACACATCGTTTATCCAAGCGGCGGCCAGTTGGTTCTCTTGGCTTCTCCCTGAACTAATCCTCTGAACTCTCCCTTTTCTTTTGTTCACCCTGATTAGCAATCACCAGGAGAAAATGGGGCTGGGTTTTTAGGCGGTTCTGAGTTAAGGAGGCGCCTTTGATGACACTTCCCTCTCCTCTCAGGGCCTTGAAAAATAATCAGGGAAGATGCTTTTCCTGACGGCTTTTCACTCAGCGGCAGGGGGTGGGGGTGGGGAGAAGTGCAATGGCCAACAGGCAGCAAAACACCATGAAAATCCCTCTAAGCATCTTTTCCGTTTTCTAACCCCCCCAGAAAGTGCAACTCTGAGCCTTCACCCTGTTTTCCACTCTCTGCCTCTGAGTTTCCTGAAACACTAGTTCACTGCTCACCCCAGTTTCCAGGACTGGACATTTTCCCAGCGGTTGTGCCATAATCTTTGCCCTGAAGGTGAGTTCCTCCTCCTTCTCTTTTGACCTTTTAAATCCTGCGTGTTCTGTGCCTTGACCCGCGAGGGTGTCTGCATAGAAATGCTGGCACAGGGCACGAGGAAGCAGGCCCCTCCTTCTGCTGCGTATTTCGGTGCCCCAGTCACCACCTGGCTAGATGCCCCCCGCCACCTCACTAAATTTGTGATCAGAATTCTTTAGCGCAGAAGCTACAGGAAGGGGAATAAAATCCTAGTCCAGGACAGGTGTCAAGAACAATGAGCAGGGTCCTGCGGTCCCCGGGCTGTGCCGTGAACGTCCCGGGATGGGAAACAGCCACGCAGAGCTGCTGGGAGGTCAGGAGCCGGTGAGACAGCTGGTCAGAGAACTGAGGTTTCTGCTAAATCATGCAAAAAGTGTGTAGGTAGACTGGATGCTTGGGGAGCAGATTGGCTCTAGGTGTTTGTTCCCCAAAAGTGCTGTTTCTCACAGCGTGTTGAGAGCGTGTCCTTTGCCTTGGCTCCTGGGTCTGTCATGAATCTCAGAGGAGATCAGCTCCATTTCTTCATCCACACATGCTTCTGAAACACGTGTGTGCACGCATGCGCGCGCACACGCACACACACACACACACACTATTAATCAGCTCCATCACTACTATCGGCGCATCTTTGACTCAGAAGAAAGCATATCCACTCCTAAAAGGTAAAACATTCCAAGAACGGGGATAATTGATAACCATGATACCTCCTATTTGGTGCACTTAGTGTGTGTTTAAGGAAGAAACCAAGAAAGGAAGGAAGAAAGGGAGGACATGTGATCTACACAATTCTTTATACGGAAGAAATGAGATACCGCTTTTGGGTAACAGCAACTCCCATTCCAACCAATAACGTGGAACAAGTAGGAAAAATATGTAAAGTCCTAAATTCCACATCAAGTCTCCCAAACAGTGTCTCTCGGATTGGGAGTCTCAGCATTGATAAGTCTCTCCAGGTGATTGCAACACCGGCTAGTTTGAGGAACACCACTGGTTTAATCAGTGATAACATCTTAACCAGTGATTTTTAACCGGCCTGCGCAAGGATTTTTTAAAGTGGGCAGCACCTGGCTCTGTAGTCAGGGGCACTGACCTCTTTTCCCTTAGATTGTGCAATGAAATAATGGCACCAGCCATCTGGTGGCAATGCCTTGTCTTGAACCAGAAATACATAGGTCATGTAGTAGAGCTGCCTCTGATTGATCATATCCCGTAATACGGTTGCATCTGATTGGTAAGTTCTTGGGTACCAGAAATCCTTACCTATGAGAACTGTCCAGAAAGTATTGACCACACAAACTGTTTTAATATATTGAGATTGGCTTGATGCTTTCGGGAGGGACCTCATACAAGGGTAGGCACCTTTTTAAAAAGTCACTCCTGAGGAAAAATTTAGGTAAATACTATTTTAAAACATTCCTCACCAAAGGACTTTTTTTTTTTTTTTTTTTTCCCATTGAATTTTAGAGAGAGAAGGAGGAGAGTCAGGGAGAGAGAGAAGCATCAGATAGTTTCTTCCCATACACACCCAGCCTAGGGATGGAACCTACCATCCAGGTATGTGCCCTGACCAGGAATCGAACCTGCAACCTTCTGGTGTCAGGACTAGGCTGTAAGCAACTCAGCCACACTGGGTTGGGCAATACTATTATTATTATTTTCACAAATCTATAAAAATGATAGCTATTTCTGTCAGATTAGCAAAAAAAAATATATATCGTGGGTGTGCCACAGAATGTTAGTAATCGGTTTACCTGTGCCATGAAATGGAAAAGATTAAACACGGCTGTTTTAAGCATTCAGGGCCTGGCAAAAGTAGGTTTACAGTCGTGAGTATGCAAAACAGTTTATTCTTGTATTATTATTGACCAATGATTGTATTAGTTCCTACACGAGCCACTGTAAACCTACTTTTGCCCACCTTGTGCACGTCTGCTAACAGCACTTGCAGATTTAGCCTGAAAAAAGCCCCTTTGTGGGGTCTCCGGGATGCGTTGGTGAACAAGGTGAAGCTCGAGATGTCAAGGGGTTTCCATTTTGTTGAGAGACTACCTTATTTTTAAAGATGTTAATTTATTTTTTAGGGAGTAAGAGGGAGGAAGAAAGAGGAGAAGAGGAACACCCAGGTATGAGAGAAACATTGATTGATGACCTCTTGCACGCCCCCAGGATGGGGCCTGCAACCCAGGCATGTGTCCTGACTGGGAATCGAACCGGTGACCTTTCGGTTCACGGGCCGGCGCTCAACCCACTGAGCCACACCAGCCAGGCCTCAAGGGAGTATTTTCAATAAGGTGGTTGGAGAGGCCACTTGGAGATGACATTTGCTACTCAGATGAAATCGATAATGCATAGATCAATCGATACAATTAAAAATGCCTTCCTGATTCTCGTAGGGTAAAATGGCTTTTATGAAAGCAAACATGCTTTGTAAAAGATACAGTTTTGTGGTTATCTTACATTTATGAAAACGACTTGAGCCATTTTATCCCACCAGAAGCAAATTGATTTATTTCAGATAAATGCGTATTCGGTGACAAAGGCCACTTCAAAAGCAAAGGTTATCTTTAAAAGCTTATTGGAAAACAAAAAATGCAAGTCCCTCAACTTTCAACTACACTTCAATGACTAAAATTATCACATAAAAATAGCTCAATCTCTAAAATTACGGTGTATGAAATGATGGATGCACGAGAATCCGTTTCCTCAGATCTTCTATAATTACACTTTAAATAGAGTACTGACATGCTGTAATTATAATATTAAAATACTAAGATGATAAGTAGCTCAAGAGGCGTATTCTGAGCTTCCGAAAGATTTTGTAAATGTCAAAATTTTCCCTGTATTTCAATTACATCATAAGAAGACGTTATTTGTACATTTATGTTCACATCTACCTTTTCAATCTTTTTGGCACTGATAAAATTATTGCCATTGGCCAATCTAATAACATTGAGTTAAAAAAATTCTTATTTTATGCCATGCCCTCGAGGCTTTCTTCTAGTTGAAAAAAAAAAAATCCCCTTTCTTTCACGATTTCTTCTGTTCCCTTAGATTGTCAAATTAAACATAAAATGACAACACAGGGGAGGGGATTGGCTGTGGGAACAGGGCCGGGAGAGCAAGGAGGGGGAATTAGGACAATGGTAACAGGACAACAATAAAAAAAATGACAACAACAAATACAATAGCCGTCCAGTGTGAATGCCCTGTCTTGGACCATCAATATTTAGGTCATAGAATATTTCTTCTTTCTTGTTGTTTCAAAGAGTTACCCTTTCTTTTTTCCAAAGCCAAGCCCCCCACCCCCACTCCCACCCAACACGTGTTCCATCCCTCTCTCCCCCCTGCATTTTTGGTGGTATTGCTCCTTGAAGGGTCTTTCTCTTGCAGTTTTGGCCTTTTTGTTCAGGTTGGATTTCTTCCATTGAAGCACATAATGTCTCAGTTCTCCTGTGCGTTAAAAGGAAAAGGAAAAGTAAGAGTGTAGCGACCCGAAGGGTCCTTCAGCTGTATGAATTATCCTAACCTCCCTTTTCAGCATTTGTTCCATTTTGGGAAAGGCCGGGTGGCATCCTCCCGTTTGTTCCCCAATCTCGATGCTTCCCCTTTATTCCGCCGCATCGCTGTCATAGACGTCACCTTGCCCCGAGTCACGGAGCCCACGGGGCGTGGGTCTGGCCACCTCCTACCTGGCCTGTTCGCGTAGTTGGACTTAGAAAACACCTTGTTCTTAGAATCTCCTTCCATAACAGGTAGCCAGTGCCTTTGCTGCCTCGTTTCCTGCACCCCCTGCTCCACCTCCCTCCTCCTGCCCGCCTCTCTTCATCAGCCACACACTGTCCATTTCAGTTTACATTCCGTGTTATTGGATATTAGTGTCAGGCTCCAGCGCAGACAGCTACGCATTTTACCAAGGGCTCTGCTCATATTTTCACCAAGACAGCTGGGCAGGGTCCCAAACTACACCTCTCCGCCATTTCTCACACTTTCCCATCTCAGCGAGGGGCAACCTCACTTCCCCAACCAGCACCGGCTCCGGGGGACAGCTGGGGCTTCACCTCAGCCTTATCACGCAACATGCTAACCCGCACGATGGAGCTTCTCATGTTCATGTTGGGTTCCCTCCTTCCCCTTGAAACCCCATCTGCCGACTGATGTATGTAGGAAGGGCCGACGGCTCACCCCCTATCAACCTCCTTAGGCTGCTCCCCAGAGCCGCAGTGAGGAAGCCACCAAGCCAACACGCACTTGCGTGACTTGGGTCATCAGCCTCGTCAAGTGCACAGATAAAACTATTGCGTCCCTTCGGGTGTGGGTCCATCCTGGGCGAAACATCACCCCTTCCGCACGGCTCTCTTGGGTTAACCAGGGGGAGCAAAAAGGCAAGAACGGAAAGAACACCGTTCAGGAGCCGTGACTCATGGCCACGCGGGCTCTGCGTCTGCACGTGCCAGGCGGGGACTGGAAATACCGAGGGGCACCCGCCGTGGCGTGAATGATGGTCTCACCTCCAAGCTGGGCACCTGCGACCAATACAGAACAAAACAAAATAAAAACCGGCCCCTTCCTGAGGATTCTGGATTCCAAGTCCGTCTGTTTGGAGCCGGTATTAATACTGGCACCTGGACCCTGGGAGGGCGGGGACAGCAGCCAGATAGACCCCCGGAGAAGTGGCCGGGCCTAACCTTAGAGGTGAGACTGGTGAGCCCGAAGCTGGCAAGTGATTCAGCCACGCTGTGGGGGTGACCCCGCCTTGCCATCCAGGTCTTCAGAGCCGGTGGCCTCGCGCAGTCTTTGCGTCAGCCCATTGCTGCAGAGTCGCTTCTGACCTTGAACACGGGGCTAGCTGAC
The DNA here is from genome assembly GCA_004026585.1 of Noctilio leporinus. Lineage (NCBI taxonomy): Eukaryota > Metazoa > Chordata > Mammalia > Chiroptera > Noctilionidae > Noctilio > Noctilio leporinus. The sequence goes on from PVIW01002649.1 coordinate 14,523, forward strand.
AGCTGAAGGGCCGTGAAGGACAGTTAAATAATAAAATGCCACTAAAGCCGTTGGTGATGCGCCAGGATTTGCCCTAGAGCAGTGGCCCGTGAAAGACAACCCTCTTCTGCTGCATTTCATCCCTCACCTTGTTAGAGCCATTTTCCTGCCCCGCCTGATCATCTTCCTGACACTTGCTGCTATTTCACTGAGGGTGTGTCTGCTGATTTATAACCGGCCGTGCCTCACACACTTGCACAGGAGTTTAACACATGGGTGGTGCGCAAATGAATGAGTGGATCTCTGCAGGCATGCGTGAAACGTTTAAAACACAAAGAAGGGAGGGGGAGGAGAGAAGAGAGAGAGAGAGAGAGAGAGAGAGAGAGAGAGAGAGAGAGAGAGACAGGGCCTCCTGCATATGCCCTGACTGGGGATTGAACCTGCCACCCAGGCATGTGCCCTGGCCAGGGTTTGAGTCTCACTTTGGTGCACGGAATGAAGAGCCATCCAACTGAGCCACGTGGCCAAGGCTATGGGGGTGTTTTGTGGTCTGACTTAAATAAAATAAAAGGATGTAGAAATATTACCTCTTCCATCTCCCCATCACACACATTACACACTTGCCTGGACACGCACGGGCTCACACACACATGTACACACTCGCACATGCAAACAGGGGGATGAGAATCTGTTTTAATTATCACCGGTACCTTCACAGTTGTTTTTATTTCCTTAAGCTCACTTTTTTTTTTTTTTCCCATATTGTACAATGTACAGAGCACCTTCGTAATCAGAAAAATAACCATTATTTTAGAAAATGGCCATTTAAAAGTGAATACATTTTTTCTCTAGTGTTTGCCTTCCTCTTTCCTTGTTTCCAACGTGAAATGTTCTTTCGAGTGGAAGGAAATGGGACATATTTGTTCTCAGCCAAGAATGCACATATTAAAGTAACCGAAAGCACACCATTTTCAAAGGCTATTGACAGGATTTCAGCAATTTACCTACCTTATTCTTTGAACCAGTTTTTTTTTTTCCCCCCTAAATAAAAGACTCCAATTAAATGACCTTTTCTAACCAAACACGTGTGGATGGCGTCCCTGGGTAACGGTGGCATTATGTAAGCCCATTATCTGCTATAAATCTAAAAAAAAAAAAAAAGTGCCTCCTACCAAGTAGCAATTTTCCCAATCAGCTGCTTATTTTCTGAGCCTCACCGCGGAGGGGGCGGGCACCAGGGCTGATTGTCCTCCAGCGGGCGGTGGCCGGGCGCCCATCCCTGGTCTGCAGTCATTTTCTCCAACCGAATGCAAATTCCTGTACCTTCCCCGCCCCCCGAAAGAAATGCTATTAAACACCCTGTTTCGTTTGTATGCGAGAAACTTCAGACCCCACTGCTGGCTGTATTTTTTTTCACAATTAAAAATCTACATGGCAAGCTAGAGAGAGAGACCCCAGGGAGCCCAGGCTGTCCACTAGGGAGGAGTGGTACTTGCAGCAAATATTTCGTGATGACTAGCAGCTCTCTCCCCGCTCTGCCCTGGGCCCTGCGAGCTTTCTTCTCCCCTGCTGTGGGTTTAATTTCAGGTCTAAATAAATGCTTACAAGTCTCCCTCTCTCCCTCTCTCTCTCACGGGCACACACACAATCCTGATGGAAACTAGGACTCTGAGCTGACGTCCGAGGACTCCATTCGAATGGTCGTCATGGCAGCAGGACGCACAGCTGTGTTGGGGAAGGACTTCATTGACCACCCCCGATTTCAGGTTGGAGGGAGGTTGCACAGCAGTTGCTGGGGCCCCTGAAAATGTCTTGGGATTTCTTTTGAGAGAGTGTGAAGCTGGATTAATCCAGGTGTTTGTGGAATTCATACGAAGTCAAGGAAGAGCAGGTGGAGGCACTGATCCTAAATTAGACATAATTAATTATTTTTGTCACTGTTTTAAAATGCTCATTGATCCACAGAAATAAGGGTACTGCGGCCTGTCCCCGCTGGAGCAAGATCAATGAGGACCACGTAGGAGACGTGCCAGGAGGGTCTCAAGTCACTGATCTTTTTAGAACGGTGGGTGGGAGAGTCATACTCTGGTTAGAAAGTACAATATCTTAGGCCATGCAGGTTTGTTTATGACGCCGCCTTGCTTATTATTGCTCATTTCAAATAACATTAAAATGAATGATTTAAGTAAGACTTAAAAAAAAAAGAAGGAAAACCCAGCCCCGACCAGGGTGGCTGTTGGTGGGTGTCGCAGGGCGAAGCAAAGGACCAGTGGTTTGAGTCCTGGTCAGGGCACAGGCCTGGGCTGTGGGTCAGGCCCCTGTCACGGGAGGCAAGGGCTCATGTTTCTCTCCACCTCTTTCTCCCTCCCACTCCCTCTAAAAATAGACGAACAAAATGAAAAACGTTTGTACATAGCTGCTTTAAATGCTTTACAAATCTGAGCTCTTTAATGACCATCACCGGGTCGCAGGTGAGGAAACCAGGACAGAGAATTCCAGGGTATTGGCCCGTGGGGCTAGGCCAGGTCTCCAGCAGGAGGCACACGAAAAGCAGCCCCACTTGGATGTCTCTCTCCCTCTTTTCCTCTCTCCCTTCCCCTCTCTCTAAACATAAGGAACACGGTCTTTACAAATAAATAAAGGCCTTGGTGGCTGCCAGGAGCTGCGGGCTGCAGGCGGTGGACGGACTCAGGACGCCTTTTCTTGCTGCGCTCCTTGTCTTTACAGTTGTTTCCGTAGCTTTTTACGGCGCGGAGGTGGAGGATTTTAAGGCCGGGAGGAGGGAGGGCAGCCGGGCGACAGCTGTTTGCTCTCCGGAGCCGGGGTCCGCGCCACGCGCCGGCCTGCACAGTGTCAGCGGTGGGAGCCTTGCGACAGGCTGGGGCGCTGCCTCCTTTCCCGTTTTCTCTGGGTGTCACTCCACCCTCGTTCCTTCAGGTTTGGGCTGACTTCCCAGCACTTACCTTCCAGCTATGCCATGAACCATTTTAAACCACGATTGACGTGATTTCCCAAAAAATATATTGAACATGAATGACATACGTTGAAACATTTCGATGCCGTCCAGCTCCAGACCGTGGTCACGGCTCCAATGGAAGGTTTGACCTGAATTTATGACGCTATCTGCTGGCCAGGCCAGGCCTGAAAGTGGGTTATTTATTTGTCACTGTGAAAGCAGAGGTGGGCCCGCGATGGGCCTGTCTCGCTGTACCCAGGATGGTTGTTAATTTTGCTCGGGGGAAAAAAAATACACCAGTTTAAAAATGGCCTCTTTTATAATTGCATGTAAACAGAACTATAGACTTGTAATATTTCCCCTGTCATCGGAGTGTTTTAAATAAACCACTGCTTTATTTATACCTCACGGCTAAATGACCTCTTTCATTTCATTAATATTTCTCGTCTAGCGCCTAATATATTTCTGAAGGATGAATTCTCAGGGAATGTTTGTCCCTATTGAGTATAGTGCACAAGAATGGTTATAATTTGGAATCAGAGCTATTTTGTCCGAATCTGCGCTTCTGAAAGGCTGTGATAAAGGAGGTCAGGCCAATTCTTGAGAATATCCCACCGCTTCAGATGGTAGAGGTATAGTGTTCTGGAATTACAGGTAATGGCCACTTGATACATCACAAATACATGAGGAATCAAAATAATATACAGTCACGCGTGGTTTACAGACAAGATAAAAGGGCTATCGCAGAAAAGTATGAATTCAATATTGTGCCTGTGAATGTGCAGGAACAGTAAGTGAGGCAGTGCCGCGTCAGGGCGTGTTTGTGGCGGGTGAGGGAAAGCAGGACACCCTACTTCACTCAGAGGGCCGGTATTCCCACCGGGCGCAGTGGGGGAAGGGTCCCAGCCAGCAGCCGCGTAACTAGATCAGCTTTAAACGAAGCCCAGCTGCAGTCAAGTTCAAGTACAAAGATGTGCCGCTCTTCTTCTCGCGTGATTTACTGTCCCTCAGTGGCGACCACTTCCCCCCAGCAAAGACGCTCTCCCAGCTGCACGCGTGTGAAGCTGCAGGATAACTGTAAAAAATCTTCACATGCAGCGGTGACAATAGGACTCCAATTAGCGTTTGTGTTGACAGTAAACTCGCCTACATGGCTTATTATGGCAAACGCTACAATGAGAGCTGTGTGAGGAAAACAGCTCCCTGTTTGTACAAACCGTGAACGGTGTCCAAAGGGCTGGAAGATGGTTAACAGCCCTCCTGCCCGACCAAGATGGATCACAGCCCTGGCGCAAGGCCCAAGACAACCTCTGAGCTCTTTGAGTCGTGCAAGTGTGTGACCACCGGGGGAAGCAGTCAGCCTCTGGCCACCCAGGGCAGGTGAAGGCTTAATGCCTTGAGAACATTTCCAGATAACTGATGTACGTAAGTCTTTAATTCCTGATCATTTTTTTAAAAAGATTTTACTTACTATCTTTAGAGAGAGGGGATGGGAGAGAGGCAGAGAGGGAGAGAGACATCCATGTATGGTTGTCTTTCACCTGCCTCCAGCTGGGGACCTGGCTGGAGACCTGGCTTGCAACCTGGTTATGTGCCCTGGCTGGGAATCGAACCAGCCACCTTTGGGTTCACAGGCTGGCGTCTTATCCACTGAACCACCAGCCAGGGCTTCAACCATTTGTTTTAAAATTATATTCCTTTTTATGAAGATCTTTCCAAAATACTCTCTGTGCTTCTATGACCCTTGTTGTTTATTCTGTTCTTGCAGTCCCGTGAGTTTCTGGGGAGATGGTTATTTGGGGTAAAGTGAAACTCTTTCAGCCAGATCCCGAGGTCTTGGTAATAATGAAAAAGATAGCTGTAACTCATCAAGTAAATATAATTACATCCCATGCAACCGTACTGAGAGTCCCACACTATGCGGTGCATATGAGAAAGACGAATGTGCTTGTATTCATCCTTCCGGTTGTTTGCTTCCCTCCATCCTTCTCTGTTGGTAGATATCCAGCAATCCCTGCTCACTGCCGACTGGGCACCGGTACCTCACAGTCCCCATCCTCCGCCAGGTCCCATCTTTAGCATCTGCATTTCTGTGGGACAGAAAAGCACATAATTGAAGTTATATAATCATCCCTTGCCCCAAGCCTTTTCTCCTGGGTACATGACACAAACCTTAGCAGGAGCTGCAGTTATTAATTCAGGTCAGGATCATCTTTCCAAGTCAGAGAGAATTCTGTTTATATCATGGAAGAGGCACGCTGGAAGGCGATGGGATGGCATGCTGGAAAATGCCTCCTAACGCACCAATTCTTAGAAGCGGAAACAAAGATTAGCACGAGTGTAAGTGGATGCAGGTGTCAAGATAAAAATCAAAACATTATGAGGGCCGCTCGACACTCCAGCGGCCAGCCAACTGCTCCAGGTCCCTTACGTACGAAAAAGAGCGAAGAATCCTTTCGACAAGTTAAAGGGAGACCCCAACTTGCAAAATAAACTACCCCACGAGTCTCAAAATGGATAGCACGTAGCCACGCCTGAGGGGCAAGCAGACTACCCCCAGAAGTTTTAAGCACAGCTCTTTGAGGTTCACGTTCTCCAAGACCAGCCCAGAGATAAACCTGGGACGGACCCTCGTGTTCCAAAGCCAAGTCCACCTCTGGCGCTGCGACCCCCTGTTGCCCAGTGATTGGCGCCCTGAAAAATACCTTCGACTATTATTCATGTATTTGTTACAGCTGAAGCGTTGTAGGTCCTGTCTTTGGAAGTAATCTTCGCCGCTGTAGAGCAATGGGGGGAACGTTGGGACAACTGTAGTTGAACAACAATAACATTAAGAAAAGAAATTAAAAAAGAAAGTGACCCCACCTCGTGAGCTTGGCTCCTGGCCGGTAGGACGCAGATTTAGCATGAGAACCCTTGGCTGCTGCTCTCCTGCTGTCAGTGTTTCTACCCCAACAAGCCCTCGTGCCTGCTTCTCACTTCCAATGACTCCTAAGCAGCCAGGTGAGGGAACACGATGTAAAACTACCCCGTATTAAATCTATAGTTCAGGAGACGAGGAACGAGAACCTGAGGGCTTTCCCAGACAAAAATGAAAATGTTCATTTTTTTCCCCTTACTTTCCAATTTTAGAATAGGCAATATTTTTTAATAAAATCCTTTTATTAAAGGGTTTTAATAAAAGAGAAGAATGACTGTTCTTGTGGAAACTTTCTAGTCATTGATGATTTGTCTGTAGAGATCCAGGTGAGATTTGAGGATTATCCTCAAATCCGTTTTTCAGATGTGACTATCCAACGCAGTTCTTTCGAGTTTTAGGACAAAAATATGTTTTACCTGCATCTTCCAACTTTGTTTTCTGCAGGAAAGCAAGGAAGGCAACCAAGAAATCGCTCTCATTTATGCTGATTGTCCATGTAGCCGGTGCTTCATTTAATTCACCAGTTGCTGCACGGAACATATTTCCATAAAAAGAGAGGCAGCTAGCCCTCTGAAGACATTTCTCAGCCTTCGCCTGGCTGGTCTGCCTTCTCCGCTAATGTGCTATTTATAGGGAGATGGAATTATTCATGTGAGTGGTCTGCATTTCCAAAACTGCTTTCTTGGCTGGGTTAGAAATGGTCTTGTCTGTGTTGCTTCTGCTCGCTCTCTCTCCTGCCATCCACACGTGGGCTGCGGGCGTATCGCAAACATGCTCATGTTTTATTTCACAGGGCAAATTGGGCTTCGCCCAAAATAAAAAATGAAGATGAAAAGCACCCGGCAGGGTAGCCAGCCCCACACTCCTCTGGGCTTGGCGCATCGAGGCACCTCCTCTCTGCTCCAGTGACTTCCCAGCCGCGCTCACGGTGTCTCATCCGCCACCACCCTTTCCTACACGTGCTGAGCCCTCCTCTCTCGGACCAGAGCGGCCACCGTGAAATGGGAACCTGAGGGAAGCCCAAGGGTTTCGGCCAGAGGACTCCCCAAGGGTTCCCGTGGATGGTCCCCCCCACCCCCACCAGCCTCAGGTGGGCGAGGGCTTGAGAAGGAAGATGAGGTCTGATGTCACACTATTGTCACCTGGTGGCAGTTGATCCCAGGATGGTCACAAGATGTTTTCCATGGTGAGGGGGCCACCCACAGGGCCTGTAAAATTAAGCAAATGTCCTCGTTACCGTTTAGTTGACAGGCCTGAGGCAGGATGGGAAGTTCAGGAAAAGGCCTGGCGGTTGGAGTGAGGAAATAGTGACAGGCAATAATGACAGGCAATAGTGACAGGCAATAGTGACAGGTTTCGCAGGGCCCGCCGGGCACCTCAGGCTGGGCAGGTGCAAGGCCCTCGCATGATCGAAGAAAATTCTAATTTTCTCTTTCTTTTAATTAGCTAATATTGACTACCTAGTAAATGCTTAGAGCATTGTTACCCTCTGTGGAGAACATACAATTGTTTGTCTATATTTCATGCCAATGTTTTTGAACTTTGTGACGCTCCCCCTGGACTTTGCATGAGGCTGATTGACTGAACACAAACTGCTTCTCTTGAGTTGGACACTTATACATTTTTATTTTTTTTCATTCTTGTTGAGTGATTATCACCATTGGCCAGTAGCTTGTTTTTTTCTTTTTTTTTATGGTACCACATTTTAAAAACTATTTTTAAAGAATGTTTAGCCTTTCCATCTGATAACTTCCTCCGTTTCTCTAAAAAGAGGACGCATCACTCCCTTGACAATCACAAGCCTAAAATTTGTTTCTGTGTTTATTTCTCTTCGCTTACAGGAGAAAATGATCATCCAGGCAAGCTCACAATTAATTAAATTTTCTCCTCTTACGGAGGAGAAGTGACCTTTCCAACTGATGAGCAAAATTTATCCTTTTATCTCCAAAAAGCCTGATACTTTCATTCCAAGTTAATTATCGGCTGTACTAGGGAAACGTCATTCAAAATTTCCATTGGGATCACCAGCCTGCGGTACAATTCCACGACTTTTTGCCCCTGAATCCCTCCCCCCGTGAGCCTTTGGATGTTGGAATTACGACCTATGAGTCCCCAATGAGGCCATGAATCGGTCTGTTCTCCTTAAACCCCTCCCCTCTGGTCAATCAGCGCCATGTTGGTCAAGGCAAATTGCAGGAAAGTCTCAGAAAAGCAGGCGGGGAAGACCAGGTGACGTCCCGGAAGCCGTCCTCTTTGTTGGTCTAAACTGCTGGTGTCGGGCATCCGCTCTCGGCCCCAGCACCCCTGCAAAGCAGGGGTCACCTGCGGAACTTGGCTGCGAACTCACCTCGCTGCCTTCCTCTTGCTTGATTGGCCCTGCACGAACTACTTTCGTTCCCATTTTAAAGCTGGTCTCTAGCCCTGGCCGGCGGGCTCGGTTGGTTGGGACAATTACCTGGCGACTGAAGGGTGGTGCGCCCAGATCAGGTGTGTACAAGAAGCAACCGGTCATGCGCCTCTCCCGCACCGATGTTCCTCTCTCTCCCTCCCTCTCTCTCTGGAAGCCATAAAAAAATGTCCTTGGGTCAGTTTACACCTGCGCTTGCTTTCCTATTTCCGTCTGCCCCGGGGGAAAGGCAGTTTCCTGAAAGCAAGGGTTTTATCTGCTTTGTTCAGCCTGTGATCCTGGTGCCTGAGAAGTGCTGAGGACACCGTTAAAATCTCAATAATTGTTTGTACCGTGAATTCATAGTCACTTCCTCGCCCAGGGCCACCAGCTTGAGAGTTTTCCGTATAATTTTAAAAGCGCCATTCCTCTTCCGTCTTGCCGAAAGACCAGTAATACAAAGAAGTACGAGATTTCTGCATCTGTTACCCTTCAGCTTCTTTCATTTTGGTTTATTTTCTTGATCACTGTTTCTTCCCAGAAATGAGCAGATTTCATCCTGTGGTGCTATGTATGTGTCATCTGGCTGCAGTGTGTCATGGCCTCACTGTTTAGTTTTTTATTCCCTAAAGAAATAGACTGTTTGCTTGATCCAGTGCCGATAATGTCAAAGCCGTGGCCTCCTTTCTGTTTGCCCTCTCCGTGGGGACATCGGATTCACAGCAGCAGCTCACATGTTACTGCTGATGCTAATGATGGCAGTTTAACAGACTTTGGGTCTGTGGCTGGGAGGCCTGTCCCTGGAGATGTGACCGTGTCCCCGGCTCTGATTAGGGTCCCACCAGAGGTTGCTTGGAACAGAATCCTGCGTTTATGTTTATTCCCTTCGATATTCCACAACTTTCCCCCGCAGGCTTTGCTAATTTCCTTTCCATTGTTTTCCTACGGATTCCATCATTTTTGTTCATACAAATGCTTCTGGGCTCATGATGGGGGTTCCGTCCTGATAAAAACCATCGTCAGTTGAAAACATCACGAAGCTGAAGAGGCATTTAATACATGGAATCTGCCCAACAGCAGAGCGCAGCCTGGTCTAGTCTCAGTGAACGCTTAACGTTTGCCAGCAGTTGGGAAAATCCATCTAACACAAAGCCTTTTTATAGTGCGGCATCAACTACCCCTTGCAATTTACTCTGGGTACCTCTTCTGCACCATTGTAAAGCTGAAACCCCATAAAGCGAACCTGCTTACATTTGTGGTCTCCTCTTTCTTCATACGTTCGCTGTAGCTGCGATTGTATGCACAAATACTATCAATGACTGCATATGAATTGTGTACTTTATGAATTCACTGCATTCTCTTTTTAAGTCGTTTTTCATGGCTTAATTTCTATCGCTTCTCATGCAAGAACCATAGCCTATGTAAGCTAAAATATTTGCCTTCTTATTTTTACTTTCTGCACGTTGAACTTTTTCCTCTGCTAGAATCGTGCCCACCCCACAGGCTCATTGAGAGAAGAAACCCACCTGGCCGTGGTGGGGGCTGCAGAGCAGTGAGCTGTTGCTTTTTCCTTTGCCACTTGCGATGTCACCCATGCCAGCAGCGGTCTGTCCTTCCTTATCAGGACTTGCACTTTACTTATAGGGACTCCTCTGTGTCGCCTTAGAATTGTTTGTCTGGTGCCTGCTATGCACCAGCCACTGTGATAAGTGCTTCGTATTTGTCACCAGGAAGGGAAAACAAGGCCTTCATGGTACGTGGGACCTGGCCAAGAGAGGAACGCAGACACCTGCCTCATCAACTCGTTTCTGGCTTTGGCGGTTCGTGTTCTTCGTCAGATGCTGGACCCATCCATGTATTTCTAGAAACTGAGGAGATTTCTGGCCTTGTCCCACACAAATCTCCTGCTGTCACAACTTACTACCCAGCGGCACCTTCTCGTTTCTGTGCAGTGGGGGAGGGGGAGGTCACAGATGGCTTCTGTCTTGAGGAAGGAGTAGCCTCTCTGCCTGGACAGAGCAGGACCCTCTGCTTGCCCACTGGGGTGCGCAGAAGGGTGGGGTGTGTGTGTGTGTGTGTGTGTGTGGGGGGGGGGGTGTTCTTCAGTTAACCCTTCCCCGCCCACTGGCGTTGAGCGCTGTTGAGGTCGAGGTCCTGGTGGGTTCTTTTGTTTACACGAAGCTGTGTGTACATCACAACCCAACGACCTTGTAGTCTCTCCCTTCCTCACGGTCGGTGATTGTATTATCCTGTTTTTGATTTGATTTCCATCGCCACTGGAATATGGCTGAACCTAGATTGCTTTCCCTTTTCATTCAGGCGCTCCGAATGAAAATGAAATAATAATGTAATGCTAACATCGCTCTGCGCGGGAAATCTGGAGTGGGGAGGCGGTGCAGGGCGCTGTGGGCCTGGTGCTGCCCGGACTGACCCCCGGGTCGGGCTACAGACGCCTGGCTCGCCTGCAAAGTGGGAGGGGACGTGTCCCCCAGGTGCGACTCTTCAAGGATCAAGGTGTGACGTGCGCACCGTCTACCGGAAGCCTTGCCACGGTCAAGAGGGGCCGAATTTCCAGGGGTGTGGCCCCCGTGTCCCTCACCCGAAAGAGAGAAATGTCTTTTCTGTAAAAGCGGTTCCCTTCATGTTCTGAACTGGACTGTGCGATGGAGTCACAGGACAGAGAGGTCTGTTTTCTGCGCGCTTTTTTCTCCAGTTACACAGATCAATGAGACTGGCCTCACTGAGCCGTTTCGGATCTTAATCCCATGATCAGACGTTAGGAGCCCAGGGAGAGGGGCTTTTGAAACACTCAACTCTTGCCTATGTCTTAGTTTCCTCATCGTAGTTGAAAGCCATTTTTTTTTTTCACCTAAAAGGGGATGTAATTTTTTCCTAAGTATTCAATGCTTAGTACTGAGGGGAAAAACTAAGACATCATACCCTCTGTAGATGAGACACTTAAAACTACAATACTTTATATAGCTGTACCATTACGTAAAATAATACTAATA
>PVIW01002649.1:25874-206168 GCA_004026585.1 Noctilio leporinus
GCTGGCCTGCAAACCCAAAGGTCGCAGGTTCGATTCCCCAGCCAGGGCACATAACCAGGTTGCAAACCAGGTCTCCAGTCAGGTCTGTGGCTGGAGGCAGGTAAAATGCAACCATACATTGATGTCTCTCTCCCTCTCTGCCTCTCTACCTTTCCCTCTTTCTAAAAAATAATGAAATAAAATCTTTAAAAAAAAAAAAAAATAATAATAATACTAATACTAATAAATAAACTATCCTCTAGGATGAATAGATACCACGTAGATGCTATGCAAAGCCTATCCCAAGTACACACTCCATAGCTCTTGATAGATTTTCAGCTCCATTTATTAAAATAAACCACGATCATCGTTCCACGGGTTATTGTAACTTCTGGGGTACCTGGCTTTTCCTAAGGAAGCTTGTCTTAACCAGGGTTCCCTCCAACGACTCACTTCAAGGTATAAAATATTCATTTGTTGTTATTCAAATGTTGTCAACACTTTCTGATTCACCGAAAGGCTGTCCAACCAGCTTTAGGAAGTTTCTCCAGTTGAGTTCCTGGCGTGTTTCACAGGGAAGGGGCCATGTGAGGTCACCCAGCGGGATGACCTCCAGTGACATGCTGGTAGGTCGCGCTGGTTTCCTCCAGGTGAACCCCGTTTTGATTCATGTCCTACCAATAAATGCTTCCGACTTGCGGGGTGCTAACGGGAAATTGCGAGGAGGGAAAACGTTGGAACCCGGAGAAATACTTGAAGGGAAGTGGACCCATGAACAGCCTGTCCCGGCCACTCTCCCCCGCGGTTCTTGGTGGTGGTGGTTCTGTCTCGTCTCCATGTTCACAGAAGAGAGTAATAGCTGGTTTATTGCGCAGACCCAGAAACACCTGGCGGGTACGCACCCACGTGATTCATTCGGGGTATGAAGCGTTGATAGAAACCACCTGGAACCCTACCCCAACAGCCGTATTAGAAAAAATTCTATATCCTGCATTAAATGTCACAAAAATCAGGTGGGTCAGGATACAAGAGAAACTGGAAGGAGGTGCCAGGTTTTACTAGAAGCCCGACCGCGGTCTCAGGGCTTAAAGAGGAAACGGAGCGGCAAGGCTCCCCGGCCCACGCTGTGCTGGGTGGAGCTGGTCCCCTAAGGGCTGGACCCGTCCCCGCTGGAGTGCGCATGGCAGGCAACATTCTGTCTGTCTGTCCCTCTCTCTCACTTCCTCTTCTGCTCTCTCTGAAAACATCAAGAAACCTATCTTCTGGTGCGGATTTTAAAAAGTAACTGCACTGCCTGAAAAAAAAAAAAACCAACCCAATAAAGTCTTTGGGAAGACGGTATTGTGGGTTCGCTGACTTGAAAGGCCGGGCCCGGTTCAGGAGAGAGGAGGAGGAGGAGGAAGGCTATTCAATGTGAAGACAGTTGCTGGGTGAGTGGGCTTCCCGGCAGTTCCGTTCTGGAGACAGAAGGTGACAGGGCCCCAAAGCAGCCTCACCTGGGCAGCCAGTAAGCAGCCTGACGGTCGTCATTCGTGTCCTTTGTCTTGTGAGGGGATCATCAGTTTCACTGAAAACTGAATGCCTGGGTAGGCTTTCCAGTTCCACTGAGGACAGTTAGATACTCCCTCCCTCCTTCTGATCACATCTGACCCTCCAGGAATTCTGGGACCCAGTTTTCACTCCCCTTTTGCTCCTAAATGACTGACGTGTGGGCAGCACTAGCCGACTCTCCGGCATCCCAGTCGAGGTCCGGAGGGCGGAGGCTGGAGTGGGCTGCAATTCCTCACGCTCCTCTGTCCCCCCTCTTCCTCTCTCGGTTAGTCAGGGCCTCCGTTGGTTGGCGGGGAGGACCCCCATCTCCAACAGAAACTCAGACCCACCAACCAACAAAAGCAAAATGCACCGTGTTGCCTAGAGGTTGGTCAGGTGCGCAGCTGCTCTCCGGCGTAGGAACCGGGTTCTGTGTCCCGGCGTCCCTTTCCGATTCTTCCTTTCGACCTCCGCTGTCACCTGCCTCCGCCCCTCTGCCTCTTCTCCCAGGTTACCAGGGCCTCCATCTTGCTGGACAGCCTTGGCTTTCCCTTCGCGTTGGGAGATGCGCTCACGGCTGCTCTTGACCTTTTCCTGGAAGCTTCACAAGACAGGGAGACGTCTTCACTTGTCGTTGTATGTACATTGTAGGGAACCAAGTGCGACCTGGGCCAACAGCCCACCCCTGAGACCCGCACCCAAGACCAGGAGGTAAGTGTCCTTCTCTGTGGTGGGCGTGGGTGTTTCTAAAGCTTGTGAAAGGGAACAGTGGCCTTTGTCAGAGGCAAACCATCCTCGGAGAAAGCGGAAAGGGACCATCGACTTCAGCCCTTCACTTGAATTAAATGGCCAGAGCTAAAGGCAGACATTCTATTTTTATTAGATACGGTTTCCTAAGCCCAACAAACAGTGTTCTTACTTTTCCACGGGCACAACGGAATGATAGCAATTACCTAGAAAATGCAGCGAAAATGTACCGAGTGGCATCCTCCTCTGGGAAGAAGCTGTTTTGCCGAAACTCTAAGGGAGAAACCTTTTCACCACCAGGCTCCAGCTTGTTTTTCGTACAGCCCGTCACCTGCCTGGAATGCAAAAAACGACTTAGCGCAGGTAGAACTTCCTTTCGCAAAAGGGCACCTTGGGTTAATCGTAGCAACTGCAAGAGATGGTTGTTTCAGCCTTTCTTTCCCTCATCACTCTCTTCACTCCATCACTTCCTCCGTCATTTCCCCTTTTCCCGGGGACTTTTTACCTCCTGACCGGGTGCCACCGCTCTTCTTTTTCCTGCGATATCTCATGTGGTTTCACCCATGGCGAATGGGTTTTTAGTGCGGACGCATCATGGTGGGCGTGGGCGAGTTTTTGAAACAGGCAGGTACGATGTTTGGTGATAAGCCCACTTAGCTTTGTCACTTATAATCTTGCCATCCCATACCCAGATCCATATAGCTACCCTTCCCTCATTCTACCACTGGGAAATGTATAAAAAACGCAGTACGTGATCCGCGCTCTATGCACAGGTTGTGAAAAACGTAATTTTACTGGCCTCACCTACTTAAGATCTCCTGTGGACCCTGGCCTGGTAGCTCTGTTGGTTACAGTGTCGTCCCTGATGCACCAGGATTGGGGATTCCATCCCTGGCCAGGGCACATACAAGAAGTAACCCATGATGCACGGGGACATGGAAAAACAAATAAATGTTTCTCTCTTTCCAAAATCAATGAATAAAAAAATTAAAAAAAAGTCTCATGTGAGTTGTCTTGGCTAAGAAACAATCGGGAAGTAGCCTGTGTCATCATGGATGATTTGGTAGACATTTACGAGAACGTACATTTAAATTCCAAAAGAAGTAGGTATAATTATTCAGCTTCTTCGAAGGGAGAAACCCAGAAAAACGACTGATGTGTTCCATTGAGCTGTTGGCATTCCCGTGGAGGAAGGACAATGAAATGCATTATGTATGACATTTTAACAGACTCTAAATAGCCAATGCATCCTCAGAGCGGTTTTTCCTATCTTTTCATTGTGGCCAGGAGGCGGCCCAGAGCGGAGGCCGGGAGGTTTTAGGTCCCTCAGGGGACTAGCCTGGAGCAAGGCGGAGGAATGGCCTGGGAAACTGGTGCAGAGCCCGCTGCGTGCCCTGAGCACAGTCATTAGCGACTGAACCGTGGCCGGCACAGCTGGGGCGCTGGACACCAATGCCCCATTTACATAAGTCGTTCCCTGGGCCAGCAAAGGTGCCTCTTCTGGGCCTCTGGCTAGTGCTGGAATCCAGCCCAGAGGCGTAGGAAAGGTTCCCGGAAGGGTACGTGCAGTCTTTCTCCACCGCACAACTTTCCTGCCTTCGTCTGGGCAGAAACTGTGATTTCAATCACCCGCTCTCTCCCACGACATAATTCATGGCATGGATAGTGCCGCTTTTTCTATAGCAGATTCCGGCATGTAAATACACTTCCTCCTTCTGTCATTAATGAGCGTTAGATGGTCATGCTATGAAAGGGGTTTCATCCAAAAAAGAAAACCAGAGCTTGCGCTCGCTCTACCTAGATACTTTTGGGAAAAAAAAGCATGGAAATAGTTTCCCTACCTGTGGTTCATAACTTGGAAATAAACCTGGGTGCAGTCAGCAGTTTACGTGATTAAATAAGAAGTACAGTTAATCCGAGGTAAGCTAGGTATGGGATGACCTAGTTCTCAATGCTTTGTAAGAGTGTCTTACTGATGAACATGTTGTCAATTTTGTGAGATTATCATACGAGACGCGCTAACTTCCAAGTTGCAAATGAGAAACCGGAGCTCTATGGAACTGAGCAAATGTACCGAGACCACCGTGGGCTCCCCCTGCACGGCAGATCCCAAAGTTGGTCTAGACCCTGACTTTCTAGAAACGAGAGCTTGTTTTCTTTCTATGTATACTTTGCAGCTACCCAGCAGGTACCTATGTTCTTTAGACAATCAACAAATGTCCCGAAATTTAAAATATTTCACTCGTAAAATACATTCAACACATGCTCATGCACAATTGGCAGACAGCGGTGTCCAGCCTACCTTGGGAAGGACAATGCTCCTTTGGGTTCTTCACACATCTAACGAGGGGTACCCCCCACAAGGTAATGGAATTGTCTTCTGGAGGGTGGGACCCTGGTGGGGCCCTGGTGGGACAGGCTTCCCCCGATGTGAGTGTCCTAGGAACCCACCTGGATCCGGGCACCAGCTGGCGTTGTGAGAGGCTGCGTTCAGCTTCAGTGAATTTTCCTGAAGGCTCTTTCGACATGTTTGCCCCTTTCACTATGGGCGATTTATGAGCTCACCTGCCCCCACCGCACTGAGTGCTCAGCAGTTTTTGACCAAAAAAGGCACGGCCCACGCCCCACCCTCCCTGCTCGCCCGGCCTTTCCCAGGATGAAGACTGGTCCGAGCCGTGGAATACAAATGCCTCGACAGGTGACTTGCCTGTGTCACACGGGGAATCCTTTGAAAGGTGACCGAAGTTTCAACATGTAAGAATCAATACACACTTTATAAATAAACGCTGTTTTCCGCTCCTCCCTGATACTCTACCTCCTTCCAGGTAGAAACTGTGCGAGTCTAGGGCCTGGGGACCGATGGGCCTCTCCCTCCCTCCTTCCCTGTCACCCTCTCTCCTTCTCCCCTCTCTTCCGTCCTCTCTCTCTTTTCTTTAGAAGTAACCCATACCTACCCTATTTCCCTCCGAACGAGAGACTTGTAATAACTACCCAAGCACCAGAAAACAGCTAATTTGGCAACGTGACCCCGCTTCCGGTGCCCCTACACGTGCCATGTCATTTAATCGAACCTTTGCTTCACGTTCACTAGTCTTTCTCAGCGTGCACCTCAGAAAAGAATAACGACCCCTCTCACGGTCTTTAATTAGCTTTTCATATTTCACAGCGTTGGGATTGAGTCTGCTTCACGGCCTCACTCTGGTTAATAAAATATGAAGTAATATCTAGGCGCTCAGGCTTAGCCTCCATCAGCGCAGGTGCGGGGGGCCGCTCCCCAGGGAGACCTGGCGGTCAGGAAGGCGGCCAAGGGACCCAGCGCAGATGCTTTATTTCCAGGAACGTGCGCTTATCGTCCGCGTCCGGCAACAGTGTAAATTAGACTCAGCTTATTAAAGAGCATCACAGTTTTGGGACCAGCAGCCTACACACATGAGACAAAGAAATACCTTTTTCTCCTGCTGTGTGATTGGGGTCTTGAGCTGTGTGATGAACCTCTGAGTGAAAACTGAAGGCTTTTGCTTTGGACCAGGACAAGATGAGGATGTCCACTCTTGCTCCACGTAGGGATGGCAAAAGGGAGAAATAAAGGCATCCGAACAGGAAACGAAGAAGTTCAGTGTTACTTTTTACAGGTAACACGGCTCTTGATAAAGAAAACCCTAAAGGCTCCACCAAAAACTGATTAGGAACAATAGGCACATATAATAAAGTTGCAGGATATAAAAACAATCACAAAAATCCATTACATTCCTATGTGTTAACGATGAAATTGCTGAAAACAAAGTGAAAAAAAAAATCCCTTTGTAATTGTAACAAAAAGAATAAAATACCTAGGGATAAACTTCACAAAGGATGCTGAAGGACAATATACTGAAAATTGTAAGACGTTTTAAACAGAAATGGAAGAAAACACAAAAATAGTGTATTCATTGAGTGGAAGAGTCAACATAGCTACAATGGACATATTACCCAAAGCAATATAGAGATTTAATGCCATCTTCATCAAAATACTAATTGCATTTCTTAGAAAACTGAAACAAAAAATCATCAAATTTGTATGAAACCACAAAAGACCCCACATAGCCAAAGCAATCTTGAGAGGGGGGAAAAACCTGGAGCGATCACCTTTCCTGTTTTTGTTGCTTCAAATTACACCACAAAGCAACAATAATCAAAACAGTGTGGTACTGGCAGAAATACAGGTATGCAGAGCAACAGAACAGAATCAACAGCTTAGAAATAACCGGACATGTATATGGGCAAATAATTTTTGACAGAAGAGGCAAAAACATACAGTAGTAAAAAGAAAGCCTCTTCAATAAACAGTGTTGGGAGAATTGGAAAGCCACATAGAAACATATATACACCAGGTTGCTATTTGCCATCATATAAAAAATGAACTCAAAATGCATCAAAGATCTAAATGTGAGATTGGAATCAATAAAATACATACATGAAACTATAAGTACTAAACTTATGGACGTTGGCCTTAGGATTTTATAAATTTGACATCAAAGACAAGAGAGGTAAAAGCAAAAATAAATTAATGGGACTATAGCAGACTAAATCAATGAGATACCATTCATACCTGTGAGAATGGTTGTTTCAAGAAGATAAGAAATGCAAGGTGTTGAAGAAAGGGAAGGAAAAAGGAAGCCTCCTTCATTGCTGGTGGGAACGTACCCTGGCAGCCACTATGGAACACAGGATGGAGGCTCCTCAAAAAATGAAGAATTAGGGTTACCATGTGACCCAGCCATCCCTCGCCTGGAAAACTACCCCTCAAAATTGAGAACATTTCATTGCAAAGATATATGCACCGCATCCCTATGTTCATTGTAGCATTTGTTCATATGACCAAGACATGGAAACAACCCACGTGTCCTTCCACAGAGGACGGAGAAAGAAGACGTGGTGTATGTATACAGTGGAACACCATTCAGCTGTAAGAAAGCAGAATATCACCATTTTCAACAGTAAGGACGGATGTTGAGAATAACATGTGACACAAATAAGTTAGACAGATAAAGTCAAGAACTGTTTCACCCATGTGCGAGATATAAAAATAAAAGCAACAAACTGACAAAGAAGACAAACAAATAAAAATTCATAGACAGAGACAACAGCATGGTAGTTACCGGGGGAAAGAGGGAGGGGTGGATAGAAGAGGGTAAATGGAGCCAAATACACGTTTGCAGAAGGATATTTGACTTTGGGTGGTGAACACACAATACACAGATGCTGTATCGTAGAACTGTACACCTGAAATCATTTATTAACCAATGCCACCCAAATACAGATAATAAAATTAAAAAAGAATTGAACTTTTTAAAAAACAAATACTATTATCTCAAATTTTAACAATAGATAAAAAAGCATTATCTGCTATAAATACGGCGAGGGATTGGTGTTCTTAATATACCAAGACCTATTATGAATCAAATGGGAGGGGAAAAGCCCATGTATTAGTATCGGAAAGATCTGTAACTCACAAGAAAAGAAATAGCAAAGCATAAAAAAATATAGATATGTTCATTTTTTAGTAAAAAGACTCAGGATCTTGAGCTGTCATTTTTGAAAACTAAGAAGCCAGCCGAGATGTAAAAAAGAAAAGGCAGAAGAAAGCCATACATAATGAGGGCTCAGGGATACATGCATATAACATGGATCATGAATTTTAACATGTTCCTGCACGGCGACACCGCGGCTCTATTTCTAAGGGTCTATTCTGAGGACAAAATCAGACGTCAAGACAAAGGCGTCGTACAGAGTCTGTCCACCGAATCTTGCAACAGGGAGGAAGTATTTCACAGAAATGGTTGTGAAGAAGCCTTGGTCCCGCTGGAAATGCTGCACATTTTACGAATGGAGGCCTCAAGCTGTGTTGGTAGCGAGGTCAGGCAGGCGGGATCCACCTCTAGTCCCCGCTGATGGCTCGGGAGGGGCGCCGTCCTCGGCCCAGAGGAGCAGGCTGGCCTTCTCCCTGCCGCACCCCGTTCAGGGAGGGGTCTGGCTGAGTCTTGGGGCAGAAAAAGGGCAAGTTCCGGTCACCTAAGCAGAACACAGGTCACCTGGCCTCAAAGGCAACGGTGAGGTGACTGATTTCCCGAATCTGCCTAAGGGAAGAGAAGGCCACTACCACGCATCCGATGGTGGCACCGCTGACTAGAAGTCCTGCCGTGTCCAGGTGCTAACGGTGATGCTTGTAGCCGACACCTTTCCCTCTGATGCTCTCGGAGTCGACACAGAGAAGCTTTGGATGCCTCATTCATTTCTCACCCGCTCCTGGGTGTAAAAATAATACTGGGAAACCAGTGGAAAGTGGAGTTGCTAAAATGGCTGTAATTTCCCTCCCGTGGCACATTTTAGCCACGAGTGAGCGTTCTAGAGAACCCTCTTACCACCGTTTCTAGGCCACCGTGTCTTGCTCATTTCAGAACAGGAGTCCTTCCTTGTTTTTCTAAGACGCTGAAAAGGAACCTTCAGTCGCATATAACATTTTACGGGAAATTACTTTGACTTCCGTGCACTGCATTTTAAGCAGAACACCCGTGTGTGGAATAACACCACATTTGTGTTTTAAAATTGTGAACACCACCGACAACAAACCTTCCTCCTATTGCTAACAACCATGGCGTACGCAGTTCGCTGTGTTTTTAAACCTCTTTCAAATAATTTCCCTCTAATCGCTAATCATTTTGGCAGACAGCATAAGGTCAGCAATCAATAGTCACACGAAACTGTTGCGAACGCGGCTCACAGATCAATAGGACATTCCTCTTCCCATGGAAACAATCTACTCAGACGGCTGCCCTCGCTGTTCTGTGTTTACTGTAGGCACACAGGTATATTTCTTGTTGGAAAAACAACAAATTAGAGGAACGGACAAAAATGCCTCTGGCCAACATCAGGACAGGGGGCACCTGTTGTGAAGAAAGTATCCCAGAAGTCGGGGGTGGGGGGTGTACAATTTGCTACAGACACTCAACTTGACAACTCAAGTTCTTCATCTCTAATCACTGGGATTGGTGGTCACTCTTCCACTTCTTAAAAAATGTATTTTTTTTTAAAGATTTTATTTCATTATTTTTAGAAGGAGGGGAAGGGAGAGAGGCAGAGATGTATGTTGGTTCATGTATGGTTGCTTTTCACCTGCCTCCAGCCACAGACCTGACTGGAGACCTTGTTTGCAACCTGGTTATGTGCCCTGGCTGGGGAATCGAACTTGCGACCTTTGGGTTTGCAGGCCGGCGCCTTATCCACTGTGCTACCAGCCAGGGCCTAAAAAATGTATTTTAAAACGTATGAAAAAGACAAACACGCATCTCAGTAGGTGGCATTCTATGGGGGGGGGGGATTGAGCACAAAGGGAAAAATGCTCATGGGCATGGACAGGGGTGACAAGGGACATGGAACAATGACAATAAAAATACATTCAAATGGAATATATAAAATATTGTTTATCAGAGAGAGACGAAACATGACATCAGTGCATGTCAGTTGCACTCTTGTGTCTCAGGCAGTAAAACAGTTCCATTACGGATGATCGATGGGAATAGGTTATTTCAAGAAAGAAATACGAAATCAGAGCTGCATAGCAGGAAACAGACTTTCAGACATACGCCCCCCCCCCCCCGCCCCCCTCGTTAGAAAGTGGCCTTTTGTGTGGTTCCAAGTTCATTACCAGGTCTGCAGAGACACGTGTTCTTCCATCTTTTGCAAAAGCCACCATGGAACGTTAAGAAAATTTAAAAACAGTTGAGAGACGTGAATGTCGTTTCGTGCTGGAGTGAAAGGAGATCTGGGGGAAGGAAAGAAATTTTCTGTTGTCCCCTCCTGGGTTGTTTTTTGAGGAGGTGCTGCACCCCGCTGTTCGGGAGAAGGTCGCCCAGCGCACACACCGCTCCCTGACGTGGAACCGGGTCGGGCTGCTAGAGGAAAGGAGAAATGTAGAAAGAAGCCGGGGGTTGGAAAGGCAACAAAGCACCATGCACATCTCTCCATCCCCTTCATCAAGTAAATACTGTCCAGGCCCTGCACCCCCGGGACCTGAGGAAGGAAACAGATAAGCCAGAAGGAAATTCATGAATCCTGCCCTTGGGAGTCGGCGCGTGGGTGCGGGCGGGCGGCCTCCCCCGCCTTGGGGCGGGATATTCGGGGCCTGGCCACGCGGAGCCGCGAGCACCCGCGGCCGCTCATCTGTTGCACCTGCCCAGCTGCCGTGGGCGACTCCCCGCGCCCGGGGACTGGGGGGCAAACAGCGAAAATCGAGTGGAAACTGACGGTTCTCCAGCCGGATGAGCGCTCCCCAAGGGGACGCGCCGACGCCCCTCTCCGGGCACCGCGGCCCCAGGGCGGAGGCTGTGGACCCCCGAGCCCCTGGGCGAGACAGGCGGGGCCCGCGCCCCGCCGGTGCCGCAAGTAAGTTCGCGCCAACTTTGCCTCCGCACGCGGCCGCGGCATCTGCAGGCGCTGGAGGGGGGCCAGGCGGCCGCTTCCCTCCTGCGCCCTCGGTGCGCCCTGCCAGCATCCGTCCCTCTCCCTCTCACACGCGCACACACGCGCACACACACACACACACACACATGCGCGCACACACGCACACACATGCGCGCACACGCCGCTTGAAGCCACGGAGCCTCGTCTTCCTAGGCTGGTGCGCGTTTTGGGTTTTATGCAACGTTTGGAAACTTGCTGGTTTCCGACGCGGGTGGGCAGCCCCAGCGGCTGGGGGCGGGAGGCCCCGCTGCGCCCCGCGCCCGCCCGGTTGTGGCGCCGGCGAACCGCAGAGCCCCGCGCCGGGCGCCGCAGCGCGACCCCTGGAGGCTGCAGGGGGGGCGGTGCGGGCGCCCGGGGCGCCGGGTGGGAGGGGCCGGGAGGTGCGCAGCCGGGCGAGGCGACTTTGCGAGTCGGGGAGCTGCGGCGAACCGAGTCGGAGTCCCCGCCGGGCTCGCGGGCCGGAGGCGTGTCGGGCTCGCGCCCAGGACCTCAGCGCGGCTGCGGGCGGCCGACCGGCCGGGACGCAGGCCGCCTGGGCCGAGCTGGCCGGGTGCCCGCTGACCTCGAGGGGCGTCGCGGCGCGTCGCGGGCGGCGGAGCCGGGCACCCACCGCAGCCTTCGCGGGCGCGCGGGCCCCGCCAGCCGCGCAGAGCGGTGCGTGGGACGCGCGTCCTCAGGGGCTCTGCTTCCCGGCCGGGTCTGCGCTCCCCGCGGCGCCGGGACCGAGGGCGGGCTCCCTCCCCGGCTCCTCCGCCGTCACCCGCGGGAACGCGAGCCGCCCGGGACCGGTGGGGGCGGGGGCGGCCAGTCCCCCGCCCCCGGGCCGCCCCTCCCCCGGCGCCGGGCGCCGAGCGCCGAGCATCCTCCCCGCCCAGTCGTGCCGGCTGCGTGGGCTCCACTCCGCGCGCCTCCCCGGACGCTTCGGGACTCCGCGCGGACCCAGGCCTCCCCCGGGGCCGCCGCCGCCCCGCCTCGGCCCGGAGACCTGACCCTGCAGGTAGGGACGGGGTCGCCGCCCCCGCTGCCTCCGCCGGCCGCCGCGCCCGCGTCCTTCCCGGGACCGCGGGGAAGTTTCTCGCTCGGGGGAGGCGGACCGGCGTCCGGGGCTGGGCGTTCCCGAGGCCCCGCCGGCTCCGAGGGGCTCGCAGGGGGCGACCCGCGTGAGTCGGAGCCCGGGGCTGCGTCTCGGCCTCTCACGGCCCCGGAGCGGGCGAGGCGGGTGGACCCGGTGACTTATATGGTCAACAGAGCCGCCGGCGGGGAGGGGACGGCGCCCCGTGCCGCGCGGCGGGCGCCCGGGGGTGAGCCCGCTGGCCGCGGGGACCCGCGCGGGGAGCCTGCGGGCCGCTGCCCCTCTGCGTCACCGCCCTTCTCCCCGGGGCGGACACGCGGCGCCGGGGCGCGGGACCCACGCTGGGGCTGCCGGGCGCCTTGGCAACCGAGGTCCCCGCGAACCGCCGGCCCTGGCGGCGCCGCGCGCCGGGCGCCGAGTCCCGGAGCGGACCGGGCGCGTGAAGGGGGAGCCCGCCTCTGCCTGCACCCCGTGTTGCCCCCCGCGCGCCGGGTCGCGGGGGGCCTTCCCCAGCGGAACCCCACGCCGGCAAAGTGCAGCAGGTAGGAAGCAGGAGCAGCAGGCTTCCCTTGATTTAGGAGAAAGAAACTGAGAACCGTCTCGTCACACTGGAAACTGCACAACCCAGGTCGCCTGTGTTCTTTAACTTGCCCACCGTGTTACGAATTCTTTCACACACAAAAAAAGGGTAACTGGAGATTTTTTTTTTTAAAGTGAAACTTTGCATATGAGTGGGTGGGTGGGCTGAAACATTGCCACTGTCATCGCTGTGGGATGGTTGCCTTTCCTCTTCCCTGGGTAATGTTTGTCATACCCACTTCTGTTCCCCGGCGCAGTAGCCCAGGAACATCCCCCGCCCCCTTGGAGATTTAAGGCAAAAAAAAATCAATAAGACACAGGCATGACTAGGGCTTCCGAGATTAGAGTCAACACTGAGTGACCTTGTTCAAGAGGCACTTAAAAATCACGTGAATTACTGTAGTTCATGCAAATCGGCACATCCGTAGACATTAAATGGACTTGATCGGAGTAATCGATGCAAATGTCTGGACAAGGGGTGCTGGGTACCAGGGAACGGAGCTCTGACAATGTTTATGAACCCGGAGCAGAGCTGGAGAGCCCCTTGGGTGGAGCTGGCACCCGGGCCAGGCTGGCTGTGCAGTGAAAATTCATGCCCGGACAGTGGTGCACAAAGAGAAATGCTCACAGGTCCAAGAGATTGATACCTAGCAGGGGCTTAATACTCACCGAGTGAAAAAATATATATATATTTAAAATAAGGCGTCCTAAGGAGATTTATGGTGGCAAATTGAGAACGTTTCTTCCTGGGAAGGACTTGAACATGGGCATTCATCAAAGTAGGAAGCATCTAACTCCCCAGATCCATCAGCCTTGCCTCTTTAGTGAAACCTGTCAAACATGAACATGCTTCTAAAAATAAACCCCTGGTCTTGAAAAGTAAGATGAGCTTTAATTTATTTGCCTAATGGTCATTCTCCAAGGTCTGTAAACGGTGGACTACATTTCCATTACGTAGAGCCCTTAAAATGTTGTCGTGTTTGTGTTTATTCCGCTATTGTAGTTACTCTTGGAAGGTTAAGATCAAAATGCACAGAGGAAACTATGAGAAAATTTAAGTTTTCTATGAATTTTATGCCCTCGTTAGTTGTTGACAGACTAAGAGACCAAATAACTTTGCATACAAGATAAGTTTAATTAATTTACACTTTACATAAATAGGAAACACCAGAAACATTGCATTTATTCTTCATGATGAGAGGAAATTTGGATATCTTGTTCAGTATACGTATTTTAAACTTTTTAAACCTGTTATGAATATGGTTGAATATCTATGCAAGTAATAGTCCTTAGGATGTATACTAATTAACCCTACTGAATAAAAACATAGTTCCACGTTCCACAGACATGTTGTTGAAAACATTGTCATATTTTTCTACCTGCACATTTAATTGCTAGGATGAGTGGTGGCAATTCAGATGATCAACGTTCCATTTAGTAGCTGACAACCGAATTCACCTACCTTTTCTAATTAATGCATATCTTGGAACAAAAATAAAGAAGCACACATTTGCTCAACATTTAATAATGCAAATATCGGTGCCTAAAGAGATGAAGGATTTTGCAGGTGAAGGTAGATGCACAAAGTGTTAATACCTCCAACAGCATAACAGTGGAATGAATATGTTCTTGTAAACATGCGATCGCTTCATGATTTGTTTATGGATCATTTCATTTTTTAAAACAAGCTACATGAAGGCAAAGGGAAATACAATAAACTCTCAAATTGCCCCCCCACCCCACCCCAGTTGGCAAGCATTCTGCAAGGTCAGAAGATTCTACGGAGCATCTGTCTTGACTTTCTCTTGTTGTGTTGTCTGGGCTGAACTGAAACCAAGGTTAGTCCCCCCATTACTATTAGTGGAAAGCCCACCATACCTGCTGGGTTCTTTTCGCAAGTGAACTTAGGATGACAGGTCAAAATAAAACCCTGTTTGTCACCTAAGTTGGGCCGCATTACACCTCTACACCAAATAAATGTTAAAACTAGTTAATTCAACACCACTGCAGGTGGACATTTACTTCTATCTAGTTGTGATTTTAAAAAATTGCTTTGGAACTCTTTCCTCTACTTGTTTTCTGTTTCTAAACCTCTCAGCAGCTCTGAGACGTCAATGTTTGAAGAGATTTGAGAATGTTTTGATCAGGGCTATGGGTCATGTCATGGGTACACCGACATTGACCAGGTGTCTGGGAACGTTAGCACCTCTACATCACTTGGTGATGAAAGTGCGTTTAGGACAACATGCCACGTACCTGTGAAAATGAACATTGAAGACACCTACATGGCAAATGTATCAATGTAAGACTACATGGTCCCATGAACTGTTGGGTAGATGATCTATTTAAATTAAAAACCTTAATGATCCTTCTGATAGTTCTGTTGTACCAGTGCCTGGTCTGCTCTTATAAACGGTCGACGATATCTCATTAATATGAGTGTAGGTTTTGTCTCTTTTTAAAAAAAAATGTTTTCCTTGAAACAGCAGTGTGTCATGGAGTCATTGAGAGGAAACAGCTGACACATGGACGCTGTTTTACACTTGAAGTTAGAGATGGGGGTGGATACGTCCATTTACCCGTGTGCCCCCATGGCTTCATGTAGCCCTGCACTATTTTTGAGAGATGGCAGCTGCAAGGAAATGAATCAGAGGTGCATTCGGTATATCCTGATTGTAGTCTGCTATTGTGGTTTTGAAATACGTTGAAAAAGGCACCATACATCATTTGCTTGAACAAATCGCCGTGATTAATTAACATTTATTTAAGGCAGGAAAGCAGGAGCTATTGTGAAAGCAAGAGAAGGATAAGAGGGAGGGAGTCAGTATTGGTGGGTAGTTACTGTATGCCAGACACTGCGCTAGAAACAAACAAATCACCGTCCTCTTCCCAGCTATTAAAACATTGATTATTATCCCCTTTTAAAGTAATTTGAAGACTAAATTTCTAAAAATTCACAAAGGTCTTCTGTAGAAGGGTCAGGATTGGAATCCTAAAGCCAACCCTGTTCATAGTTAATTCTTACAGCTTCAAATAAAATCAGTAAATTTTGAAGAAGATTCATAAATTCATTAGATTCTTATAGCTGTTCATTAAAAAAAAATTTTTTAAGCTGATGTAACATTGGGTCATAAGCCCATTATGGCACCGGAATTTGAAACATTATTGTGTTCAGTAAACTCCGTAAGTTTTGAAGCAGAGCAGGTTGTTCTCAAAATGATTTCCATTCTTATTCTTGAATATAAGTTAATACTTGTGGAAAGGGGAAAATGGTTTATTTTCATGGATAAAATTCAAGGTTATATATTTTTCTTTAATCATGATATAATTTCTAAAAAATTTTTTTCAAACTTAAAACATCTGTAAGCTGTTAATAAAATAGCTTTGATTATAGAAATAGCAGTCAGGCATCTTATCACTGTCATATAAAATCCCCGTATAAGCAGCTTTGTCTTAATTTTTTGTGAAAGTGATTGCCTATATTTAGCATCCCTTGGGATTTAATGAAAGTAGCTAAATTATACATCCCTGAAGACATCTCTTAGCTAATAGCACATTCAAAGAAATTTGCCATGTGTTGTTTTTTAAACCTATACCTGCATTTAAAACCAACATAAAGTGCTTTCATCCAAAGACCTGTTGATATTGAAGTTGAACAGCATCTCTGAATAGATATCATTGCAAAGATTAGCACCACCGTGGTGTCCGTTCAGTAAGCAGTCGTTGGTGATTAGTGAACAAATAGTTGAATCAATAGATTAACGGCTTGTGAGAGCTTCTCGTCTTTGCTGCTCTGTCAAGGCCCCTCTGCCTTTCTTCCTGCCAACATGTTCTCCAAGGGGTGAGCCTAGCTCAGCATGACTGTCTCCTGGGAGAGTTCCTTCCTGTCTCCAGGTGTCGCAAGGAAAACCAGCAACGCCCTTGTCCTAGGCTGCCTTGCAGATGGATGGAGGTCTCTTTCTTGAGGTAGTAAAACCCCTTGAAGAAACCCAGCGGATGCTGGAAAGATGCGTTTGTTTTCAACTGAGTTCAGTTGTCGTAGGTCTTATGCTTTTGTAGCTGAGCATAATTAATTATTTCCCAGTTTTATAATACCATCGTTGCAGAGATTGGAGCATATTTATTTATGTGATGAGACCGGTTAGAACAACACCACGGCACTTACGTGACACATGCGCTGCGTTATGACACATGTTACTCAAGTAATCAACCCGCAGTCACTCGGGGGATGCAGCTTCCAGCCAGCCAGTTACTCCACGAGGCTCATTTCTCGGGGGAGTGGAGCTGGGGGTCTCCGGGGAGAGCCTGCGTTCCGTCACCCCGCGAGGCGTGTGGGCGAGGAGGGTGTGTGCGCTTCTCAGGGATACCCACTCGGGCCTCCTCTGGAGTGACCGTATGTGGCACCGTAAGCTGAGAGCTGAAGTCAAAGACGTGGCAGTGGTGCCTGGTGCCCACCTGTGGGTGACACGCGGGCTTTGTGTTCGGTCTCTTCATGCTACTTATTGAGAGCAGCATTGTGGCGGGTTAAGCTTGATGGAAAGTGACACTCTGGCCCATTTTAAATGGATTTGCCTCCACCACCCTGGGTCAGACAGGATTGCGGTCCATAGCAGAGCGCATGGCAAGTTCGCTTTTACAGAGTTGGTGTGATTCGTGTGCCGTGTATGCTGTTTGAATGGTCAAATGGAATGAATAAATGCATGAATTGACTGCCCTGCTGTTGGCTGTCACGTTTAACTCTTTTATGTCAGCTTGCTGTTTTTTCAAGTAATGGGGTGTACACTAATAGCAGCCCCCCCAAACACAGCAACAGGTCAGGCAGAAGGCGTAGGGAGAGTTTGTGGTGCGTTTGTCTATGATCATCCCCCAACTTTGTGACAGCACGGGTGCCATTTTACATAAAGAACTTTTTCATGCTAAAGGCACAAGAACTGCATACCCTGAAGGTCACCTTGAAGGTTAAACTTGAACTGAATGCCCTTATCCAGTCATTGTAGTTGGGTAAGCACAGTGGGGCCTGGTTTAATTTCATCTAGAGTCATGTACATAGGTACATAGATTGCTACATAAGCACTACAGAACATTAAAGAGTAGAAGACAGCTTCTGAGCGATTAGCTCCTAGGTAGTGCCTGCAGATCAGTATCAGCAATCGTGAGATGTAAATTGTCAGCCAAAAGTGTAGAGTGGCCCATGAAAGGCAATCAAATGTCTTTGTCAACATTTGTACCCGTAGAATGATTAGATGTGGAATAAATGACATAGAATGTCACCTAATTCAGACATCTGTTTTTAAGCAAGATTCTCACATCTTACTAAATGATTTTTATAATGTATTATATACATATATGATATATACACCCATATGTAAGATGCCTTATTGAAGGTTTATTTAACAGTCGCTAGTCTAGATACTAAGAATACAGAGAGGTACATACTTTCCTTTTTCTTTAAGATTTCAAACAAAGACCTCTCATAAACTTCTTATTACCATGTTTCCATATCCCATATTCTCTTACAGACTCTTTTGTCTCTTACCTGTTCTCATGGAAGTGGAGAACTCACTGAGGAAATAATACAACTGTATTACAATAAGTTAGTCTATATATGGACTTAAAAAAATAACAAAACATTGGGTCATGCGGGAAGACATTAAAATGCATCCTTATCCCTTCAAATTCTTGTTTTCCAGCTACTATATAAATAGCTATGCTCCATATAAACAACATCATTGGTATTATTAATGATGGTGGCTTAGATCCCCTGCCTGAGGGACATACAACATGTTGACTCAGGATATTCTGGGAAGGGTGGATCCACTGTGCAGCCATCGGGGAGTTGTCAGTACCCACCGTTTGCCGGTCAGCCTTTCATGCAGCTGAGCATGTGCTGGACACCTGGAAGCGACCCTTGCATGGTATTAAATATTGTAAATCCAAAAGGAACTCAACTAGCTACATTCATCTTTTTAAAATCATTTCTCGGACCTACGTTCCTAGGGCTGCCCACTCAGCAAGAAGTCTCGCTTCCTGAGAGTCGTTACGTGAAATAATTAGAATGCCCACTTCTGAGAACCTTGGTTGTTAAGAGGAAAGACGTACTGCTGAAGAAAATTCACATTTTAGGGCTACCGTTGCTCTGTAGGATGTCAAATAGCTTTGCGTCTTAAAAAACAAAGCTATGTCCTTCTGCCTGTGCTGTAGAAGAAGAAAATGTTGGCGGAGATAGACTTATTTGCTTATCTGGTTTATTTTAACCTCCCAGCTTAACATTTTGCTTTGTAACGAGCTAGATTAGAGAGCTGAAGCGCATATTTTCATTAGCACTTCAGCACATTCTTGGAACAAAGTGAACCAAGCAAATGATTTTGCCCTTTCATGAGTGAAAGAAGCTTTAATGAAAAAAAATATGCCAATAGAATGGTAGTTATAATAAAGAATTTTCCCCACATATAAAATATCACCATTTTAACTTGAAGAATGAGAACTGTTCTGTATTCTGTTGTACTTAGCAGTGAACCATTAACACTTGGATACAATTAAATATTGAATTTTCCCTCTTCCAGAATAGTAGTTAATGGTAATTTTCAGCAACAAAGGATGCAAAGGGTGTTTTGAATAATATAATATTTTAGTCTCTGATTTTTTAAAAATATAGGTATCTACAAAGTAAAAATAGAGGCAGGAGGCCAACTGATTGAGAAGATATAAACGAATTAAGTATTTGAAATGATGCATCGTTGGCTAACCTAGATATGCTGGAAGCATAACTTGGATTCATTTCAGTTTATTTAACAAACGTTATTTGAAAGCTGAGTTACATTATGATCATGCCATTGGTCTTACAGGTCAAAATAAGATCTCATCTATAAAAACATACAAGGGTTATGCCCCCAAATTAATGCAATTAAAGAGAATCTCTACTCGTAACAATGAATGGTCTTTCTCAGCTTTTAGAAGCGTGTGTGGTTCAGGATTTATTCTGGTTATTTTCACCCTAATGAAATGGAGATGCAAGGGTGGAGAAAGAGTGACTGCTCAGTGGGTCCCCTCTACCCTTTGATTCATCTCCACCTCACCCTCCATCAGCCGCCACCTACCTTGGACACTTTCTGTTGTTACACCAGTCCTGGGCTCGATCCTCCCCCATGACCTGAGACAGGAGTTGCCTTATAACATCCACACGTCCTTCTGTCCCAGCCAGAGCAGGGCCCTTCCCAGGGCAGATGGCCCAGCTGACGCACGTTTATATTTTCTGAACATGGATAAAGTTGTCCCAGAATCCTGCATTCATGGGGAAATTGAACTGCAATCTCTATTATACTATGACCTGTAAAATACCATGGCAGGTTTCTCTTCTTCAGGTTAGAAATAGAAGATTTTTATTTCCCTAATATGCTTAAGAAAAATTAAGCCAAGAAGGGCTGAAGGGAAAGATTTGAAGAAAGAGGGCTTCATGTTGTCACATTCTCCCCTGTGTACAAGGGCGGGCACCGTGGATTTAATCCGTTGTGTTGAAGAGAAAGGGTCGCTGCTGTCGCTGTACCATGACAAGGAAAAATCATTACAGGGTTGCTACTGGGTGTTCTGGCCAGGTTTTGTTTGAAATAAATGAATGCTCACTGTAATCATAAGGACAAATACTAAAAATATCACTACACACATGGATATTTTCAAATATCTGCTCCGAAGCAGTGAAATACTTAAGATATATTCTGCTTTATTAACCATAGCTAACTATTTTTAAAAGCTTAACATTTTAATTTTTAACCTTTGTTTATTTTTCTAAAATTTCTAGCAGCACTTTGAAAGTGCCAATGATTTAAAAAAATAAATGTAAGACCAACTAATATACAATATTTATCTAACTTTGGGAGAGTTACTTTTTGCCTTTATTTCTTACTCTACAGGAGATGGAATTAAATTTGAGAGATAGTATACTCATCTTTAAAAAAACAAAATTTTAGCCCTGGCTGGTGGCACAGTGGATGGGGCGCCAGCTTGTGAATCCAGGGGTCGCTGGTTCGATTCCCAGCCAGGACACATAACCAGGTTGCAAGTCAGGTCTCCAGCCAGGTCCGTAGCTGGAGGCAGGTGAGAGGCAACCGTACACTGATGTTTCTCTCCCTCTCTGCCTCTCTCCCTTCCCCTCTCTCTAACAATAATAAATAAAATCTTTGAAAAAATAACTACAATAAAACAAATTTTATACATGCCCCCTCATGTGCATTTTGGGGGAGAGTCGGCTGAACTGGACAGATTTAACTTCTTAAAATTTTTTTCCAGAACCATTTGATCTGTTCTATTGTCTACATTAATTTTCTTTTTCACTTACAATTGTGAATATCGTAGCTGCTATATTTAGGTGCCTGCATTCCTTCTAACACAACCATGTCTCTGTGGGGACCAAGAGTTAATGTTATGACATTTCATGCCAGTGGATTGTCAGTGGCCATGAATTTTCTAAGCTTTTGTTTAATTCAAAGTTTTTATTTTCACCTCTCTTTTAAAGCTGTTTTCATCGAGCATAATATTTTAAATTGGGCATTATCTTCTTGAGTCAATAGGTCATTCAACTGACGTTTGCATGTCATCACTTCTGCTGAGAAGTCAGCTGTCAGTCTCATCATTGCTCCTTGGAGATCTTGGTGTTTTTAATTTGGGTTGTTCCTCCATGTTCTTTTAGTCTTTTGTTTTCAGTAGTTTTACAGTCATGTACCTAGCGAATCTCCTTGGATTTCTACTGCTTGACATTGGGAATAGTTCATAAATTTTGCTTGATATCTTTCATTAGTTTTACAAAATTCATTATCCCTTGAAGAGAGTTTTGCCCTTTCTCCCTTAAGACTTCCCATGAACACATTTTAACCTTTCTACTCGGTGCCGTATTCCTCTATTATTCTGTTAATGTATTTTCTATTCAGTTTTGATCTTTGTGCTATAATCTGGATCCTTTTTATAGCCTTATCCTTCCATGCATGCATCCTTTTTATATACCAGATCCTGTATGCTCTTAAAGTGACTTATTACTTTTAATTATTGCACTTTTCACTTCAGAGTTTTCAGTTTTACTCTTTTTTCATAGGTTTTTAGATTCCTAATAACATTTTCCATTTTTCTGTCTAAATTCTGAATATCTTTGAATATTTACTCTAAAGTAGGAGGCTGATGCCTCCAATAGCAGAGTTATGTGTTGCTCTGTTTTTTTTCTTAATTAAAAAAAAAAAAAGATGTTATTCATTATTTTTAGAGAGAGGGGAAGGGAGGGAGGCAGAGAGGGAGAGAAGCATCAATGTATGGTTGCCTTTCACCTGCCTCCAGCTGGGGACCTGGCTTGCAACCTGGTTATGTGCCCTGGCTGGGAATTAAACCAGTGACCCTTGGGTTTGCAAGCTGGTGCTCAATCCACTGAGCCACACTACCAGGGCCATTACTTTTCTTAGAATGTCTCATGTTTTTTAGTTAGAGTTAAAAATAAAAAACACATGTATTGACAACTGTAGAAACATTCCCATCCTCCTCCAGAGAGGGGATGCCCCCTGTCCTTCCGCAGAAAGACGGGATGGAGTAGATGTGTTAATCCAGTCACCAGCTGGGCCAGCGGGAGGCTAACTTTCAGACTTTGCCAGGCTCTGCGAATCCCTGGTTGACCCCATTAATGTGTTACGTGTCCCCAACTCCTGAGAGCCTAGGCTGTTTACAAGCTTGCTTCCTGCAGGCTCCTGGGTAGTGAATTTTGTCTCAGTTGATGAGTACTGTGCTCTACTTTCCATCAGCTTTCTGATGAGCGTCTTACCTATTTCCCTGCAAAGCTGAGACTTCAACAGGTGTCTCAGGAGAAGACACTTCCATCGGTCTCCCTTCCTGCTAGACGTGGGCACCTTGGTTCTGGTTGCCCTGGCCAGTGCCTTGGGGGGCATCAGCAGTTTGCGGATGATCAGTTCATCTCTCGCCGGTTTCTCTCTCTACCATCTAAGCCCTACTTAGCCCTCCCACTCTCTTTAGACAGAAGTTTGTTTATGGGATTGTTGGCTTATATTTACCCACCTCCTTTCCTGATTGTTACCAAAAGGAATTTTCCTCCCGTACCTGACATCAGACCTCAGAGGCAAAAGTCCTTCTTATTTATATTTTCACCTCAATACTGAAACATTTAGGCAAAAATTTTAAAAAGAAATGACATTCATGTTGTATAGTACAGGTACCTAATGTTACCCATAAAGGGATAACTATACCAACTGCAAGACAATTTTGGAATCGTGAACCTAAATTTTTTTTTTTATTAGCGCATAAGTAACATTATTCTTGCAGAATTACCAAGTCTTTGACAGTGGAAACTCAATAACCGCTTTAAAAGCTACTTGGTATTAAATATTAAGTTCTAAATAAAGCCATAGTAATGTGACACAAATCCACTGACATTAAGGCCTAACTAATAGCCCTTCTTTATTGAACCGTAAATGCACTATTAACTGAGAGAAGCAGAGGCATTTCCATGTGGTGGCCAGCTGACCGCTGTGGTGGAGGTGAGATATTTTCCCCCAGGACTGTGGCATTTCTGAGTACCCTTCACTTCCCCACATGAAGTCCATGACAAAAGGCGGGGGGCGGGGAGGCCTCACTGCTACTTGTGTCGCAGTTCCTTACCGCGCTCTGCGCCTGTGCCTGTCCCCGCGGTGTTACTCCGGGTCCCCTAACCCCAGGCACCCCCCGGCCTGGGACCGGAGACCGGGCAGCCCTGGTTTTCCTCTCTGCTGTCACTGCAGCACAGAGTGACCATCTGCTGGCTGCCTTGTGAAACCCGAATCAGGCTGGTTCACCCTGGTGTGTGTGTTATGCGCCTTTTAAAAAATGTGCACGTGGAAGATACTCAAAAAAATATGTATACGCACATGGCAGTTTTGTTTTGTTTTTAAATTTTATTGTTGTTGTATCACATCCATCCCCTTTTTGCTCCCCTCTGTCCCCCTCCCCACCCACCCATTCCCCCCAAAGTCAATCCCACCTGTTGCCCATATCCCTGGTTCCTTTATACTAGGTTCCTGTCTAAGCTGCTCCCCTTCCTTGCCTCTGCCTCCCCCCTCCCCCCAACCCCGTTCCCCCTGACCACTGAAGGCCTATTCCTTGTATTCATACACTTGGTTCTGTTTTGCTTGTTGTTACATGGCAGTTTTTTATTCAACGCAAAGAGGCTGCAGGAGTGGCAGGGTGGGGCAGTCTCCCCAGTACAGACGGGCCCAGCGCCGCGTGTCCTCAGCTCCAGCCTGCAAAGTGGGGGCTGTCGGTGCTGGTCCTTCAGGGGCTGCGGAGTCTGAGTTTCCTGCCACGGCCCCTTCCAGTTCAATGCTGCCTTCAAGTGCAGTGAGGCCCTCTGGGGTGGCCCGGGTGAGCCTTCACTCGGGTCCGCTCAAGAGATAGTGTGGAGTGGGATGAAATCCTAGACCCCGTGGGCGGGTCGTGTCCCGAGGAGAGAGCCATTTATCTTTCGGGCTGACGTTTCTAACCGGTATTTCTGTCCAACATCCGATGCCATGGTGGGTCCGTGCATCTCCACACTGCATCTGCTGCCATGGAAACAGGCCCGCCATCCCTGCGCTCCTGAGAAGCCCCCCCCAAAGCTGAACTTCCCTCCCGGTGGGGCGTCTTGGCTACCCACCCTGGGCCTCCTCTAGCGTCTTGCGTATTGATTGCTGGTTCCCCT
This sequence comes from Noctilio leporinus, assembly GCA_004026585.1. Lineage (NCBI taxonomy): Eukaryota > Metazoa > Chordata > Mammalia > Chiroptera > Noctilionidae > Noctilio > Noctilio leporinus. Next base: position 49,979 of record PVIW01002649.1, read on the forward strand.
GTATTTCTCAGTACTGGTCCACGGTGCAGGGGAAACAAAGCTTTTGTATCAACAAGGACAAGCTGGAAGGCACAATGGTCCAGGTGTCCCTGCGCCCCAGCCAGAGCCACGTACCCCGCCTCCACCACGGGAAGCCCGCAGATTTGATCTGATTGTGGGACCCAGGCCTTGGCAGTGGCTGGGATGGCTGACCTCCGGGTCCATCTGGAGGGAGGTCCCCGTGTTTTCCTGGGAGCTGGGGCACTGGGGGGAACCCTGGACACCCAATATCGATCCTGAGGAAAAAGCAGATGTTGGGGATCGCGCCGTCCCAACCCAAAGAGTCATCTCATTTCTACTCCAAACACTTGCTTCCTGACTGGAGTGATTCTCTCCCACATGCCACGTGGACCTGCTGCAAAGGCTTCCCGCGGGACCACATGCTCATTCTATGTTAAATACCTTTAGAAAATGCCCGTGCATTTCTAAACACATCCTTCTGACGTCCTTCTAGAGTAGTAATTCCATGAAATAGTTCTCATTGCTAGTAATCCTCTTATTTGAGATGCTGCCTCTCCGAGAAGGCCCCTGGTCTGGAAGAGCTAAAACACCCTTTTCCTGTAGGAGCAGACCTCTGACAGCAGGAACAACGAAAGAGGAGAATTAAATAATTTATGGGCTGTTTTCTGGAACCAGCCTCTCTTTTGTTGACTTGATTTATGTCCCCAGCATGGTCACTGGTGTCACCTGTCTGCCAGGTCGTGCAGTGAAACAGAAACATTCAGGCACAAGAACACACACACACACGGCTTCCTGCCTGCAGAAAATCCCGCTGAAGGTAAAACCGGGGTCTGGAAATGAATTATGGAAGGTGGGGCTCATAAAAAGATCGTATTTCAGGGTCACATGTGGTCGGTTTCGCGGCAAATCACAGTAAGGTCCTCCAGAGGGAGGGACTCCTCTGACGGATGAAAGTCGCGTTGGGGTTACTTCTCAGCCACTGATTGTGATTGTCATCTTCGTGCTGAAACCACGCTGTCTGCCTCGAGTGCACGGACACGCGGGTTAACCCTGGGAATGCCTGCGCTGTCAAGCGGTCAGTAACGCCCCGCACTCTACCGTTTAAACTTCCGAGACGGGGAGAAAGATGTGGTCAGAATACAGTGTGCAGGTTGGGACTACGGCTGTGCTGCTGTTCTTCCCATCTGTGGGGCGCAGAGCCAGGCTCCCCCAGGCTGGGAGAGGGGGGTGTTGGGGGGGACGGGTGCAGGGTAACTAACGCCATCCTGTTCGTGGGACCCTGGAACCCCCTGGTTCTGGCCCAGTAGCAATCCCAACACTAGCAACCCTCCCAGTGGCCCCTGTTCACTGAGCGCGTCTCGTGTGCCCAGCGCACGGTGTGTGACGGCGTCTCATGCGCACGCCAGTGACAGGCTCTCTCAAGGTTTTAGCAGCCGGGAGGAAAGAGGCTGGTGTCAGACTCACAGGGGTCCCGTCTCGGCTCTGACCCCTGGGTCGCCTTCGGGAGGCGGCGCGTTGAATTTACACCTCCGTTGCTTGTTCTACAAACGGAGGGCGTTTCTGACGGTGTCATGGCTGAGGCCTCCTGACGAGTGAGGTGCGAGGTGTGTCCAGAAAGCGTGGAGTCAGCGGCAAGATAATTGGAACAGTTGGCCCGGCTGGTACTTTTGGGACGAGACCCGGTGTGAATGTTTGCATGTGTGTTTGTAGCTGCCCCTCGATACCCCTCTCTATAAGAATAGAGATACCTGTGAAACGGGGCGCAGGGAAGCGGATGGCCTGTCCCCCACATGCTGGCTGTGTCAGGGCCAAGGAAAGGGAAACTGAGGATCCCTGAACCGTTTCTCCACTTCTCCTTTTCAAATACGCAAGAATTCCACACGTTCCCTAACAAGCAAAACAGAGCTAACCCACTACCTGAGTTATTTCATCGAACGGACATCTATTTGAGTAATTACTGAGTGCCAGGCGGTGTTTATCTAGACCGTGTCACCTGCGGTCACTTGGTGAGGAAAAAGATATCTCGGGCACAGGTTTAATCCTGCCGCTGTGACTTTGAATTCAGTGTTTTTTTTTTAAAAAGAAATTGGCTGGTGCCCTGGCTGGGGTGGCTCAGTTGGTGGGAGTGACGTCCTGTACACCGAAAGGGTTGTGGGTTGGATCCCAGGGCAGGGCGTGTGCCCAGGCTGTGGGCTCAATCCCCTGAGCAGTAGAAGAAGAAGGGGGGGAGGGGGACAAGCAAGGGGCAAGGCTCTTTAGCCCCCAGGAGCTGAAAAGAGCCGGTAATGAGAGAATGGAGGACTCTTCCTGCACCAACACTGCATCAGTTCCCTTTGGAACGTTGGTAAAAAACCACACTTTCAGGTCCGCAGTTTACAAAAGTGGATTTATGACATTAGAGGATGATCTCAACCCATGGTATTTAAAAGGTGTTTTCAGCCTCAGGCTAGAAGTTTTATCCCTCCTCTAAACCAATTTGTCATTTATTTAGAAACAGAATCAATACACGCCAGAGCAGTAGTGCTCATGATTCATCATGGACGGATGGGGAGATTTTAAAATCTGTTTCCCTCTGACACAGCGGGCCAGTGGACGTCTGTGGGGGCAGCAGACATTGATTACTTCCCTTTATAGTTTACGTTTTACAGCGGGTCCAGACAGAGCCTTTTCCACGGCAGCGTGAGGGGACAGAGAAAGGGGAGCCCAGATATCCTGTTCTCCGGTGACTTGTGATGTTCTGCATTTTATACTGCTGATTTGTGTGTCTTCTAAAAAGACACTAAAATTATTATGAGATGACTCAGAAGTGATTAGAGGGAGTTCTTCATTTTCAACAAATGAAAGCAACATTACTACTAACACGATGATGATGATGATGATGATGATGATGATGATAGTGATTTTGCTGACAGAGCTGACAAGGGAGCATGATACTTAGATGTTCACATCGTAGGGGGTTGCTTGCTTTTGATTAGTTCCCAGTCCCAGGGCTCACTGGATGTTTGCGCAGGACCGGCAGCTCTCCGTGCAGGTGCAGAGGTACTGAGAAGCCTCCCTGACAATCAGAAAGGAAGGCTTTGCAGGCCTTGGGAAATCGTGATGCCATATGGACGAACTTTGCATAGAGGGAGAGAAGGGGAGGGGAACAGAGGGCGTGTGGTTCAGTTTGAATTCTTCCTCAATCACGATGGAAAAAGTATGTGAAGAAGCTGTAACAGAACCCCGAATGCCCAGGGTGCCCTAGAAATAGTTTTTCTGTAAACTGATGTACGGAGTTTTCTTTTGTCTTCTTCGTGGGTGTGACTAATGTTGGAGTTTTTTTTTTTTTTTTAAATTTAATCTTACAGTCTTTATTACAAAGGGATTATATATAGACCCTCCTAGTCAGTAGGCTACAGAGTGTGAAAGCCAGGAGATTATGGCTTCCCATCAAATGTTGGAGTTTTGATTAGACAGCTCTTTGGGAAGAGAGACCTAAGGTGCTCGCTCTCTTGAAGTAAGACGAACGTGTCGGCATGACCCGCCGTCACAGAGCTGGACGGGCACAGGCCCGGGCCAGGGCCTGCGGGGCAGCCCGTGAGGGGACTCACAGGGAGTTTATGCACCGACTCAGCCCCCGCACGACAGCCAACTTCACCCTCCGCTGCGCCAAGGTTTAGCGGTTAATCGGGAAAAGCAGGAAGAGAGTGATGGTGTCGCTGACCTCACACGTGGGCTCTGGTGTCCAGCCTCAGTGACTCTCTTTACGCTCCTGAACCCAAAAGCATTCACAGTTACATGACCAGTAGAGGTTCATAGAGCCCAGGGTAAGAATTCCTTAGTTACGTGACTGACATGGCAGTTGCCCAAGGGACTGTCCATTATTTGTGTTCTGAATGCCCCGTATACTGTACACAGGTGCGACAGTCTGTCTCAGCTTCATTGGTATCCGTAAAGGTTTGGTGAGGTACCAGTTGGTTCATGGGGTGTAATGACAACAAATCCTCAGATTTTACATTATGGGCTTTTTTTGTTGTTAATCACACTCAATAATTTCCTGTTCTGTAAAGTAACATCAAGAGGGTGCCTTTGGATTTGCACTAAAATTGACGTTAACATAACACTGTAAAATACTGCTACCGGCCGTTAAAAGCTGCTTGAGGAGCAGGGTGAAAACTCCAACACAGAGACAGCAAACATCAAAGGAGACACAGAGACCGTGAAAAAGAACCAGTCAGAAGTGTGGAGTGAAATATCTGAAGTGAGGAAAAGACTACGAGAAAATCAACAGAAGAAGTGGAGGAACAAACCAATGATTTAGCACTCGGGTGGCAGAACCCACCCAATGAAAGCATCAAAAACAAAGAGGAATTTGAAGAAAATGAGAAGAATTGAAGGAGCCCTGGGACATCAAGCGTGACAACATCTGCATCTTAGGGGTGCCAGACAGAGAAGAGAGAGAAAGAGGTTGTGAACCTACTAGAAGAAATAGCACCTGCAAACTCCCCTCGCCTGGCAAAGGTAAAAGGCCTATGAATCCAGGAAGCACAGAGAACCCCAAACAAGATGAACCCAGAGAGGCACAGCACCAAGACGCAGTCTAATTAAAATGGCAAAGGTTAAAGACAAAGAATCTTAAGAGCAGCAAGAGAAAAGCCGTTAGTCACAAGGGAGCTTCTGGGAGACCAGCAGCTGATTTCTCAACAGAAACTTTACAGGGCAGAAAGAAATGGCACAAAATATTCAGAGTGATGAAAAGCAAGGACCTACAAACAAGAGGACTCTACCCAACTTTAAACTATCATTTAAAGTTGAAGGAGAGAGACAGAGCTTCCCAGATAAGAAAAAGCTAAAGTAGTTTATTACTACCAAACCGCTATTATAAGAAATGTTAAAGCGACTTCTTTAAGAAGAAAAGAAAAAAAAAGAAATATAAGTATGAATAAAAAATGGCAATAACTACATACCCATCAGTAGACACTTTAAATGTCAGTGAATTAAATACTCCAATCAAAATGCATAGTGTAGCTATGCACTATTACAGGATAGGAAAACAAGATGCATAGATTTATTGTTAGCAAGAGACCCACTGAAGATTAAGATGCACAGGTGGAAAGTAAAGGGAGAGGAAAAGATATTTTATGTTTTAAAAATGCTGAGGTACAACACTACAATACTTATATCAGACAAAGTAGACTTTAAAACAAAAGCTGTATAATGAGACAATGCAGGATATCACATAATGCGTAATGATAAAGGTATCAGTCTAACAAGAGGACATAAATCTTATCAACATTAATGTACAAAAGCTAGGTGCACCTAAATGTACAAAGTGAATATCGTTGAACGTGAAGGGAGAGATTGATAGTAATCCAGTCATAGTTGGGGACTTGAACCACTTATCTCAATGAACAGGTCTTCCAGACAATGAATCAAGAGGAAAACAGTGGCCTTAAATGACACATCCGACTGGATGAATTAAATGAGCAGTTTTGAAATAATGAAAAGAAATCTCTGTACTAATGATCTAAGAGGCTGAGAGAGAAGGCAGTAATTTAAATGGTGAATTGTCTGGAGGTGAAAAAAAAAAAAAAAAAGGAAAAGAATTACACACTGGTGGTTACAGAACAGACAGGGGACAGTTAAGAATAATAAAGGAAATGGAGAAGCCAAAGAATTGACATAAGGGGGAAAACTGGGACAACTGGAATAGCAAAATCAATAAAATATATTTAAGAAATAAACGGAGATGGCCTTCCATGTCATTTTCAAGGTAACTTGGTAAAATGCCTCTTTATTCTTCTTTGATTTGGACTGTGTAACGCGTTTGCGGATACCTGACTAACCATGAAACCCGTGCCCATGGCTTAAGGGAGAACACTGGTATTCCTTACCAATCATGCTGTTAGTACCGCTGCCGAGGTGTGTGGTGCACAGGGTGGGAGAGTGTGCCGACCCTAACCTGGTGGCTGTTTTGTTTGCGCTTTCAGAGCCGAGGGCAGTAGCATGGCATGAAGCATGGCCCAGTTCTACTACCGCAGGAACGTCAACGCGCCCCACAGGGACCGCATCCCCCTGAGGATCGTGCGGGCGGAGTCGGAGCTGTCGCCGTCGGAAAAGTCCTACCTGAACGCGGTGGAGAAGGGAGACTATGCGAGTGTCAAGAAATCCCTGGAGGAGGCGGAAATCTACTTTAAGATCAACATCAACTGCGTCGACCCTCTGGGCAGGACGGCCCTGCTGATCGCCATCGAGAACGAGAACCTGGAGCTCATCGAGCTGCTCCTGAGCTTCAACGTGTACGTGGGCGATGCCCTGCTGCACGCCATCCGCAAGGAGGTCGTGGGGGCCGTGGAACTGCTGCTCAGCCACAAGAGGCCCAGCGGGGAGAAGCAGGTACGTGTGCAAACGCTGGTTTCCCTCTGTTTTCCTGGCAGGTTTCTGTAGGTCTTCGAACAGAAGCTTCGAAACCAAAGCTGGAGGGTAGAAAACTGTTCTGTGCAAGTTCATAGCCTCCAGCGTGCACGGCCTCCACCTGCGACCCTGGCAGGACAGCCCTGTAGTGGGAACCTGGTTGGCGTCCTTCCCACCGGACCACGTTTCTCTGTGACACCCCATCCGGTTGTCTGGGGCTCGCTGGGTCCCCGTGGGTGTGGGTGCGTCCTCTCTTGCCTGTCATTTCATGAGTCTCGGGGGGCAGCCGGGTTCTCCTGCTGGTTTTCTGTTTCAACTGCTTGCCTGTCCGGAGATTCCGTGTCTACCCGCAGAGGCGAATGGTGTCACCCGATTTTTGATAACTGTGCTTTAGCAAACTCCAGGGGTCTCTTAAATTGAGACTTAGGTTACATAAATCAAAAGATCACTAGAGGCTAACGGAACTCCGACTGTACACTTCACATTTATTAATGACGAAATTGGAAGCGGCATCTCATCATCCGTAGAAGATAAACTAAAATAAACTAAAATGTCACATAATGTGATTTTTTTCTTTTGGCATCTCCCCGTTTTTACCACCGAGGGAGTCGAGGGATCAGAGGCAGAAATGAATAGGGAATCGGTGTGTGTCTTTCTAGACTCTTCCCTTTGTTACTGTCCAGTGTCTAACGTGTCTGCTGGACATGTTGCCAAGGCATTGGATGCACTGTGATGACTTGGAATTTGTCTTTTAAAGTAATATCCCGTTAAAGGTGAGAGCTATTACCGCTCTAGAAATTTTCGTCTCTTCAGTAACGTGCACGTCTCTATTTCTATAAAACAATACACTCGTAGAAGATGTTATATTCCTTTAAAGCAGCAATTTTCAACCAGCATGCCACAAGAATTTTTAAAACACGCAGCACCTGGCTCTGTCGTCAGGAGCACTGACCCCTTTTCCCATAGATTGTCCAATAAAATAATGAGAACAGCCAACGAGGTTGCGGCCATCTGGTGGCAATGCCCTGTCTTGAACCATAAATATATGGGTCGTGTAATAGCCCTTCTTGGCCACGTCACATAATAAGGTTGCCTCTGATTGGTTAGTTCTTGGTACCAGAAATTCTCATATGCAAACATAAGCCCCTGACTTTTAAGAAAGTCACTTAGGAGCAAAATGATCAGGCAATTACTATTACTATCTTTTCGTAAATCAATCAAAATTATACCTATTTTTTTGTGCACGTGACTCTTGGTGCCGCTGAATTTTATTAGTTTTTGTGAGATTAGTGCTGTGAGGTGAAGGAGGCTGAGGATCGCTGTTTTTAAAGGGAGCTCTGCCCTTGTCATTTCCTCACTGGACGACGTTCATCAGGCCCCTTGCCATTGTCAGCAGACGGACTCGACGGCTGCATGTCCCCTGGAAAAATGTCACTGTTTCTCTGGTCCTGTGTCCCGTCCACTCACCACTCCCCTGTCCCTGACCCCAGGCTGTGATAAAACTCGACTCCAGGACAGCAACTCTTCTCCGTCTGCCGCTTTGCTGGCCTTTTGTAGTTTGATTTCTGTCCAGCTGTTAACGGGCCACCTTCCTATTGCATCACTGACATTTGCTGGCAGAAAAACACCTTTGTTTCATCCATCCTCTCAATGTTGCACGAGCTTGGACGGGGTTGGACAGGTGATGGTATTTGTCATGATGTACGTCATGCTCTGTCCCAGTGTTCCACCACTAGGGGACGGATGGTCGAGCACTTAGGGACCAGGAGTGTGTTTTGATCAGTGGAGGTTCAGGGGCTACTCCTGTACCTGGGGATGTTGAAATTCCACAGTTATGCCCCCGCTGTTTCTGATAACAGTGACTTTATACTGCACACCCTCCTGTTTTACATAAGCAACCGTAAGACACGCATCATGACTAGAGTCTCGGTCATTTTAGATTGCACTCCGCAGAATTGCTATTGTACGTGTTTTTCTCATTTATTATCCAAGAGGACCTTCTTGGCCTTCTTGTCTAGGGCACGTGAGCCGTACATCTCGCTGTGTCTTCGGTCAATGATATCGGTGCTGGTGGCGTGGTCTGGCGTCCGGAGAAGATCTGTTATTACAAGCGGGGTTGTTGGAACATGTTAAGCTTTTGGGTTCAATTCGTGTCTCACAGGCAGGTCCTGGCTCCTCCAAGGCACTTGATCTAAACTGTGATTATGAATAAAAGGCAGTAAAGGTTTGAAATCTGCCAGCAGCCTGAAATATCCCAGGCCACGTGTTTCTGGAAAACTCCTGTATCAATTAGCCAAAGACTTTCCTTTTCTATTGGCACATGTTAAGGATTCCTCTTCCATGAAGGCACCGACAATGCCCCAAAATTGCATCTTTTTGAAAGAGCCAGTCCAATCCACCCATCCCTAAGATCTCGGCCTGCTGCACGGTGAGGTGAGTTTGTCACAGCAGGACGGGTATGGCACACGGCACACAGAAGGTGTCCTCCAGACGCTGAGGGAAACGCCATTGACTCTCAGCTACTGGTCCGTGATTTATTTAGGTGACACGGTTCCTAAGTACAGCCAACATCTTCTGGAATAGGCCCCATAAATCAGTGTGTTGTAGTAGCGAACGTGTCCCAGACAGGAATTTTTTCCCTCGTAAATTGCTCTTTGAAAACCACTTTGCATATTATTACAATCACTTCCCTGTCAGTCTCCCTCAAAGGCTCCAGGACACATCGCCATTCATTTTGGTGAGGTCATTGAAGCTGAGTGTCAAATCCTGAGAGCAGTAATATCCCAGTGGACAAAATAATAACTTGTCTTAAAATGGGTCGAGAAAGAGGATCTAACGGAAAAACCGTGCCAACCTGATTATTATGACACTTAGACGTTAAAAGGTGATCAATGTAGATTAGACTATACGGTATGGTCTTATTTTACACATTTGTCACATATTAATTTCTTTCCCTGGAAGACAGCTCAGTGTTTTATGGCCGTCTGAAGTCACAGGGCCCTCAGGCTTCAGTTAGTTTGTGTTTTCGTCTGGAACATTCTCCTGGGAAAACTCTGAGGCTACCCACACTCTCTGGAGTCTTAGGTCTGTTCGCAAAGACAGACGGAAAAATCTCATGGGAGTAGGAAGAAGGGTGATCACGGTGGGAAAGGTGGAAGCGAAATACATCCTCAGGGAATTGTGCATTTTTAGAAATTTTTTTGTATATTGTATTGATTACGCTGTTCCAGTTGTCCCAATTCTTTTCCCTTTGCTCCCCTCCACCCAAGACCCCCATTCCCTCCCACAGTCCCACCCCCTTCAGTTCATGCCCATGGGCTGCGCATGTAAGTTCTCTGATTTCACCCTTTCCTGTGTTATTCTTACCTTCCCCTTGTCTATCTTGTACCCACCAGCTATGTTTCCTAATTCCTGCCCCATTTCCCCATTTCACCCCCTCCCAGCTGATAACCCTCCCAATGATCCCCACACCTACGTTCCTGGTCCTCTCCTGGTCATTTGCTTGGTTTGTTTTTTGTTTTCCTTTTTGATTTTTAGGTTCTGTTGTTGATAGGTGTTTGTTGTCATTTTAATGCTCATTGTTTTGATCGTGTTTTCCTTAAATAAGTCCCTTTAACATTTCCTATAATACAGGCTTGTGAATTTAAACAAACTGGGTTTGCTAAATACAAAGCGTTACTGGGTAGAAGGTATCGGAACACGAGGAGAAGGGACTGAGGAAGAAAGAGGAAGAACCTGGAAGGGTTTGTACCTGAGAAACATTAATGTGTCAACTGGCATAGATGCTGTAAGAACAGGTTCAAGTCAGTCAGATTGACTCACCTTCTGATTTACTGCATTTCAACAGGAGGTCACGAGACACTTGGGACTTAAGAAGTGGACCTGCGATCGATACATAAATGACAGTGAAGCAAATACAATCAGTCGTCTTCCTGTCGTTCTGACATTTCCTCTTCTTGCCCTTCTAGATTGTTTAAATGTTCATGATGGTTCATATCTGAAAAGAGCTTCTCAATGGAGAATTTAACGAAGATATTTAGGTTTCTCCTACTGGGCCTCCCTGGATAGTTAAATATTTCCTTCCATATTTAACAGAGACCTTCAGATCAAAGTGTTTTATTTTTACTGTCAAACCATGGGGAAAGCAGGAATTGATTTCACGCACGAGGTAGACGGTGCAGAGAAGGCCCTTCCGTCCCCCTCCCAGGGGAAGGACACGTGTGTGCTTTCCTGGGGCCTCTCCCTGGCATCCCCATTACCCCAAGAATGGCTCATCATTTCCTGGGCTTTCCTTTCTTTCTCAGTTGTTGGACCTGTCTGCCCAGGGAATAGCTGAGTGACTTTTTCGCCCCTTTCCTCAGTCACCTGGGTGGTTACTGGAATTTTGCTGATTCCTGGCAGCCCCGTAAGATGAGGGCATTGCTGATCAGGGGCCCACGCTCGGGGCACCACCACCTGCAGAGCGTGGCAGGTGCCGCGACATGCGGGGCTGGGCAGGGCGAGGACTTGGCGACCACAAGAGACCTCAGGTGCTGCCTGCCTCTTGCACGGGCGTCATGTGCGACATTGGGCAGGTGGGGTTACGCAGGCAGGTGGCTTCTCCATCGGAACTCTGGGGCCGGTGACGAAGGAGCTGCAGAGTCAACGCTAAGAAGCTTAGAGCTGAGAGACAGCAGTTCTGACCTCGGACGTCTTCACCACCTCCGAACAGGGACAAGTGTCTGGGTCACTCTTGGCCTCAGTGTTGTGCCAGCTCATTAGGATTATGGTATGACTTACTTGCTGTTTACCGTCTGTTGGTGGCCCAGTTCTGTAAAAGTGCTCTATAAAGAAATGTAATAATAGCATAACGTGCTACAATCACTTGTTAGGCCATAATCTCTTCCTGTTGACAAACAAATGCACGAAGCATATAATACACGCTGAAAAGATAAATAAACACAGGCAATTTACCCTCTAGCGTGCATGACGCTTTTATTTTTTCCTTGAAAAATGCCATCGTTGGCAACAGAAACCCTGTAGAGCTCTTAGAGAGTTAAGGAGAATTTAATTCAGTTTACATTAAAAAAGAAAAAACCTCAGAGCCCGTAGAGGATCTTTAAAGAAAAGATCGTTTCAGGATATTTGCTGATTCAATTTGTGGCCCTAGAAACCGTACCTTTACGTGATCAGACTGTCAGAGTCTAAAATAGGACATTGGAATTAGCATGTTAATGAAGAATATGCTATCAACCCAAAATATAGTCTGCGGATGAAAACTAAAGCACATCGTTTCGTTGATAAGGATGCTGATACATACAGCTCTGGCTCCTGGCCCATAATTATGTTCTTGGGAGCATCTAAACTTTTCAGATTGAATTCCATGACTTTCTGCCCTGAAACTCAGATAACCCCCCAAAATTTACTTTGAACTCTTGCAGCCCTTTGGTCTTTCTCACTGGGCTTCTGCAGCTTCAGCCACGGAGCCTGACCTACAGTCCTGTTTGCTACAGCAGCCCGTGTGCCCGAGTCATCAGGGGGGTCCTGCAGACCCAGGGCATGTCCGCTGCCCTCAGTGGTCAACCAAGCGGGATTACCCCTCCCTCTGTGTTGTCATTACATCCTGGATGTTTGCAGTAAGTGAACCTAATATACGTGTCATCATAATCTTAGGTACTATAGTCAGAGAGGGGAGGTGGAGGAGAGAGAGGGAAAGAGAGAGAGAGAGAGAGTTACAGTGAAATATCAAAGATGCTTGCTCCCCCAAATGCTTAGCCTGGTGTGGAACCTAACTAGATAAATGATCAGCTGTGGTTTCTTTGCAATTTTATGTAAATTATCAATAGAAAGGTTGTTGACAATATTGTCTAAGTCTACCATGACTGTGAAAAATCTGGAAATTACCCCCAAATAGGATCTTTATAGCATAAAGTAATAACCAACATAAAATAGTTTTATTAACAGATTATTTGACTGTCACCAAATTAAACCATCTTGCCATTTCACAACAGGAGTTTAACAGCGATTATAACATAGCACAGACTGTATTCGGTTAGCGGGGAAATGGCGATCAGAAGAAGTCTGCATAATTCTGTCCTCAGTGGAAAAAATTTTAAGGATGGATTGTGTTGCACAATTTAAATGTAAAGTGGCTGAAGCTAACTGATCATTCTGAGTCATAAATTAATGTGCTGTTTAATCTCCTTAGTCACTTTGACATTTCATCCACTTGCAGGACATTTGGCCCTGATCAAAATGTCCTCAAAGACATTCAGTCCGTGCCAAATGGTCCCTGGTATTTGGTCTTGTCCAGAAAGTCTGTGGTCCACGCTGACTCACCCACCTGGCCCAGGTGCCACAGTGAGTGAAGCTGTGGATGCACGAAGTGATACTGTTGGTTGGGCAGCTGCAGCACAATTACTGGACCAATAAAACTTGGCAATAGATCCAGTCTGGTGTGGCTCAGTGGATTGGCACCGGTCTGCGAACCCGAGTGTTGCTGGTTCGATTCCCAGCCAGGGTACGTAACCAGGTTGCAAGCCAGGTCTACCAGCCAGGTCCGTAGCTGGAGGTAATCAGACATGGGTGTTTCTCTCCCTTTCTTCTTCCCTCCCATCCCCCTTCTCTAAAAATAATGAATAAGATCTAAAAAAAAGCAAAACAAAAAAAACAGAAAACTGGTTATAGTTCTTAAGTACTAATTCTGTAAACTCACAGTGTAAATTAACTTATACATTATAGGTGGTGTGGGCGCAGGGATGTTTCCTAAGTGTCCTGGATGTTCTTTGACAGGACTGAATATCAAGGGCCACTGGCTCGTGGATTTTTTCGTGGGATAAGTTTTCAGGACCTTTTGGGCTGTGTCAAATGTTTCTGCAGCTGTTCGGGACAGAACTAGGTGTCCGCTAATGTTTTATTCTTCTTGAAGATCAATAAAATATAGAAAGAATTAATTCCCCTGAAGTATGTTCTCTTGCTCTTTCAGCTTACCACACTTGTTATGAAATTTTTAAAATCCATCATTAAATATCTTTGAGATCCATAACAGTAAAAGGTTACTAGCCTCTTCTCAAAAGCAAATGGAAAAAGGGGGGAAAAAACCGAACTCCAGCAACAAGACAAAACCTTCATGCACGGAGTCCTTTCGCCTCTGCAGGAAAGACTCTATGACAGAGCCCTGTTCCCTGGTTTTGGACAGAGAAACTAAGGCATGTGGGTGTTTTGTTTTCCATTTCTCAGTCTAGGATACGTGCATCGGCTTGAGAGAGAGGAAGAAAGGGAGTGAGGGAGAGAGAAGAGAGACATCAACGTGAGAGGGAAACATCAACCAGTTGCCTCCCGTTGGTGCCCTGTCGGGGGATCGAACCTGTAACTCTTTGGTGTCAGGACGGTGCTCTGACCACGGAGCCACCGGGCCAGGGCAAGGCATGCAGGTTTCACTTGCGGTAAAGATATCTAGTGAAGAAGGTTGAAAGAGAAAGGTGTGGATGTAAATCTTTTGTTTTATCATTGTCAGTCTTTGGAGCCCGACTTTCTTGTAAATAAGAGAAGGATGATCGTCCCTGCCCACTAGGGAGCTTCGAGGTTAGTCAACAAATTAAAGTGTCGGATTAAGGAATCCTGGTCCCTTCTGCACATTTCACATTTATTCACTTTAGCTTTATTTAAAATGCATATGTGCTTTGAAGAGGCTAAATAGTTCTCCACACAAACGCATTGAGATGTGTAAGCGCTATTTTGAAGAGTGAGTTTATGTTAAAATAAGAGAGTGAAACGTATCTGTCAAATATGAGCTTTGGTGAAAAGTTATTTTGGGGGGGGTCATAATTATTAAAATCCTCTAATACATTATAAATGTTGGGATTAAATCCAAAAACGATAATGCATCAGTAGGCAGTAGACCAATTGAGCTTCCTCAAATCTAGTCATACTTAAATAAATAATCATTAAGGAGTACCAATGCTTCACTTAGTAATTATAATTAATAGATCTAATGTTAATATAATTGGGAATATTAAAGCAAACATATTATCATTAGAAAGACCCATAACCTAGAGAAAGGGGAGTGGGGAGGTGGGAGAGGGTAAGGGGGACAAATGTGACGGAAGGAGACCTGACTGGGATGGTGAGCACACGGTACAACATACAGGTGATGTGTGACAGAGATGTACCCCTAAAACATATTTAATTTTATTAACCAGTCATCCCGATAAACTAAATAAAAATGTGAAAAATATTTAAAATGCCCTCTTCTTTTAGCTTACTATATTTACTTATTTTCTGGTGAGAGGCAACATAAGGGAAGTTCGAGTCATCCGAACGCAAGAACAGAAGGATGTACGAAGTATAGCGCTGTAAATGTTTTTAAGGACAATTTTGCATTTAGAAGGAAAGAGTTCTCATATATATATTTTTTTGGCAACAATTTTCCAGTTCCCTTAACTTCTAGGTATGTCAGTGTTCGAAGTTGCTATTGTTTGAATCGTGTGTTAGAAACCCGTGGCATTTTTGAACCATGAGCTTTAAGCCTAGATGGAATGTCATCTTCTGAGCAAAGGTTCACGCCGCCCAGGAGTGGGTGGATTTGGAAGGTTAGAGAATATTACAGTTGCTCCTTTATCAATGGGTGCACACCCTCTTTCCCTTCAATGAGGCCATAATAGGAGAGGGCGGCGGGAATACCTGCCTCACGTGTGTAACGTTCCTTCTTCGTTTCGGGAACCTCTGAGGGAAAGTATATAGATTTGTCTGAACTGGAAGAAGAGGACTCATTGTGGAACAACGGTACCATCAGATATAAATGTGAATTTTTTTCTACAATAACATCACGACGAGTAAAGTAGAGATTAGAAGTAACTATCTGGTCATTTATGGAGGCTTTCCGTTCCGTGTATTCGCTGTCCAAAATCTCAAAAAATCCTTGCTTAGCAGTAGATTGAATACTTTTCCTCGAAAAGCATACATAATTTGAGAAAAGCGAATGGGCCGCTGTGTGTTGCAAATTTCTCTTACGTTTACCACCGTGTGGTTGTAGCTCAAGGCTGAACAATAAAAATTGTTAACAGTAACGGAGCATGACAAGGTACCCGGCGTTTTCCTGAGACCCTTCCCCATTTTTTTGTATAAACCTCACCTCGACCCTGCGCTAAGTTCTTTCCTGTTGACTTGGCCTAACTCGTTGTCGGTCCCCATGACTTCACTGCCCTTCTCCCGGTGGCAGTCCCTTAGACACTAGCAGGGAACGGCGGGGTTCACTCTCATTGACCTTAAACACAGCCCTAGATCTTTGTGTAGCATCTGTCTAAGCTGTCACTGCTGAATTCTGGGGGTTCAGCAAGGAGGAAATGTATGAGCACATCGTGGGGCGTACAACACGCGTCTTTTCGCGGAGGTGTAACTGAGCGCAGGTCCAGCCGCCTGCCGCAAGGACCGCCTAATGGGGGACAGGTGCTGGGGGGAAGGAGGGAGGTTTATCTAAGTGCCCGTCATGGGTGGAGACCTGGCAGTTTCTCAGAGGGAAATTCCCACCTGTGACACAGTGTTTTTTGAAGGAAATGTAAGTGATCATCTCAGGGTATAAAAGTAGAATTGCCCATGCTGGTCACTGGTTCAATTCCCAGCCAGGGCACATAACCAGGTTGCAAGCCAGGTCTCCAGCCAGGTCCCCAGGTGGAGGCAAGTGAAAGGCAACCATACATGGATGTTTCTCTCCCTCTGCCTCTCTCCTTTCCTCTCTGGAAATAATGAATTTTAAAACTCTTAAAAAATAAAATAAATTCCCCATATATGGAGTGTCCTTCAATCAAAGTGGACCAAAACGGGGAGGGGTATTCATGTCATTTGTCCCCCTGTTCCTGCCACCCAGGCTTCATCTGGCCTGAAGGACATGTTTTGGGTTCTTCTACCTGCAGTCCTGAGAGTCTCAGCCACGTGAAAATAACACCCAAGTTGACAACATGTCTTTAAATTTAACATAAACTATGTTTACCTCAATGGAGCCACTACTGGAACCTAAAATCAAAGGACTTGACATAATTGTATTCTCTTCTATTCACTCATGAAAAGCTCCATTCACTTATGAGCAGCATTTTAAACAATCCCTAATGAAGAAAAATATGACAGAAAAAAAGGAAGATTAAACTTGTGATTTTTAACCTCTGAAAGATTTAACTCAAGATGATCCCTGTCATAATTGAATAGTATCTATTCCTTTGTGTATTTGAAATAAAGTCATAAAATAACAAGTATATAGAAAGAATTTATAAAACATGACACAGTTGGTAAAAATAGTTCTATTTGACAGTGAATGATGATAAATCAACAAATTATACGATCTTCTGTTATTTGGTGTTCCATCACTATAGTGAAACTAGCACCCTTTATTTTTGTTGGAACTGCATCCTTTGGGAAAACTAATTTAACAGTGTTGAGCAAAAACAAAACCAAAGTGAAAAGGCATTCATATGTAATCACGTATTCTTTCTTATATTCAAATAGAGGTGATTAAGTAAGTGACAGTATCATTATGAATCAAACGATTCTATAAGCACCTCCATGACAAGACTTAAACTCTCTCTCGGAGGATAAATAATAATATCAAATAACTGAATTACACATGGATTCTGTAAGTAGTACTGCAGTTAGTTTGTTACGTGACTACTCAGTCTCTTTCGGGCGCAAGTGGTTGATACGTGGACAAGATGCCTGTGATCGAAAGTAAAGCAGGATTTAGCCCATAAAACCCTGGTATGGGTGACATTCATCCTCATAAACCGAGGGCCCATTTCCATGAGCTGCTGCTTTGGTTACACGGAGTAGCGTTGGGGGGCAGGAGGCTGACGGATTTGATTGTTGAGATTCCCCAGCTTTGAAGAACTATGGTCATAAACTCAGCCCCCCGAAGTGTTCTTGGGTGTGTGGAGGAATAAAAACGAGCACTCGGGCTATAATTCCCCTAAAGAGAGAAGCTAATGTGAGTTCCTTGTGTAGAATAAGGAACTGTGGGCTTGAGTTTGCTCCCTGGGGGAGGACAGGGGGCCGGGCTGCAGGGGCCAGAGGGAGAAGGAGGGGCAGAGATGATGGTGATAATGAGGGTCGACATTACGACACTCATCGTAGGTGACGTCGGAGCCAACGGGGCCACCGCACAGACGCTCATTACTTTAGTCCTGAAAAGAATCCCATGAAGAAAAGATTATAATTATCTCTCTCGTACAGATGAGAAAATCAAAGGTTTTTTTTTTGGGGGGGGGAGGGGTGCGGTGAAGAATGTTTCCAAGTCTGCACAGGGTCAGTGAGACAGCTGACATTTGAGCCCACGCACCACCAGCCATGGAACAGTGTCATGAAGTTGAGGGGACTGTGACTTAAAAGGGAGACAGTGAGCCCTGGCTGGTGGCTCAGTGGGTGGAGCACTGGCCTGCGAACCCAAAGGTCGCTGGTTCGATTCCCAGCCAGGGCACATGACCAGGTTGCAAGCCAGGTCTCCAGCCAGGTCCGTAGCTGGAGGCAGGTGAAAGGCAACCATACATGGATGTTTCTCTCCCTTTCTTCCTCCCTCCCTTCCCCTCTCTCTAAAAATAATGAATAAAATCATAAATAAATAAATAAATAAATAAAAGGGAGATGGTGAAAATAAAATCCCCACTTGGGATTAATATTTAATTCTTATAAAATTAACTGTAAACTTGGCCCACTAGACACATTCCAGTAAATAACAAGATTTCACTTCGATATCATGTAATGGAATTTCCTCCCGTGTAAGAGATATAAAGATAGTTTACGATTTTTTTTTTTAAAGTATATTTTATCGATTGGGCTGTCACCTCCAGTTTTACACAATAAAAGCGATGTCCGTGAAACAACCACCCAGGAGCCACTAGAATGGCGCCTATGAAGAGGACGGTGACGGGTGTGGTCGGAACTTAGAAAAGCTGGAAATCTCACGCATGAATTCAGTCCCATGTGGCTTCCCAGGCCACGAACCAAAGCAGAGCCTGCACGGTTAGGTACCCCAGTTTTCTCACTTTTCCCCACCAGGGGGAGGGGAGGAATTCAGGGACAGTGGCTGGACAGGCCATTCCTGATTCACGTGCCATCGGCGAGGCCACTAACAAACTGACGCGAGAGTCACTCTCAAGCAGTGTTCTTGGTCACATGTCTGGTGCCTTGTCTAGTCTGTCTGTCTGTCTGTCTGTCTCTCTCTCTCTCATTGAATCTCATCCTGCTGGCTTCTTCACAGTGACCTGGCCACTCTTGGCACGGGGACTTCAGGCAAAAGACTGAGAATGAAAATACTTCTATTATAGAGGCAACCTTGATTTTTAAAACCAACAACTACCTTTCAAGTGCCTTTCTTTGTCATTTAGGGAGTCAGGGTCTCTGGGAAAGAAAATCGAAGGCGACCACCAGGACATACGTCCTTGGGAGCACGACAGCTGTGTTCACACAGAGTTTTCGTAGCCACTCATTCGAGGATTTCACGAAATGTTGTCATTCTGATTATAGAAAGAAAAACGTGTCATTATATTGGAAACGTGTTTTTTTTCCCCCTCTGTAATTTCCTCTTGTCTTCTTGGGACACACAGCCACGCCTCCTGCCTAACAGCAGCAGAGGGTCTGTTCAGCCTTGCTGGACGCCGTTGGGAGGCCAACGGACGAACCAGTGTTCACCCCCTGCGCTCCTCTCCCTCCCAGGTGCCGCCCATCCTCCTGGATAAACAGTTCTCCGAGTTCACCCCGGACATCACACCCATCATCTTGGCGGCTCACACCAACAACTACGAGATCATCAAGCTTTTGGTGCAGAAGGGCGTCTCCGTGCCCAGGCCGCACGAGGTCCGCTGCAACTGCGTGGAGTGCGTGTCCAGCTCGGACGTGGACAGCCTCCGGCACTCGCGCTCCAGGCTCAACATCTACAAGGCCCTGGCCAGCCCCTCGCTGATCGCCCTGTCCAGCGAGGACCCTTTCCTGACGGCCTTCCAGCTCAGCTGGGAGCTGCAGGAGCTGAGCAAGGTGGAAAACGAGTTCAAGTCCGAGTACGAGGAACTGTCCCGGCAGTGCAAGCAGTTTGCCAAAGACCTGCTGGACCAGACTCGGAGCTCCAGGGAGCTAGAGATCATTCTGAACTACCGGGACGACAGCAACCTCATAGAAGAGCAAAGTGGGAACGACCTTGCGAGACTCAAGTTGGCCATTAAGTACCGTCAGAAAGAGGTGAGTGTTGCTGGATGTTAAGTTCCATCCCAGGGGGCTCCGCTCGTGCTGCAGCATGAGGTGGGCCGTCTCGTATTGTTGCTGGGAGCAGATGATACTGACCATTTGATGCCTGTTTATTTGCCAGCCTGGTGACTATGAAATACTCTGAAAAGTGATACGTGGCTTCGCCCCTGGTGATGGTTTTGGTGTCTGTTAAAATGGACGCATTTACTCTGGCATAATAGAAAAAAGGGATGAGTTTCAGAATTTTGAGACTGAGATTCCGGTCATTTATAGGTCTTGTTACTTAAGAGAGTCCCACAGACTTAATGTGCTTTGGTTTCCTCACTTGCATAATGGACTGAATACGTATAACATTCCATTATATATGTTTTTGACACGAATGGACTTAATGTAACGTTTGATCACGTACGTATTTATTCATACAAAAGATGCTCCTCAAGTTTTGGGTTTCGCCGAGCATTTGCTTTTAGTTTTGTTTGCTGTTCCTTCCGGATGGTCTGAGTTTTCCTCTGGTATCATTTCCTTTTGATGAGAATTGTCTTTAAGCAGCACATGTCCTAGTTTTCTTTTATCTGAGTCTCTGGTTCCTCTTTATTCTTGAAGAATGTTTTTGCTGGGTATAGAAGTCTGGGTTGACAGTTTGTTTTTTTTTTCCTTTTCTTTTTCAGCCTTTTGAGATATTATCTCACTCTCTTCTGGACTTTATAATTTCTGATGAAAAGGCATCAATTTTAATTGCTTTTCCCCTCTATGTTATATGCCATTTTTTGCTCAGACTACTTGTAAGATTTTTTCTTCATTCTTAGATTTTCAGAAATTGGACTATTCTGTGTCTTATCATTTCGTTTTCCTCATTTTTATCCTGTTTGTGGTTTTCTGACCTTCTTGAATCTATAAGTTTATTTTCTTCAACAGTTTGGGGAAAATTGAGGCTATTATTTCTTCAAATACTTTTTCTGACTCATTCTTTTTCTTTTATTCTCTGTGACCAGTTTTACCTCTTGATTTTGTTCCACAGATATTTGAGGCCCTATTAAATTAAAAAAAACTTTTTTAGTTCTTTCTTTAGATCAAATAATTTTTATTGATCTGTCTTCAAGTCAACTTATGCTTTTCTCTGTTATTTCCATTATACTATGAAGTTCATTCAGTAGGTTTTTTTTTGTAATCAACACTTATTAAATGCCTTGTGCTCTTTCTCATAGTAATATTTTTTAATTTTAGATATTTTAAGTTCTAGATTTTCCATTTGTTTTTCTATTTCCATAAGTTTCTATTTCTTTGTCAAGATTTCTAATGGTTTTTCTTTGTCTTCTTGGTCATAGTTATCATATCTGCTCTAAAGTTCTTGTCTGCCACATTTACCATCTGAATCATCTAGACATCAGCCCTCATTGATTCTCTTTTCTTTTGAGAATGGCTCACATTTCCCTGGCTCTTTCTACGTGAAGAGATTTGGCATTATAGCCTGGATATTGCAAAAATCACGCCGTGGAGATTCTAGATCATCTCAAGTATTTTTTGAAAGTTGAAGCCAATTGACTGAAAACCTCAGTTCAGCTCTCCCGCAGACCTCATTTACCTGGAGTTTGCCCTGCCATTGCCTGGTTAGGATTCTACGCAGAATGAGGGGATCCTGACCACTGGTTGGCCCTTCTGGAATTTTCTCCACATTCCATCAGCCCTGGTGTCCCTAACTAATGTCATCTGTTTCTGTAGACCAGAATTGCTTATATCCTTCATAGTCTTTACCACTACATGTTATAATGAAGTAGAGATAGATTGACAGATTAGATAAATAGGTAGGTAGGTAGATAGATAAACTTACTCTCCTGGTCTTTTCCAAGTTTCCTCTCTTTTCCAGAAACTGCCTATAACTATTTTTTCATTTTTCAGGATTTTATAATATGGTTTCATTTTCTATAAAGGTATAGTTGTTCTTTCCAAGAGGTTTGATCTATTTATTAGTCTGTGATGGCCACCACGACAAAGTACCACAGACTGGGTCAAAACTAAATTTAATTTCCCCCAACGTGGAAGGCTGGAAGGCTGAGAGCAGAGTGTCAACCGTACTTAAAGTGCAGGTTGAAATACTTTAAGACTGTAAAACAGAAGCAGCGTGCCATTCTAAAACTATTTCCTAAGAGCTTCGTCTATTCCCATTCACTTTTTGTGAAAGCACGTCAGCATAACCCACCTTAACTCTAAGTCCCGGCCACTCAACGATGACAAGCCAATGCTTTTATTAATTTGAAAAATTGATTTTGAGCCTCTTTCTTCCTCTCCTCACTCCCGGTAAACGGCTGTGATGACAAACTGTTACTGTGGAAATGGGCTGTTACCTCCTGGGCAGCCTCAGGGGCAATGTTGGAGTTTTCTGCCCACACCTACGATTACACCCTCTTCGTCAGTCTCCGCACCACGCGTGTGGATGTACCTCCGCGGTCGTGCGGGGTCTCACCATCCTCTCTCACTGTATTCTTCCACGCGAACCCACCAAAACCCCACAAACCCGCAAAGCCCAAGAGAAGCAGTTCTGAGGAAAATCAACTCACAGGGGACCATTTCAAAATAAATGTTTCCAGCTTCCTAGTTTAAAAATACCCTGCTTGTTGAGACTCGCAATGATTAAAAATAGACCTTCAGGAGAAAGATGATGTTTTTTTAAGATGTTTATCTGAGATTCTTATGTCAAAAATATTTAAGAATCAGAGTTTATATTCCATCAGTAACGTCTTACAAGCCTGCAGAGTAAACCAGCCCCTCTCTGCCCCCACCCCCAACGTGTACGCAGAATTAATCACTTCCTGAAAATGCTCTGTAGGTTCAGAGTTCAGGCTGATTTTGAAAAAGAAGAACTCAGTTTGGAAGTTTCTCCGCGAAGGACTTGGCTGGAAACTCAAAGCCGGCGTTCACTTCCTAAACTCTCCCCTTCTGGTGAATGTACGGGAAAGAAATGTGGGTACAAAATGGACATGAAAATGTAAATAGCTCTAAGGTTCACTGATTCGTAACTTTATGACTCAAAATTTCATTTGAGTTTAATGATGAGAAGCTTTACTGGAAGCTTTTCATCATTAGAGATGGACCTCTACACTCCTGCTTAAGAAGGCCAGTGCTTCATCGAATACATTCACCAGTTTAAATGGTTCCTAGTTATTTTCCTCCTGTACCAGGAAGTGCCCAGTCTTGAATGAACTTGTCCCATGTCCCTCAACCTAGAGGTGAACGTAGTAACCCAAACTTCCCGACCTGCTGGTCTCTTCAGGGGGTTCCAGCAGCCAAGGAAGGTCCTTTCTTCTGGAAATCATTTGCCATATATTTTTACAAGTTTCGTTCTCTGCCTTTGATTTGCAGGTAGAAGAGAAAAAAAGTTTTGACGTTCCTCCTGGTCTTTAAAATGCACACAAAAACCAGATGTTGAATTTTAACCAAGGTGTGAGGTATCACCTCACACCTGTCAGAATGGCAGGAGGTTGTGTTTTCATTTTGTTGATGGTGTCTTTTTCTGTGTGAAATAGTTTATTGCAGTCTTATTTGTTTATCATTTCTTGTGTTTTTCTTGCTTAAGCAGATATAGCAGAACAAAATTGCTAAGAGAAATGCCTGAGATTTTACTGCCTATTTTCTTCTAATATGTTTTATAATACCAATTTTTACATTTAAGTCCTTACCTCATTGCATGTTCTTACCTCCTATGTCACATATTAACTGACCATACATGTGTGGGGCTATTTCTGGGCTCTCTGTTCTGTTCCATTGATCTGTGTATCTCTTTTGATCCAATACCATGCTGCTTTGATTATATGGCCGCATAGAATAGTTTGACATCAGGTAGTGTGATACTTCCAACTTTATTCTTCTTTCTCAAGATTGCTATGGCTATTTAGTGTCCTTTGCGGTTTCATATAAATTTTAAAATTATTTGTTCTAGTTCAATGGAGTACATTTTTTCCATTTAAAAATGTATTGGGGTGACAATGGTTAGTAAGATTATGTAGGCTTCAAGGCACATTTCTATGATAACAGTCTGTCTATGGCATTGCTTGCCCACCACCTGAATCATTTCTTCTTCCATCACCATGTACTTGAGCCTGTTTCCCCTTTTCTCTGATAACCGCCGTACTGCTGCACAATACAGTAAGAGACGGTTTAGAAATTGAACATAATAATAGACTTCTAGGGAAAAGCATGGAACTTTTCACAAAAGATAGGAGAAATTCAAGACCCCTAGTGATGGTGAGTCATTGGGGGTCAGTGATGGGATCAGTGAGTAGAATGCAAAGGTTAGCAGTACATTTAGGTGGGAAACAGTCATCTGACACTTACAGTTGTAAGCTGCACCTTTCTCTCTTTGATGTAGAAAACTAATTTCCATACCAAAGCTATAGAATTAATTTTACGATACTTAAAAAATAGAAGAAATGAGAATATTTATGAACAGCATTTTCTTCAGGGTGGGAGTAGTAACCTATCCTCCCAAAATCTGAAAAACATAAATGGACAGCTTCTTTCAAAACCAAAACCAGCACCCCCCCCCCAAAAAAAAAAGGTTTTGGGCATTTTTTATTTACTTTATCATTTGAGCCCTGCCTATGAAAGCACATCACAATCAATACTGATTTGTTGACGCTCCAAGTCTTGCACAGCTGGGGATGGTGCTTTATCTCACTGTTGACATTGATCAGGAGAGGAGAGTCTAATGATGTAACAGGAGTAAGAAATCAGTATTCACTTGCAGCAAAATTGAGTAGCCTCTTCCCATATATAATGGTCATACTTGTTTATTGAGAAAATAGTTTTCTTCCTCATTCGTGGGAGGGAGCAGTGGCCCCAGTTAAGCTTCTCTGACTCCGTTAGTCAGAAAACCTCACTGTTGGCACCGCTTTCTTTAGCCTCCAGCCACCTGTTTAGACGGGGCCCCTTCGTGCCAGTCGGACGGTGACAGAGGCACCACTTCAAAGGCAGCAGATAAAGTGTGTGTTTCTGATGTTGCTATTCACGTCTTGCTTATTTATTCTAAAAATAGTGTCAGCCGTCCTCTGTGTACCAGAAGCGATGCAAAGCATTGTAGAGGCAGAGAGAAATAATAGCAGTTGGGAGGTGCAAGTCTCTGCATTCCTCCCCAGGCGTGGAGGAAATGATAAAGATGTCAGCAAAGCGTGATTGATTCTAACTGATGCGGATATGTTTATCGAGAGGAGAGCTACGAGGGTGAAGGGGCTTCGCTCCCGTAAGGAGTGGAGACTGGGGTGATCGGTGAGGAGGGGTCATGTTGGGGTGGGGCTGCTGGAGTTAGAATGTGGGCATGAAGGGAAGAGAAATAATTTTGCATTTTCTAGTTACTTTTGCATGCAAGGTTTTACCTTCCTCTGTTAATTAGGGATCCTACAGTGATGACTGACTTAGAGTAATCTTAATGAAGTACTGACTTACAGTAAACTTAAAATATTAATTCTAACCTCTTACAAGGCAAGGTGCCCTGTATTTCCTACTTATTTGGCATCTTTACAAAGTAACTGATAGATCCTTATGATGTTTTGTTTTCTCTTTAAATCTGGGCATTGGGCACCATCTGGTTGGTGACATTAATACCAGAAGGTACTGTCACCTCTTAGGTAATGAGAGAGGGAGTGAATGTTCCAAATCCTCAATTCAGTGTTCTTAATCTTCAAACATTTAGCTATGCCCTGGCTGGTGTGGTTCAGTGGACTGAGCACCAGCCTGTGAACCAAAGTGTCACCAGTTCGATTCCCAGTCAGGGCACAGGCCTGGGTTGCAGGCCAGGTCCTCCATTGGGGGTGCACGAGAGGCCACCACACATGGACGTCTCTCTCCATCGCTTTCTCCCTCCCTTCCCCTCACTCTAAAAATAAATAAATGAATCTTTAAAACACACGTAGCTACATTTTGAGGTCAGCATTGCAGAGAAGAGTCTGAGTGTGACCCTGCCCCGGGCTCTCTGACCCTGGAAGGTTTCCTCCTGGACGGGCTGCAGTTGGAGACTCGTCACTTGTGCAGATGTGACAGGAGGTCACTGTGGTAAAAATGAAATTGAGAGACAACACCAATCCCAAGAAATTTTAATACAAAGGCTTCCCCAGCCTTGGCTAAATGAGCAGTTTCGAGCATGCTGGGAAGGTAGAGGCTCCTTGGTTGCCATTTATTCTGCAGAGAAAGAACAGCAAGTTTCTTTGCCACTGTTTTGACCTGTAGCTTTTTAATTTTCACCTTACTCCATACATGAAATGAAGTCCTGGAAACGAGGGCTTCCAATGAACTGGACTGTTACCACATTCTGGGAATAGATGTGAAAATACCTCCCTGTTGGAAGTCCCACTGCGACCTTTGAATGACTTTGAAATTAGGGAGGGCGGCGTCGGAGCCACGGCCAGGATATTATCTTGGTCCCCGTACTGAATTTAGCAGCAGCAGGAAAGTTCAGGCTGTCTTCAGCTTTCAACAGTGTTTGGGGTGCAGTGAAACTATCCTGACTAGAATGGAAGTAAATATTTTGACGCTGCTTCTCCTGCGTGTGATGTAGCGAAGGCTGCGTTATGGATGTTTGAAGGGCCATTTGCTTGAAGGTGACCGCAGGGCGCCCGGTGAGAGGAAGCAGACCGGCTCTGTTTGCTCTCAAGTGGACTTTCCACCGCCAGGACCAACTGAGCAGGACGTTCCCCTTGCGGACTGGAGAAAGGCATTCCGCGTAATCATCCCTGCCTTGAACCTGCCAAGCTGCGACCTTTGTTCCTGTCCAGCATGGCAGCCTCCTGTGGGAGCGGGGAAGCTGAACCCCTACTTTAGGGTGGGCGGGATGGTGCCTTTCCTCCTCTCTGAAGAGGTCAGCAGCTCGGGCCACAGGCCGGTGTCGCAGGAAGCACCCAGGGGAGCATAGTTCCTCCAGTTCTGACACCTGAGTGTCATTTGCTGTCTCTCATCATTTCTTTAATGCACATGAAAGATCAAGGTGAAGCCAGTGAGCTGTATTTTGTACGAATTATATTCATCTCATAATCAAGCAGCTCTCGAGGGGCAGATTTGGTTCTGCTGCTAAGAAAGCAGCAGCGTTTAGTCAAGGACGGAGCATAAACGACCTGTGGACGTGGACAACGTGCGGGGAGTGGCAGTGGGAGAGGGGCAGGGTGGGCGGGGCACGGGAGCAATGGGGAAAGTGGGACAAATGTAACACCACCACAACAGGTTAATGTAAAAAAGGGAAGAGAGCAGGTGCTGTTTGCATCCTGGGGGACATCCTGGGGAGCAGGAGGGTTCAGAGTTGCTGGTTTACTGTGAGGACTGTGGGAGCCACACTGTGCTAGTTCTGGTGGCGGGGGTGGGGGTGGGAATAGGCAGGGTTACTGGTGCTGGCCTGGGACACTTACCAGACATCGAACTCTTTCTGTCTATTTGAATTCTGGACTTGTTGTAGGATTTGTCTTGGACTTTGGAATCAGACGCATAACGGACTCCTGTACATTATTTTCACATCTTGTGATGTTTAAAGGTAACTCCTGAAAAAGGTTTTGAGACAATCTCTAATCTACAAACAGATTGTGTGACGGAAATTTATAAATTGATGAGATGTATCTTTGGGAGCAGAGTGATACTAAATATTGAGAATTTAAGCCACAACATGTAAGTTGCTTAGGCCATCGGTATATGTTGTCCGATACATAACATCTGTTCACAATAACGGAAGAGAATAAGACTTTGAATCTACGTTTAAACTGTTTTCATTTTATATGCATAGTGAATACTACCTATCCTCTGTGTAGAGACTAAAAGTGATTTTTTAAAAAAAGAGTATTTTAGAGAGATCCAGGTTGGAGACATAGGTAGACATGCTGCGTATCCCTCCACAACCAGAAACAGGTACATCTACCCCAAAACTAGACACATCCAGAAATCCCAGAATATGCAACCACTTGGAAGTCCAACCAACAAAAGATAGAAGGCAGAAATACTCGTCCTGACAGGCAAGAGGGGCAGAGCTGGGACAGAGGAGGTGGTCTGGCGAGTGGATTGCCCACCTGGCTGGTGCAGCAGCTGCGGAAGAACAGCAGGTGGGGTTGGTGGCGGAAAGAGCAGTCACAGTAGGGACATCTGTTGAGTGCCCCTGGCACCTGATCACAGGGACTGTGGTTCCAGCACCAGGGGAGAAAAATAAAGCCACGTAGCTTCTTCTGGCTGTGGAAACCAGTGGGGGTTGGGGTGGAGGAAGAAGCCGCCAGCCTCTCAGCAGAGTCTGCGGGTTTAGAGGCCCCCACAGTCCAGGAACATCCACAGACCCACCCACTCTGGGAACCACGGCCAGGGCAGTGGCTAGAGGGGAGCCAGCCCCGTACGGGAAGTGGCAGAAGTGTCTGGAAAAAGGGCGAGTGCTGAGCAAGCAGCATTGCCCCCTCTCAGACCCTCCCCCGCATATAGTGCCAAAATGTGGTGAAATGGGTCCCCCATAATGACGAATACCTAAGGCTCTGCCCCCTACAATGTAACAGGTGTGACATCTCTACCTAAGAAACAGGCACACGGGAGCCTATCAACATGTGGAGACAGAGAAATGTGACTCAAAGAGGGGGCCAAGCTAAATGACCAAGAAATAGCCAGCCTGACAAATGAACAGATAGCCAGCCTGACAGATGCTGAGTTCCGAATGCTGGGGATAATGATGCTCGCAGACTTGCCAGATAGACTTAAATATGGCAAACCCATAAGGGAAAAAGTGAATCCTAGGCCAATGAAACAACAACACACACACAAAACCAATGGTGAAGGGAAGGAAAACAGGGTTCCAATAATCGATTTGGAACATAAGGAAGACATAAACAGTCAACCAGCACAGAAAGTGGAAACAAGAATTGAAAAAAATTAGGAGAGACTTAGGAACTTTTGGGTCAACTTTAAGCATGCCAATATCCAAATCACAAGGATCCTCCACAAATCAGAGGAGAGGAAGAGCAAGAAATTGATAACTTGTGTGAAAAAATAATGAAGGAAAGCTTCCCAAATTTGGCAAAGGAAATAGACATACAAGTCCAGGAAGCACAGAGAGTCCCAAATAAACTAGCTCCAAAGAGAACCACAGCAAGATATATCATAATTAAAATGCCAAAAATTAAAGATAAAGAGAATTTTTAAAGCAGCAAAGGGAAAGAAGAAAGTTATCTACAAAGGGGCTCCTATAAGACTGGCAGCTAATTTCTCAAAAGAAACTTTGCAGGGAAGGAGAACCTGGCAAGAAATATTCAAAGTGATAAAAAGCAAGGACTTTCAACCACGATGACTCTATCCAGCAAAGCCATCAGAATGGAAGGGAGATAAAGTGCTTCCCAGATAAGGTAAAGCTAAAGGCGTTCATCATCACCAAGCCATTATTATATGGAATGTTAAAGGACTTCTTTAAGAAAAAGGAGATCAAAACTAGGAACGTGAAAAATGACGATAAATTCACAACTATTAACAACAGGACCTAAAAAATAAAAAAGAAAACAAAAGCAAACTAAGCAATCGTATAGGACCAGAAACATAGGTATGGGGATCATTGGGGTTCTCTGGGAGGGAGGAGAGAAATGAGGAAATGGTGCAGGGATTAGGCAACATAACTGGTGGGTACAAGATAGACAGGGAGAAGGTAAGAATAATAGAGGAAAGGGTGAAATCTGAGAATTTATATGTGCAGCCCATGGACATGAACTGAAGGGGGTGGGACTGTGGGAGGGAATGGGGGGTTTGAGTGGAGAGTAGCAAAGGGAAAAGAATTTGGGACAACTGCAACAGCGTAATCAATACAATACACAAAAATAAATTTTTCAAAAAGATGAGTATTTTATATGCATGTACTGTAACATCGGTGTTTTCTCGTGGAAGTTCAACATTGGTACTTCCTTCCCAACACTTGGGCATCATCCGTAGTTTTAAATTCCAAGAAAGAAGTTCCTTGAGGTTGATTGATCTTATTATGATGAGTGTTTTTGCATTTCATCAGACACGCACACTCTGGTGGCATGGAAGAGCCCCTCCGGGGGAAGAATGTCATTACCCCCTTCCTGTGAAGCGGCGGTAAGAGGGCGGGGAGTGCTGGGCACCAGGTCTGTCATTTCCCGGGTCCCTCCTTCGTTTCTCCGAAATGCTTTCCTTGGCGACCCCGTGAAGTTCTCCGCCCCTGGGCTTCTTGTGTGGAGGCGTCTTTTCCAAGACAAACCTGACGTTTAACAGCTTCTGAGCGCTGACGTGCAGCCCGGACCTCGACTCTCTCCCCTGCACCCCACATGGTGCCGACGCAGGACCCGGCCCCGGTTCCACGCGCCGGGGCAGCGGCTTCCAACCGCGCCCGGCAAAGGGTGACACCAGCCAACACAACCTAGTTTCTTTTCTGGTCACATCAGCAAAAAAAAACACATGATTGCCTGCACTGCAGAATTTTAATAATTAGTTTACGTGCTCCGTGAGCTGAAAAAGGTTGAAAATCACGGCGTGAAGAAGGAACAGAAGCAGCCAATTTTGCAATATCTGGAACTAAGGGCAAGAATGTCGAGTGTCCTTCTTATTGTTGACGTTAACGGCATCCCCTCAGGCTTTTCTGTGGAACTCACATGAATAATTAGTCCCTGATTAAATAAGCCCCTGGCCTTAAGAATGTCCAACAGCTCATTCAACCGCGTAAACATTCATTGGCATCCCCATGCCAGGTCCCCGTGCCAGGGAGCAGGGTTGACAAAAGACAGATTCTCGTGAAAGAGCTCAGTGCAAATGGACTGAACATGCAGGAGAAAAAGGGAGGAAGTGTAATTATAAGTGTGTGTTCGAAGTACGACACCAGCGCTGAGAAAAAGGAGATGTGGCCCTCGGCGTGACCCGGAGACTTAGGAGCTGAGCAGGGGACCCCGGGGAAGTCACTAGGAGGGGTGAGAGGTGGGGAGTTACAAGGCGTCAGCAAGTGCGAACCTGCAGCCGTGTGAAAGGCCCAGACGTGGTTGGAACCGTCTGCAAATGGTGTGCGCCGGAAGGATCAACCTGAAGTTGATTAGACACTTCTGGTGGGGCCCATCCTCTCGGCGCTGTGGTGTCCGTGGGAGACACCCACACAGCTGGGGTGGGAGGTGGGCCTGTTCCCTAGTTCAGACCTGTGAAAAGGACTCCTGACGTGATGGTAACATCTCAGGCTGCAGCAAAATAAGAAGACGGACACAGGTTAAGAGGACGACTTGCTAACACTGGTAGCAGATAGAGGTAAATCTTAAATCAAACTGGACACGCTTATGACACTAGGTAAAAGGGGGACATTTTTAAACAACCTAAAAAAAAAAAAAGATTTTATTTATTTTTAGAGAGAAGGGCAGGGAAGGAGAAAGAGAGGGAGAGAAACATCCATGTGTGGCTGCCTCTCATGTACCCCCAGCTGGAGACCCGGCCCGCAACGTGGGTCCATATGTGCCCTGACTGGGAATCGAACCAGCGACCTTTCGGTTCACAGGCTGGTGCTCAAGCCACTGAGCCGCACCAGCCAGGGTTCAGTACCTTGACTGAGGCACAATGGACGTGTGATAAGTGGGGTTTATTTATTTATCTATTTATATATATTTTTAAAGATTGTATTTATTGTTTTTTAGAGAGAGAGGAAGGGAGAGAGGCAGAGAGGGAGAGAGACATCCATGTATGGTTGCCTTTCACTTGCCTCCAGGTTGGAGACCTGGCTTGCAACCTGGTTCTGTGCCCTGACTGGGAATCGAACCAGCGACCTTTGGGTTCGCAGGCCGGCGCCTTATCCACTGAGCCACCAGCCAAGGCTAGGGGGACATATTTAAAGTGAACACTTTAATAACTTTTCACCGCAGTTAATATTGCGAACGCATCTCTCACCCCCCTAAGGTTCCTTTTTAACAGTTTCTCTTGGCGCACCTGCCTTTTCTGGGACGTAGGAGGCTCTGGGAGGTCACCTTGCAGTTTCCAGAGTTGATGTAAAGAAAACGTGCAGCAGGCGCGCTTTGTCCTCAGCCACTTTCATTCGTAATCACTGAGATTCCACCGGGCGTGCACACGGGTCATTCCTGCTCTTTCGCTGCTGAGTGAACGCTCACGGCAGGAACACGCCGCCGTGCCTTCCGGTCACTCTTCGGTGGAAGTGTGAACTGCTCCTACCTTTGGCGACGGCATCCCACCTATTACGACATTGACATGCGAGTCTTTGAAGAGACATGTAGGCCTTCTTTTCCTTTGGGCAAATGCCTGGGATTGAAGTGGGTCCATTTCATGGGAAGTATCGGTTTAATTAAAAAAAAACAAACCCACCTGACTATCGTTTATAAAATGATTTGGATGGCGATGCTTGAGGTTTCCAGCGTTTCTAGATTCCGACCACACACATCACGGTCCTCTTTGTTGGAGCCACCCTGATGCCTGATGCCTGTGTTTCACAGTTTTCACCCCATTTCCCTAATGACAAGTGACACTGAGCATCTTTTGTGTGCTTGTTCGACATCGGTCTATCTTTTGATGGCGTCTGTTCAACTAGTGAGTTCATTTTTTAAAATTTGGGTTGTTTGCTCATTCTTGGGCTTGGGTAGTTGACATGCATAGGGTCGGAGAGAGTGAAACGGCACGGCCTTTGCAGGCCGGGGGCTCTAGAGCTCACCCCAGACCGCGGGTGGGCGCCCAGGACCACCCATCTCGTCTGGGCAGATGGGGCCTCTCAACCATAAATACAGGCAGTAGACCAGCAATGTCATGGCCCGTAGCAATTAACTAGGGACTTACTGAGTTTTGTGTATCTGTATGGCTTTCAAGGGAGCATTGTTTGATAGGAAAAATAGCTGCTGGTCATTTAAACTTAGGAATATGCTCAAACCAGGCAAACCTCTAGGTAGTCAGAGTCTTTTTGACCTCTCTCCATTCTCCACCCCAGACTGCTTTTGTCAGGCCAGCCCCTGGATGTTCCCCGAACCCCGAGTTCTTCCCTGCGCTGTAGTCCTCAGCCTGATCGAGGTCTCATGCTTCTCATTTTTCCCAGCCCCCAAACTTCATTTTAAAATCCCATCACAGGAAAGGCCTCTCTCAACCAGATAACAATTTCATATATGCATATATGCTTAATGCCTTGCTTGCTGAAGCAGTTGCATAATTTATGTCAGTTAAAATACACACTTTTCCAGAAAAACCTTAGGGAAAGGATTTAATTAGAGTAGGAAACTGATACGGGAGGTGGTTTTATGCACAGAACCTTCTTTTTTTGGAAAATCTCAATGGTGCATCACTTATCATCAGCCCTTATGAGAAAATAAGGCCATAGAAAAATAGAGTAGGGAGAGGGAGGAAAATTAAACATGGGGTGGATGGTGGGGTTTAAAAACATTATCGGTGGACTTGAAATATATTTAACAGGCCCTGGCTGGTGGCACAGTGGATAAGGAGCCAGCCTGCAAACCCAAAGGTCGCTGGTTCGATTCCCAGCCAGGGCACATAACCAGGTTGCAAGCCAGGTCTCCAGCCGGGTCCATGGCTGGAGGCAGGTGAAAGGCAACCACACATGGATGTCTCTCTCCCCCCTATTTCTCTTCCTTCCCCTCTCTCTCTAAAAATAATAAAATCTTCAAAAAGAAATATATTTAATGCATTTGAAATAGCAACGTTTATGGAAAGTGTAGAACCAAAACCTACACGCTAGTAGCTACTAAGACCTGAGTCATTATCCAGGTGATGGTTTGAATTCTGTGTCCCCAAAATGACGCATTAAGCTCCTAACCCCAGTAAGTCAGGCTTCTCCCGTGTTTGGGAAAAAGGTCAGGCGTCACACAGAGACAAGTTGTTACGATGAGGTCACGTTGGAGCAGGATAGGCTCATGGCCCAGTGTGACTGGTGTCCTTACAAGGTGAGAGAAGGCCATGTGACATGAACCGGGTGGACGGAGTGCGGTGACAGCAGAGACAGATGAAAGGACACAGCTGCTGGCCCGGGAGCATCACTGCGGGCTGCCGGCAGGGCCAGGAAGGGTTCCACCCAGAGTCTGACAGGGAGTGCGACACTGTCACCACTGTGATCTTTGGACCTGAAGCCTCCATAGCCGTGCGATAATAGACAGTATATTTCTTTTGTCTTCAGCCGCCCTGTTTGGGGCACTTGGTACGGCAGCCCTCGGACCCTAACACGGTGGGCCCGAGTATCCCCGGCAAACCGCGAGGTCCAACGGAGGTGCAGTTAGCAAACAGCATCCTCCCAGGTTCGCAGGGATAGCAGCAGCTTGGGGTAGGGAAGAAAGGACAGTGGCGTCCGTGTTTTCCGTGTTTGCACTTCGCCGCTTTGGGGGGCAGCTGAATTCCACCCCCACCCCGCTCGTGGCCACAGGTCCAGTTCCTCACCCCCCTGGCTGGCCCATCGCTGTCTCTACACCCCACCTCACTCGGCCACGTGATCCGGCCCTGCCACCCGGGCCCGTCCACGCAGCCAGCAGCCTGAGGACAGATCGGCTGAGTGCAGAGAGGCAGCCCTGCACTCATGGCATGCAGACGCCCTGAGACAGATGAAGCGAGGGGAAGGGATGCCTCCCCCCTTTCGAAGAACATCACGTAGATCATTTTAAAATAGAGAGAGAGAGAGGGTGCAGTCCTGCTACATCAAGGTTGTGAGTTTGATCCCCCACCAGACAGAGCACATCCAAGAATCAACCAACGATGCATCAGTAGATGCAACGATACATCGATGTCTCTCTCTCTTCTCCTTCTCCCTCTGTCTCAAACCATAGAAGTTTTCTTTAAAAAAGAGAGAGAGGGGAAAGCCCGTTATTCAGTAACCCTTGCACGACATTGAGTCTCTGGAGGGAGGGAGGCAGCACTGAGTAGTCCCTTTCGACAGCCCTGTCCCGTCCCAGTCTCCGAGGGAAGCCCGTGGTGGCCCACGTGGCAGGGGTGCAGGACCGGTCCCCTCCTTCGGCCCGATCGGGTGCTGTTCTGTGCAGCTGTCCCTCTCCCTGTGCCAGTTGGAGTGTCAGCTCTGCTGGGGGGTGACAGTGTGGGCTCCGCGCTTCCAGAACACATGCTTTTCCTCGCTCCATCCCAGGCGAGTTAATTTTATCCCAGCCGCAGTGAACAGATCATTAACGGCCGAAGCTTCCTTTATAGGCCAGGAGATGTGTTAGCCTAGATCGTCTGTCGGAGGCAGAGGGTCAGAGGGCGCAGGAGAAAACGACCTCAATCCTGACCCTAAACTCCCCCCTTCATCGCTTACGTGTACGAACCCGCTGGGCAGAGGAAAGATTCTGCCCAGTGGCATCAGCTGTTGACCCCGAAGAGAAGGTATGAAGCGGACGGTGTTTTATAGGGTCTTGGACAGTTGAATACTTTCCGAAATCGTTGGTCTTTGACATTGCATGGAGGAGAAACCGAATCCTTTCGATTCACAGGAATAACTGCTGGTCATTCCCAGTTGACTGTCTTCTTTCTTCCGGATGTTTGTCCTGGTGGAAGCCAGCACCGCAGAGCTTAGACCTGTGAACCAGGAGACTAGGGGAGCGTGGACACGCTCTGGGAACACGCCACCCCTGGGTGCAGAGAGCCTGGTGGCTGGGTGAGGGGCGGGTCACGGGTAGGACCTGTATAATATCCTGCCTTCACACCTGTCTCCATGCTTGAAAGGCATCTGGGTCGCCACCTGGCGATGAGGGTCAGGTTTTCTTCTCTGTTTTTCGTGGTAGTTGAAAACAAGTCTGCCTATCCACCCCGAAGAGGAGTATTGATGAGCAGAGGTGGAACCTCTGCCACCTGCCGTCCTTGGTCATTGTCAGAACACCCCCAGCATCTGTCGGCGCCGCCTTCCCACCACCCCGTGTGTGTTCTGCGTGTTTGCCAAGTTCAACAGCGTAATGTGTGCAATGTTGACTTTTCACCACCCACCGTATTTCCGTTCCTTTGTGTTTCCACTTCCCATTGCTGCCCACTCACCACCCCAGCTCCGCTGCCAAAGCGAGTTTGAATCCAGGCCCAGAAATGATTTAAGACGGTGAGTCCTGCCCCCGCCTCACCGACACTGTCAGATGGAGTTTGTCATCTTCCCGCCTGGATTTGGGTGACATCAGAGTGTGGTTGGTGCCCTAGCGGTGGGCCTGGAGCTAGTTCTTGAACCAGCTCAGACCTGCTCAGCCTGCAGGTCTGAGCGTGGCGTCAAGTGTCCAGGGAAGAGAGTCAGGTGATCTGATGCCAGGATGGGAGGTTCTTTGAATGTGCCGGAGCTGGGGCTGCGTCGGTCAATAGAGTCTGTGGAAGACAGACTCTAAAGTTTATCCTCCGGTCCTGCGGCTGGACTCAGGCTTTTTAGCCAGTGCGTTCTCAGGTACGCTTCCATCTTAATTCCTTTTTAACCTTTTAATGAGGCTGATGATGAACACTTAATTGAGTTCACTGCTCAATTTATCGCTCTTGCCTGAGGCTGGGATGTAACGTTCTTCCAGGCATCTTGGAAAGTGAGTCCCCAACGTGGTGACACGATTTTCGTGAAAATTAGGTAGGGTAATACCGAACTGTTTCTCAGTCGCCATGGTTGCAGCCCTCGGCCACACGCGGTGTGCGAGGCCCTGCGATCGGGCACACGGACCGAGGCGGGTCTGCCTGTGCACCTGGGCCGCGTCCAGCGTGGGTGCGTTCACGGTAAGGCTGTTTCCCCCACGCCACGCTCACGCTGCCTCTCCCTTCTTCCCACCCAGTTTGTGGCGCAGCCCAACTGCCAGCAGCTACTGGCCTCCCGCTGGTACGACGAGTTCCCGGGCTGGAGGAGACGACACTGGGCCGTGAAGATGGCCACCTGCTTCGTGATCGGCCTCCTCTTCCCCGTGTTCTCCGTGTGCTACCTGATAGCCCCCAAGAGCCCGCTGGGGCTGTTCATCCGCAAGCCCTTCATCAAGTTCATCTGCCACACGGCGTCCTACCTGACGTTCCTGTTCCTGCTGCTGCTGGCCTCGCAGCACATCGACAGGTCAGACTTGAACCGGCAAGGCCCGCCGCCAACCGTCGTGGAGTGGATGATATTGCCGTGGGTCCTGGGTAAATGTGCCCCCATCGCCGTCCACGCGCGTGGTGCTGCCGCGGGAACCAGTGGCCGTCGCCATCCGGGGCGCCGTGTCTCGGCCAGGGCCCCCGGGAGGCCCCCCGGCCAGGCCCCCACAGCGGAGCCAGCCCCTCACCCCTGGCCGGGCTGCTCCTGAGCGCGGCCCGGGAAGCGAACCTTAGGGTTCAGAACCCCAGAGCCCAGTGATGTCGCCTCCCAGGAGGGCTCTTGGCGGGTTTTGCTTGTACGTGTATCTTCCGGAGCCATATTCCCTGGGGGCCATCGGCCCCGTAGAAGGAATCGTTCTCATTTTCCAGTAGCGATGCTTTCTAACAGATACGTGGAAATGACTGCAGAGCCAGGCACTCTGCACACCGGTAGCTGGGAACCTTCTTTAACATGAATCCAGTTATCTTTCACGTGATCCAGTAAATCAAAGTAGAGGACGTTTAGCGAGAGGACGTCCTTCCCTTTCTAGCGGTTCGTTCGCAGAGAGGACAGTGTTTTGCATCTGCAGCAACTCCTGGTAAGGGGGGGAGACTTCAAGTGCTGAGGAAAAGCCCCGTTTTCCTTCCCTGCGGTTGTCGTAGATCTAGTTCGCAGGGACATGTTGAACTGCGCTGTCCTCGATCCGGCCGTGGTTTTCTGAGACATCGCATTTTCTGAATGTTGCCGGTCGTTTTAAACACTGCTGGTATTCTAGCCATCTCATCCAGTATGTGACGGAATTCAGGATTCGCAGGCTCCGGAGTGCCGTTCGGGTGAACGGTGGGGGCTGTAAAAGGAGGAAAAAGCAGACAAGTAGGACAGTGTCTAACGTTGAGGTAGACGCTTTTCTGTTGTACAGACTATAAACACTAGGTACTGACCGTAGAAAAGCTCGTAGGAAAAAGGTATTTCCTACAGAGCTTACCGGAAAAACACCTTGAAGATAGATCATGAAGTCTGACCACCAGCTACTTCCTGCTCAAACAGAAGGAAAGTTGAGATAATCTGCAAGTGATATTTTGAATAAGACATTCTGCCATTGCAGTTAACTTTCCTTATGACATTATGCTGATTGTTTCTATTTAAATTCACCATCTCACATTAGAAATACTTATCATATGCGGTTATCTTTACAGGAAATTACTTGGGAGCAATTCTTCAAGAAGCACGGAGGAAATTAAGCTTCCCATGATTGACACTCTAAAAGCCCTGATACCCCAAATACAATACAGCATATTTTATTCTGAAAAAAAATGCTATCGATTCAATGAATCATGAGCACATCTATTGTTTCTAGGCTTTCCTAGAGGAAATCAATTAAAAATATAGAGAGAGTAGAAGAGTACTTTCTATGTAGTAAGCATGATGTAGGACAATGATGATACACAAGAAGAGAGAGAGAAAGGAAAAGAAGAGTCCCATACCTTTACGAAGATTAAATTGTATTGAAGGAAATGGATAATGAACAAACAATGAGATATGTTACGCAATGCCAGAAAATGGTAAATATTTCAAAGGGCACCTTCACACTTTTAGTAACTTGTACAATTAAAACAGTCATAGGCTTCTTCCTGCAAAAGTTGTAACAGAATTTTCCATGAAAGCTGGCTAGAAAAATCATACTCCTTGGA
This sequence comes from Noctilio leporinus, assembly GCA_004026585.1. Lineage (NCBI taxonomy): Eukaryota > Metazoa > Chordata > Mammalia > Chiroptera > Noctilionidae > Noctilio > Noctilio leporinus. Next base: position 88,223 of record PVIW01002649.1, read on the forward strand.
ATCAAGATGTCATTTTCTTTAGGCATCTTGATTTCAAGGAGTTAATGTCCATCAAGGTCTTAGGATGAAAAAAAGATGCTCTAGAATAAAATAACACCATATGAATGGCAATCTGGCTGCAAGAACAGGGCTTGAACAGGGCTTGTCAGAGAGAGCTGTTCATCAAGCCTGGTGACTGGGCACCTCGAGTCTGAGGTCCGAGGTTTTCCAGGACCCGTGACAGCAAAGGCTCTTCTCTGTGTTACTATTGGTTATTGCAGTGAAGGTCCTAGATTTGAACCCAGGTCCTGGTTCCAGCAGGAAGGGACCATTCAGCTATGGGTGAGAACAACCTCTCAGGATTTTCAATGTTGTGATTAATAGATGGATGGCTTCTTCAGTCCCACCTAGTCTGGTGACTGCTGGTGAGCTATTCTTATTAGTGGAGACATTATTATTATTATTATTTATTTTTAAATTCAAGGGAGGGCCAAGGAGGAGGATTAAAGACAGCAGGGTAGTAATGATTTAAATGTTTACTGAAAGTGGGCTACAAACAGGGGTGGTCCAACTGGATGATCGTGTTCATGAGCCTTTTCTATTTCCTAGCTCCTTCCTACCGCGGTCCCTCCTTTGTAACGGGTTTAGATTCATAACAACAGGACTAAACAACGTATGGAGAAGCATGCGGCTTATCCGTGTGTCCCTCGCCCTGTTCATGTCACTGATGAGAGAGTGTGTCTCCTAAGTCTTCTTGAACCAGCTCCATGAGCTTCTTGTTGTCAAGAAATATTTGTTACTCCTAAATGTGCTGTCCTTCTTTATTCAAGGATGTTTCCCAGACCTATGTGACCAGGATTTATGAGAAATGAGTACTTTTATACCTTCCATTCTGTTTATCCTGAAGAAGGCTTATTTGTTTTACATATTTATTATGAATTTTCACTTCTTTTCTGAGTAGAAAGTTTTTTTTCTCTTTAAAGTCTCTCCTCTCAAGCCAACCCCTTTGTCTCCTTAAGAGATGTGGTTTTCCTTGGGAATTTCTTTTATTTTATGCACTTCTTTGCGTTTCATCAGTAAGATTTATTTAGCCTTACAGGTTCACATATCTTGTTTCCATGTTAGTTTTACTCTTTCCTGCTGAAGCTCAAACATGTTGCGTGTTTAAATTGAACCTTGTTGACTTCGTGTCTTCGAGTCTGTAATACCTTTTCCAGCGTTACTGCAAATTTGCGGTGTGATTGCGAATTTGCGACGTATCTCCTACAGAACGTTTTGTTTATAGTTTTTCAATTTTTAAAAAATTTATTTTCTATTCCAGGTGACATCCAAGATTAGTTTATATTAGTTTTAGGTGCGCAGCACAAGGAATAGAGTCAATAATGTTGCCAACCTTTTGGAATTGTTTTTCCTTCAGACTTTCTTATACAGTGTGGGGAAAAAGTGGGTCTAATGCTGTCAGTAGGTGAAACACAAAGTTTATTCTTTTTTTTTTTTTTAATAGAAATACTTGAAGTTGTTTTGTTTTTTTTTAAGATTTTATTTTATTATTTTTAGAAAGAGGGGAAGGGAGAGAGGCAGAGAGGGAAAGGGACATCAATGTATGGTTGCATTTCACCTGCCTCCAGCCACAGACCTGACTGGAGACCTGGTTTGCAACCTGGTTATGTGCCCTGGCTGGGAATCGAACCTGCAACCTTCGGGTTCTCAGGCCAGCGCCTTATCCACTGTGCTACCAGCCAGGGCTCAAAGTTTATTCTTGTATCACTATTGATGAAGTATTGTATTTTTTTCTGGCTTCCTTTTAAACAATTATATTTTACTGATTATGCTATAGCAGGTGTCCCAATTTTTCCTCCTTTGCCCCTCTCTACCCAGCAACCCCCACTCCCTCAGGCAGCCCCCCAACCATTGTCCATGTCCGTGGGTCATTAGTATAACTTCTTCGGCTGCTCCATTTCCTGTCCGGTACATCACATCCCCATGGCTATCCTGTGACTACCTATTTGTACTTCTTAATCCCCTCACCTCTTCACCTGTCCCCCCACCCCCCTTCCAGTGGCAGCCATCAGAACACTCCGTATCCAGGATTCTGTCTCTGCTCTTGTTTGCTTAGTTAGTGTTTTAGATTCAATTGTTGATGGATTTGTATTTTTTGCCCTTTTATTGTTTATAGTTTTGATCTTCTTTTTCTTAAGTAAGTCCCTTTAACCTTTCCTATAATAAGGGCTGGGTAATGATGAACTCCTTTAGTTTTTTTTTCTTGTCAGGGAAGCACTTTATCTGTCCTTCTGTTCTGAATGACAGCTTTGCTGAGTAGAGCAATCTTGGCTGTAAGTCCTTGGTTTCCATGACTTTGAATATTCCTTGCCAGGCCCTTGCTTGCCTGCAGTTTCTTTAGAAAAATCAGCTGACAGTCTTATGGGAACTGCCCTGCAGGTAACTACTGTATTTTCTCTTGCTGCTTTTGATTCTCTCTTTATCTTTAACCTTTGGTAATTTAGTTGTGATGTGTCTTGGTGTGGCCCTCTTTGCAGTCATCTTGTTTGGGACTCTCTGTGCTTCCTGGACTTGCATGGCTATTTTCTTCACCAAATTAAGGTGGTTTTCTTTCATTATTTTTTTCAAATAGATGTTCAGTTTCTTGCTCTTTCTCTTCCCCCTTCTGGTGCCCCTATGATGTGAATGTTGGTACATTTAAAGTTGTCCCGGAGGCTGCTTATACTATCCTCATATTTTTTTTGGATTCTTTTTGTCTTGATTGGTTGCTTTTTGCTTCCTTATGTTCCAAATCATTGATTTGATCTTCACCTTCATCCACTCTACTGTTGATTCCCTGTAAATAGCTCTTTATTTCAATTAGTGTATATCCTTTGTTTCCGACTGAATCTGTTTTACGATGCTGAGATCCTCACTAAATTCCTTGAGCATCCTTATAGCCAGTGTTTTGAACGCTGCATCTGATAGATTGCTTATCTTTGTTTTGTTTAGCACTTTTTCTGGAGCTTAGATCTGTTCTTCTTGTATTGATTTCCATGGAACAGCTGTAATCCTGCATTTGCCCACCTGTCTTGAAGGCTCTTGACTCTTCTTCTTTCCCATCAGGCAGCCTTAAGAGGCTTTGAAGAAACTGCTGTCAGGAGGGACTGGAGTAAGTTAGCAAAGGAAGCTAAAAGCTCACAGAGGAATCCAGTGCACGGTCCTGGGCATCTTGAGATAATAACAGAAAAACTAATAGAGAGAATTCGGTATTTTCCCTGGGGGGGGGGAGGGCACACTGTGCCATGGTTATTTCACGTCTGTACGTCTGTGCCCTGAGTGTGAAGGGGGCGGGGGGCTGAGGCAAAGATGCCTCACAGGCAGACATCTAAGCTCCGTTAAAAATAACCTCGAGTGTGTTCCTAGGCTTCAGCCAAGAGCTGCTCACAATATCCAGATTGTACATCTTGCCTGTAACACGTACTAATTTAACAGTTTTTCTCCCAGAAAACTTGCCTCTCGTTTCCGTATTTATTTTATATTTTTATCTTTGAAAAGGTTGATATTAACAAATCTGCACATTTCAACTAGGCCTGCCAAATTGAAAATGTAGACTAAAAGAGGGTGCTCGTATTCTTATCCAGATCTTATATATATGTTCTTCCTTTTTGTGACAATTTATTCCTCCTTTGCTTGCTAGGTATGACCAGCATATGGGTTCAGGTCCTCACGTCCTTTCAGCTTCACCTCTGCATGAAGTATCTTCTCACATATCCCCAGAAGTTATCTTGCAGTGAAGACAATTGTTCCCCAGGCTGTCACCTGGCAAAGTGCCCCAACCCCCTCACCAGCCAGCCGCGGACACGCACACGCAAACACAGCTGCAGAACAGGCGTTTATTAATTTGGAAGGATATCGGTTAATATCACAGGACTGCAGGTCCGCCTCACTCCTGCAGGGAGTGGCATTTGCAAGGTCACTCTCCCAGATCTGTCCCCACTAAGATTAAAATCTCAAACAACAAAATGGGCTCATAGATTTAAATTGCTGTTGATCAGGTGACTTTTTACTGGAGAGGGAAAGGAGTCTCAGGTCAGGACAACGCAGTGCAAGCTGATGTCCCGCGAGTGAAACCCCGAGGCCGTGAGAGGACATTTGTGGACAGGGCCAGGCGGCTCAAGGGGAGGGGCAGTGACAGGAGAAAAGAGAAGAGAGCCGTCCGTCCCCAGATGCCCCGATGGCTTCCAGGACTTGCCCTCGCCCTTCGTCCCAGCACAGGGCAGAGGGAGGAGGGGTGCAGAGTGTGCGTCCGCCCCTGCCCCCGGCTGCATCGCTTGCTGGGACCCCAGCCCGCTGTGGGGTGTCTGCATCACCAGCTGGCTCCCAGCAGCCCGTGTGACAGGCCGGACCTGCCGTATCCACATGGCACGCAGCCCTCAATCGGGTCACCCGACAGCCTCCGGCACCCCCGCTCGCGTCCTCAGCAGCTGCCCCGTCCGGGGTCCTGTGGCCCTGGCACCCGCAGACAGGCCAGAGGGCTCAGGCCCAGCTCCTGCCGCGATTCGCAGTCTCCACAAGCAACGACAGAGCCTCACCGCGCTGGTGGCCGGGGTGACCTGCTGCCCACGGCCCGGCCATCCGGCCACTGTGCTTCCGCCGTCCTGAAGGACCGGACGCAGGGACACGCGAGAGAGGCCACAGCGCAAGTCGATGGCCAAGCAGGCGGGAGGGGCCTGCTTCTCCGGGGCAATTTCCAGCAGTCACAGGGGCTTTGTGGAGTGGCCGCCCCTGCCTCCCCCTGGGGTGTCCCCTGAGCACAAGGCCACCTGCTGCCTCTCCCCGCTGCCTCTGTGGGCACTGCAGGCTGGGGTGCAGGCAGGGCCAGGGGTGGTCCTTGGGCCTCCCAGGCCGCCCTGAACCCAGGGGGCTGAGATTCTCTTTCAGTAAGGGGACCCCTGGCGCTGCTGTCTTCGTCGTTGAGTTTTGAGTATAAAGTAGTGACAGTGGGTGTTGCCCCTTCACTTAGGGCTTCTTGCTGAGTACAAGGACCATGTGTCCATTTCTCCTGGAACAGAGGCAGAATTTGGACCACAGACTATGATTTTGTTCCATGATGGGGGAGGGGGGGCCCTTCAGCAAGGAGGAATCCTTTCTCTTCTTTCTGTCTTCACTCCCCGGTCTGGCAGCATGGAACTAGGGTTCTGTCACGAGAACCCCAAGGTCAGACCCCTCAGCGAGCTTTTGGGGACCACAACAGGACCCCGGGAGGCTGCCCCAAGTGAGAGCGACTCACTTTGTTTGGGAATCTTTACTCTTGTGTCCTGACAGCAGGAAGGGACCAGACAAGAGGTCCCCCTGCGGTGTTGGCAGGTTTCTCCCATGAACCCGGGGTGTCCGACGTGCTGTCAGGTTTGCCGGCTCCTTCGTGTCCTCAACGTGAAGCGGCTTCCCGGGGGGACCACCGCGGAGCGCACGCGAGAGCCTGACCGCAGCTCCTACGGGAAGGCCAGGAGGAATGGTCGGAGCTTCCCGGCACCCACGTGGGTTTTCAGAAGGAAGTTTTCTGACTCATCTGCACCCCGGTCTGTCCTTTGCTGGGTCCCACCGTCTTGACGTCCCGGCTTGCAGTTGGGCGACCCTGAGAAATCACATCGACCTTTCATAAACCGCAGGGAGCGGCTGAGAAGCGTCCTGTTGTGGGAACAGGATGGACATCTGGGGACAGACGTCCCCCCTGGGTGCGTTCCCTGCAGGCCCTGCGGTTCCCATGACCAGGTGACTGTCCGGACACGGGATGACCAGAACGGTAAGAAGTGGAACAGCAGACCCCGCCCCCGGGGTCTGATTATCTGATTATCACTGGCCTGCAGCCTTATTTACGGCCCAAATTAAAACAGCACACGAGGGCGCGCGCCCTCCGTTTGATCAGGATCTGCTTTTCCCATCGACTCGGGCCTCCCGAAGGTCAGAAGTCAAACTATTTTTAGCTTGTCAGGAAGGTCAGATTGGAAGTCCCTTCTCTGAACTCCAGGGGAACTGTGATGTGTCCCCACGGCGGGGTCTGCGGTTCTCTTCCTCGGGAGGCCTCCTGGGTCCCCGGGCCAGGCTTCCAACACGCGTCGTGTCCTTGGTTGAACCCATGTCCTAGGCGCAGAGCTGCCTCCGGCAGGAAGGGGCTGCCGGGTCCCTCAAATGCCGCCTTTCGTGAGCTTCCTGTTTCTCTGCGATGCCCTCACCGGACCCTCACGTCTTCATTCTGCCGCGTAAGCGCCCACGGAATACTTGAACTGACCCACTTGGGTGGCTATTAACAGGAATGGCATTCGGGCCTTCCCGCTTGGTGGGAGCAGAGACAGGTACACACCCCACTGGTAAAGGAACATCAACTAGCAACACTCTGAGTGGGGAGGCAGGTATGGGAACCATATTTCATGATCGGAAACATGCAAATTGGAGAGCCCCAGGACGGCAGGTGCGGAGTTGGAGTGACCTTCAGAGGTCAGACGGACCAGGTTTCCACGCGCTCCTGGAGCTGCTCCGGACGGAGACCGTGGGAGGTGCTCCGGGGGGGTGACCGCGGCCATTTGGGGACAAGTGTTGGCCCCGTCACCCTGGGCCAGCAGGCTCCTTCCTCGAGTTTCCTGCCGGGCCTCCAGCCTCCGCCTCCCGAGGCCAACCCATGCCCGCCGGCGCCCTGGGCCACAAGACCTTTCTCATCCCCCGTGGCAGCTGGACCACGACTGATGGTGGAGCAATTTTGATCATCCAAACAGGAAGAAGCCGTGGCTAGTTATTTGTGTCGCCGCGGCAGAACCATCATCCTTGGATGATTCTATATATAGATTTCTGTGTCTCCAGCCCCAACCTCTCCTCTGAAGTGAGACAACAAGACACTGGATGAGAACGCAGGGGGATGGCTGGTGGCACCGAGCCCCCGGCTCCGCCCCCCTCACGGCCCAGCGCCGACCGCCGTGCGCCGTGGGGAAGGGTCGTTGGAAGCGCATCTGCCCGATCAGTGGCTGCGTGCACACAGCTTGTCATTGCTGGGAACTGGCCGTGCTCCAAGCCGAACAAACTGCGCGGTGAAATGTCAAGAATGAGAAAATGCTGCCCACAAGCTCTGCGTGGAAGGGATGTAGCCCCAGCCCTGCTTCGGCCGTTGCCGGGCGGGTGGCGTTGGTCATGCTGCCTTGGGGGGTCCTTCCGTGAGCTGCGCTTGGGCCGGGTTTGGGGAACACCCCCGGCTCGGCAGCACTGAGAACCCCAGGTGTACACAGCCGTGTTTCCCGTCGGGTCAAAGCACCCTGAACTCCCCACAGGCTCTGAGCACCTGTTCTGACGTCCTCCTTTCTTCAAAGTGGGGGTGGTGGCCACTCTCAGCACCCATCTTACGGGAGCGCTCGGACGAGATTGGTTTATGAGAAGGAACCTCAAAGGGGGAGCGAGGGTGGAAACCCCAGGCCTAGCTGACAGCTGGCTTTCACATGCTCGCCGTACCAACAAAGCTGATGTAAAAAACCCTTAAAATTAATGAATAACCCTTTCCGATCCGCCATCTATGGTGGAATCGCCGCCAAGATGCAGATTTTCGTGAAAACCCTCACGGGGAAGACCATCACTCTCGAGGTTGAACCCTCGGATACAATAGAAAATGTCAAGGCCAAGATCCAGGATAAGGAAGGAATTCCTCCTGATCAGCAAAGACTGATCTTTGCAGGCAAGCAGCTGGAAGATGGGCGTACTTTGTCTGACTACAACATTCAAAAGGAGTCCACACTTCATCTTGTGTTGAGACTTCGTGGTGGTGCTAAGAAAAGGAAGAAGAAGTCTTACACCACTCCCAAGAAGAATAAGCATAAGAGGAAGAAGGTTAAGTTGGCTGTACTGAAGTACTACAAAGTGGATGAGAATGGCAAAATCAGTCGCCTTCGTCGGGAGTGCCCTTCGGATGAATGTGGTGCTGGAGTTTTTATGGCCAGCCACTTTGACAGACATTATTGTGGCAAATGTTGTCTGACCTATTGCTTCAACAAACCAGAAGACAAATAATCATATATGGGTTAATAAAAGACATGAGCTAATAACAAAAATGTAATAATAATAATAATGAATAAAACTCGACTTAAAACATGAAATGGCCTTTGTGACTGCCGAACAATGGATGCTAGACCGCCGTGTCTAATGCACTTTTGTTTCTCCCCAAGTTTGTGAGATTTGGGGACATAGGGACAAAGTTGAGGACGTGGACACGGATGCATATACCTGTCACCAGTATGTTACAGTTCATATTTTACCTCCTATTTTATTTTATTATTATTATTAAAAGATTTTTATTATGTTTAGAGAGAGGGGGAGGGAGAGAGGCAGAGAGGGAGAGAGACATCCATGTATGGTTGCCTTTCACCTGCCTCCAGCTGGGGACCTGGCTGGAGACCTGGCTTGCAACCTGGTTCTGTGCCCTGGCTGGGAATTGAACCAGCGACCCCCGGGTTCCCAGGCCAGCGTACCTCCTTATTTTAGACAATCCCTATTTCCATTCATCCACCAGTATCAGTCTATCATACTTGGCTGCCTTTGGATGAAGGAATAGCACTATTTTCTTTTTCTTTTTCTTTAGTGTATAGATATCTAAAATGTTGATAAACACTTGGCGTTCTGTTGGAATCACCACACTCAAGATGCAGGCTGAGGGTGGGCACACTGGGACCTGGAGCCAGACCTGGCTCTTCGGCGGCTCTTGTAAATAACTTCGCTGTGCCAGCCTCACCCAATCCTGAAGGGCAAACCCTAAATTACCTGTTCTCTGGCCCTTGCAGAAGAGACAGGGTGGTCATTGTAGATTTTAATAGAGGTCTTATCAAGTCAGCACATTTCCCTTCTATTCCTGCTTTGCCGAGAGCTTTTCATCATGGATGCATGTTCATTTTTTCAAATGTGTTTGCTGCCTTTATTGAGCTGATCGTCTTGTTTTTCAATAATATGCTGGTTCTATATATGGAAAGTCAGGGTTTTATAGTTCATCTGGCTCTTCTTGCTTTTCATGTCAGGCAGCTGTGAGGTTCTGTGCTGCACGCATGGTTTTCTAACTATCTCTTGTCTTCAGAGAATCCTGTTGTTTGCTTGTATTAAGGTACTTAGGAAATCTTCGTTAGTCCTATAATCTTCCTGATTCTAGACCCTTCGGTATGTCCTCATCATCAGGCTCTAAAAACAGAATTGTCCAATTTTACTAAGATTATGAAAATAGAACAATGATACGCAGTGATATTTTACAAGTCCTTCCTAGAATTTAAAAATGAAAACCTTTCCTATTAGAAATATAGCCATGGTAAAGGAACGGAATTTTGTTTTCTCTGGCTATAGGCTTTAAAACCACTGCTCAATAGTTAACAGAGTGTAAACGTGGCCACCATTGCTGAATAATGAAGGGAGCCCTGCGACCGTGGTCAGCACCTGTGGTCCATGCCGGAAATCAGACCCTCACAGGCGCTGGTTGGTTGAGGAAGCGCAGCCAGGTGCCCGTGTGTGGCACCGTGTGTGGCAGATACCCTGCTTCTGACAAGGGGTTGAAGAACATCGTTAAGTATTTGCTTACAAGTGAATGTTAGGACGTTTTTCATGAAAAAGTGTGTTTCAAGAGGAATTACCGTTTGATTCAAGAATCACTCACTGGTGTGAGTTTTTCAAACAGCCCAGGAAGACAGGGTGCCGGCCCGGCACGGAGAACCCCGACACCCTACCCTCTCCGGCACCCGGCAGCGCACCTGCCGCCTCCCACGGCCCTACCGTTCTGTGATGCTGACACTGTACATCTGTTCAGAGGAACTCGATGGCAAGTGACACTGACCATAAGTCTTTTTTTATCATTGCAGGTTTTATATGGGGAGAAATAAAGCAAATGTGGGATGGTGGACTTCAAGATTACATCCACGATTGGTGGAATCTCATGGACTTTGTGATGAACTCCTTGTATTTAGCAACGATCTCCTTGAAAATCGTTGCGTTTGTGAAGGTAACTATTGTTCAGATGGCAGGTCCAACATAAGTTCTGATAAATACTGATGTGCCTTCCGTTGCTATCTATCTCCTTAATAGTGCTACGTAGCGCGTTCTTTTTCTGGGAGTGGGAGTCACCAGCTCATGACCTATTGGTAGGTACAAAAATACGTAGATAATACATCACTTACAAACCAAGAAACAAATTTCCTGAACAATTAGAAGCTGTCACCCAATTTTCTTAGATCTGAATTGCAAGATGCCTCAGAATTATCCACAATTCCTCTTGTTTCTAATCCATTTGATTCCTCATGAAATTCTACCTCAAACATTTTCAATTCTGGCAAAAAAAAAAAAAAAAAAATTCTGTTTTTATGAGTTATAACTCATGAAAGTCGACAGATCAAAATATTATTCTTTCAAAGCACCGAAGTTATTATCTCAGGTTAAACTAATATAGTTTGATTGCGTTTTAGCAGAATATCACTTTCCTGCTCGTTCTGTTCAGCCTGACAGGGCCTGAAATCTTACCCACCCACCGCTCCCTGGAATTCCTACTCCAGTCTCATCCCAAATCGCACAACTTAAGTAAAAACAGCTTCGTTCTGCAATGACAACGGGGGTTACTTTGTACTGAGAGGCATGTTTTCCACCTGAAGCATTGTCCCCTCTTTCCTGCCTTGGTCCCTCCTCCCTCTTTTTCAAAAACAATGTGCTTCAAAATCATAGTCAATTAGTGAGAAGGGAAGAGCACCTAACCCCGCAGGAATGATTCATGCGCTTTTGTGATCGGAGCTGGAAAACGCTGGCACGTAGGTGAGCAAATTCGGCTACGGAGTTGATCCAAAGAGCAGCCTGCGCTCTTCGGCTGGGGCAGCTCCACCGGGGCGTTAAGAAAAAGCATTTTCTGCCCTGGCTGGTAGCTCAGTGGTTAAGGCGCCGCCCTGCGAACCCAATGGTCGCAGGTTCGATTCCCCAGCCAGGGCACATAACCAGGTTGCAAACCAGGTCTCCAGTCAGGTCTGTGGCTGGAGGCAGGTGAAACGCAACCATACATGGATGTCTCTCTCCCTCTCTGCCTCTCTCCCTTCCCCTCTCTCTAAAAAAAATAATGAAATAAAATCTTAAAAAAAAAAAGAAAAGAAAAAGCATTTTCTCCTTGCTCCGGGGAAAGCAAGCCATGGTTGAAGAACAAAAACGTGATCGGGTGATTGTGTAAGGTTGCTCAGCCTCGCAGAGAAGCAACGTTGATTCTGAACGGACGGCTCGTGCATTTCTTCTATACAATATTTATACTAAGATGCATAGTTTATGTATTGTGTATTTTCCCTACTGAGCTACCCAGCCGGGGCCTGGACTCACCCATTCCTACCTTCTTCTGTCCTATCATTCAAGTTTTCATACTTTTAAATAGCTTATAACTTACTATTTCTGGAAGAGGTGGCATAGCTGTGTACACAAACAGACTCTGATCCCAGTCAGGCAAACAGCTACAATGTGGACCGATCAATGAGCAGGCACAGGGCACCCTAGGGCACCCTAGGACACTGGCTACCAGCCTGGTGCTGAGAAGACGCCCAGACATAGGCTGGCCCTGAGCAGTTCACGTTCCGGAGGACAGAGAAATGCACGCCAGCACGCAAGGACCTCACACGAGAAGGTCTGCGTTGGCAGCTATGGGAGTCAACCTGGCTGGTGTCGCCTGGAATGACACAGAGGACAGCGGGAGTGGGCAGCTGTCCATGAAGGACATGCAGGGACCTTCCATGGAGACAGGCGCGGGGTGCCCAGGGCTGAGCCTATAAATGAGGCCAGCATCAGCAAGAGGTGGCCCAGGGGACAGGAGCAAGAACAGGACGGGAAGGGCTTTCCTGCCATAGAAATCAGACTTTTCCCCCCAAAATAAAGAGAGGGAGTCACGCAACGAGGAGCCCTGGAGAGCCAGTAGCAGCCTGGCCTTGAAAGAAGTGAAGGTTGGGTGCCCGTAGAAGAGATGGATCTGTTATAAAGCAGAGGAGAGTCTCCCATTTCTGGGGCCCCAGGAGAGGGGGGACTAGCGAATGAAGACTCCCAGAGCCCACAGGGGGCGCCGGGCCAGCAGCACGAACCCCCCCCCATCCCCCCACCCCCTGGCCCCCCAGAGAAAGACACACTTCTAAACTAAACACCTTCCCTCCGGGAATGTAAGCAGAGGCCGGAGGACAAGGTCTGTAAACCTCCCCCAGGGCCCTGTTCTCACTTACGGGGTTTGTCTGCCGACCCCCCTCTCCGCTGGTGCCCGGGTTCTGCCGCACGGACGTGTTTACTCAGCGCTGCGCTGACAGTTGCCAGAGTCTGGCCTTGGGAACTCTCCGGGGCAGGACGGGCATTTCTCGACGTGCCGAGTGGAAAACTTTCCTCCCGCAGTTGTGGAAATCCCGACGGAGGTACCACCGTCCACGCAATGAGGTTGAGCTGCCGAGAACCACCGGGAAGCCGGGAGCAAGGGCGTTGCCTCCGCACAGGACGGTCCCTAAACTCGGAGCAGCGTCGGGTCCCTGGTCCCGGGTTGAGGCACCCGTTTCCCCTGTTTGCCAACAGCGCTCCCCTCTGAGATCATATTTATCACAATGAGCCGTCTGTCCGTCTGTCCGCACTGCGATCAGAACACCTGCCGGGAGGAAACGCGTCTTTAGTGGCTGGTCCGTGCAGGGCACTGAGTCCAGTGTTGTGAGAAATTCCCAGAACGGGGTCGTATCCATAAGAATGCTCACTGGTTCACTTTCTGTACATTTTGAGATGTTGTCATAAGTCATGTTGGCCAGACAGGCAGACAGACATAAAGTCAGCCACCAAGAGAAGACGGTGACGTGCGCCCTGTAAACATGTGTGTCTTTCAAGAAAAGTGAGACTTGGAAGAAGAGGATGATGACCTAAGACATGGGTGACCATGTGGAGAGAATGTGGGTGGTGCTTGATACCACAAACACCTTGGATAATAACTTTATCAACGCTTCCATTTTGAAATTTCTTCTGCCTTCAGTCATTCGCAGTTTTACGCTACAGCTCTATGTGGGCATGTTTAACAGCAGTTATGAGGATTTAAAAACAAGATATAATATCCCTCTAGTTCAAATTCAACTTTTTTTTTTTTGTTTTAAATTTTTAAATAATGTTTGTTAATTTGTGGGGGTGACACTGGTTGGTAAATGATTTAGAGTTCAGGGTGTACAGGGCCATATATATCATCTGTCTGTTGTAGTGTGTGTCCACCACCCCAAGTCTCCTTCCTTCGCCATTAACCCCACCCCTATACCCCCTTCCACCTCCCCCCTCCCCCTCCCCTCTGACAGCTGTCATCCTGTTCCATGTGGCCATCCTTCTGTTTCTATTTGGTTCCTCAGTCTATTTTGTTCATTAGATTCCACCTATGAGTGAGATCATACGGTATTTGTCTTTCTGGCTTATTGCACTGAGCACAATGTTCCCCGGGTCCAGCCATGCTGTCCCAAGTGGGAAGAGTTCCTTCTTTTTCACAGCTGAGTGGTGTCCCCCGGGGAAAACGAAGCACAGCTGTTTTACGCCCTCGTCCGCTGAGGGGCCCGTCAGACCTTGGCTGATGGAAAGAACGCTGCTATGAACGCAGGGGTGCATATATCCTTTCTGATCGAATTAGTGTTTTGGGTTTCTTCAGGTCCATTCCCAGAAGTGGAATTGTTGGGTCGTAAGGCAGTTCCATTTTTAATTTTATGAGGAGACTCCTATCTTCAGTAAATCACCAGACAAGTGTGGTGAGGATGCGGGGGGAGGAGGCCTCGTGCACGTGGTGGGAGTGCAGGTCGGGGACGTGATTTTCTGAATCTCAGGCAGGAGTCGGCTTGCTGAACAAAATCGGGCCCTTGTGCTGTTTTCTTCTCCCAGGGAAATTAAAAATTACTATCCATTAGTTTCAAATGAACTAACAGTTGTAAAGGTACAAAATACAATATAAAGAGAAATACAATACCCTGGTGGACCCAGACAGAAGAAAAAAGGTTTTTTTCTGAGAGGAAAAACAAGATGCAATTGTCCAGACATTTTTACTGATGTGGATGAAGAAGAGAGTTGAACTTCTTGTTCATGTCTTATACAGGCATAATTACAGGTTTTTATAACGGAATATTTCAAAGAGCATGTTTGACCCTTTTCTTAAATAAAAGGAAACAAGTTTACTTCTATTCTCCAAGAAATAAATTGTATTGTGCTCTTTGTATAACTCAACATGCAGAGAATTCAACTTTGACTTTTTTTAAAAAAACTTTTAAAATCATTGCTGGTCAGAGTTTAACACAGCAAATATTTTTCTCAAATCACATTTTATGCAATTTAAGGAATGTTCAGATCAGTTTCACGTGGCCTATTAAATATTAAAAAAATCAGCGATTTCTTGACAGCCGGGAGGAGCCTACATTTAGGGTGTCATAGACAGTTACCCATATTGCTCATGACTGTTTCCAAGGTGACAGACCGCTACTTCCGCTTATTCACATGCCATCTGTGTCGTGTATCCCTCCAGGATAGGCACGCGTGTCAAACATGGTAGGCAAAGCCATTGATTGTTTGGTTCAAAACTTAGCGCCCTTCGTGTAGAACGTGGTTTTCTTTGTGATAAGGATATTGCTGTGTTTTCCCAATATGAAATCAGATTCCCGACCCCCCTTCTGTACCGCTTTTCTTCCCTTATTTTGGAAACTCTGCTGGAGAGGGCAAGAACAGGTGAGATTTACGTGTCAGCACATAACTGCAAGTGTCAAGGACAGAATCAGGAAGGCGCTTGGTTGACGTCTGTAACTTACGCATGATTTTAATAACCTCTCGTTTGTGTGCAGATCCCGCTTGGTGCCAGGGCAACATCGGCCTCTGGTGGCCTTTGCGCCAGGCCTGCCTGGAAAGGCGCCCTGGCCTGAAGCTGTTCGTAGGGATGCGTTTGTCTCACCCTCCCTGTGCTCCTTTCTCGCCTCCAGTACAGCGCCCTTCACCCGCGCGAGTCTTGGGACATGTGGCACCCCACGCTGGTGGCCGAAGCCTTGTTCGCGATCGCCAACATCTTCAGCTCCCTGCGCCTCATCTCCCTGTTCACCGCCAACTCCCACCTGGGGCCCCTGCAGATATCACTGGGCCGGATGCTGCTGGACATTCTGAAGTTTCTGTTCATCTACTGCCTGGTGCTCTTGGCCTTCGCCAACGGCCTCAACCAACTGTACTTCTACTACGAAGAAACGAAAGGGTTAAGCTGCAAGGGCATCCGGTGCGAGAAGCAGAATAACGCGTTCTCAACGTAAGTGGAACAGGCGCGTCTTCCAGCCACGCTGGGCAGGGTTTAGAATGTGCTGCGGGAGGAACCTGAAAAAAATCCATGACGTTACGCTTAATGCAGAAGACGGAATTGACACACCTTTGACTATAGGGTTCTTTCGTTTAAAAATATATATATTCTGTACATTTATTTTAAGTTTTAGTAAAATGGGCATTTCTTTCAAGATGACCTCACGAAAGGAGAGCAAGATATACTGTTTTTAAATTTCTTAATTAAAAAAACAAATTGTATACTGTTTTTCTAAATTATCAGGTTGATTGGGGTGACAGTGGTTAATAAGATTATCCAGGCTTCAAGGGCAGCAGATGCATGGTTGGCATAATGCATTGTGTGTCCATGTCCACCACCCAAAGTCAAGTCATCTTCTGTCACCATATATGTGACCCCTTTACCTTTTACCACCCACCCCCACCCCCTTCCCTCTGGTAACCTCCACACTGTTGTCTGTGTTTATGAGTTTTTGTTTGTTTGTCTGGTTCATTTCTTGCTTTTCAGTGGGATTTCAGCTGAGTGAAATCATATGGTTCTTATCTTTTTCCGTCTGACTTTTT
Organism: Noctilio leporinus; assembly: GCA_004026585.1. Taxonomy (NCBI): domain Eukaryota; kingdom Metazoa; phylum Chordata; class Mammalia; order Chiroptera; family Noctilionidae; genus Noctilio; species Noctilio leporinus. Next base: position 104,063 of record PVIW01002649.1, read on the forward strand.
TCACTTAGCATGATGTTCTCAAGGTCCACCCATGTTGTTGCAAATAATGCGGTTTCATCTTTTCTAATGGCTGAGTGGTGTTCCATTGGGTACATGCACCACGTATTCTTTATCTAGTCCTCTGTCAGAGGGCCCTTGGGTTGGCTTCGTGTCTTGGCCACCGTGAATAATGCTGCGACGAACATAGGGGTGCACGTATCTTTGCAAATAAGGGTTCATTTAAAAAAAATTTTTATTGTTTTTGTATTACATCCATCCCCAGAAAATAAGGGTTCTTAAATCTTTCAGGTCAATATGTAGAACAGGACATGTACTTTTAAGTTAATCAAATTCACATAACAGTATTCAAATCCTATGTTATATCTTATTATGTACTGATTGTGTTGGTATAGCTCTTAGTGCCATTTTATCTTTATTCCAGGTTATTTGAGACGCTGCAGTCACTGTTTTGGTCCATATTTGGGCTCATCAATTTGTACGTGACCAACGTGAAAGCCCAACATGAGTTCACTGAGTTCGTGGGTGCCACCATGTTTGGGACGTACAACGTCATCTCTCTGGTTGTCCTGCTCAACATGTTAATAGCGATGATGAATAACTCTTACCAGCTGATCGCGGTAAGTCAACTAATTTTAGTTTAATGCAGTATTTCCCCCCGGAGGCATTGTTCCTTGCTGTACTCCAACCTATTGTTATTGGAAATAAGGTTTGTAATTGGCTATCGTTAGGACAAAAGTGTAATGTAAGTGGTTAATTTGGAGCTTCTAAGCAAGATTCACCATTTTAAGCTATAGACTAATGTACTGATATCTCGTGACACATGATTATAAAATAAACTAAATGTATCTTGCCAGGCAGCCTCTGGCTAAGGCAAGCGGTAGGTGAGGCATGAATTATTCACCTATATTGGCCGGTCCACTGAACCTACAATCTGAATATTGGCAGTCAGCCCACAGGGGAGCCTGACAGACAAGTCACAGGATTTTCTGTTTCTTACAGCCTCGCAAAAGCAACGTACATGTAACCCGAAATTCTGTAGCAGAATAAGCAATGCTGGACGTATTTATTTGAAATTCCGGAATCCAAACACTTAGTTTAATTCTCCGTTTGCTCAACAAATTCTTACTGAGTACCTATCCTGCTGCCAGGCTCTGTTCCAGGAACTAGAAATACTGCAGTGATAAGGAGAACAAAGCCCTCTGTCTCCCTGAACTCACACGCTAGAGCTGTGTTTCTAAGGCCCATCGCAATAGTGATAAAGTAAACCGAACTAGAATGAAGGAAGTGTTTCAAGTCTTTATTAGTGCCATTTCATAAGGATAATGGTAGGCTGCTCATTTTCCCACAAATAACAGCGATGGGATGGCACCTGGGAACCTAGTGTTGAGACTCGAGTGTTGTGATTGTTGAGATGCAACCTTCGAATTTTACCTAAACCTGTCACAAATGAAAAATTGCATAAATAGAAGGAAAAAGTGACTTTTCCTTACTGATTCCCAGTCCAAGACAGTCCTCTACCTGGGCCCTAGGATTTGCATGTGAATAGCCAGATTCACGGAGCTTCACTTCAGCCTCTCATGAACCTGGAAGGTTTTACATAGTCCCTCCTATTTGCTTCAGAGCTTCTGTATTACAGTCCACAGAGGGGTCCCACTTCTCAGTCCAGCCTTCAAATGCTCGGGAGAGCCTTTAATGAGAAAGCTGTAGACAGATGCTGTCCATGTGGTTTGGATTCCGTGACACGTTAAATGTACCCAGTCCATCAAGAGAACACTATTGGAGATCAGTGTGCCGTTTCCTTTCTTCTTCTTTGCGGAGTGGGTCTTTTTGCAGAGGCGAGGAGCTTCAACTCTGTTTTGGTTTAGCCCAAACACAGAAACTACCCAAGAGGAGAGCAGGACCCCAAGCTGAGCCAGGGTGCCCCCCGCCCCGCACCAGCACGACAAGTGTGCACATGCTCACTGTTGCATCTCCCCCTGTCCCAGAATATCAGAATTACCCCCGGGACCTTCTCTTTTGTCCTGCTGGACCTAACGCTGAGCTTTTGGGTAAAGCGTAAAAAAGGAGAGAGGAGTTTAACCGTTAAAAGGCAAAGTCAATCATGCCAGCCGCATCTAAAGCCTGCTTCCTGCTCGTTGGTTCTTTGATCCGATACTTACTGGGCACCTACTATATGCCAGACGTATGCTTGATTTTAGGGATGTACAGACGAGTGAAGTCCCTGCCTTCAAGAAAAATGCAAAGTAGTAGAGACAAAATGGGTCAAGTTAGAAGGTGGGGAGCGGAGGGAGGGTCAGGTTAGAAGGTGGGGAGCGGAGGGAGCCGTCACCAGCCTACAACCTCTCACCACCGTTGTTTCTAACCGCCGTAGACTTTGTTTAGACTCTCAGAGTCCCACACAAGAGGCAGAGGAGAGCCTGCTTTGCGTGATCAGTGAAGGAACCCTGAATGCGATCAAGGTCACCCCTGATGTGTGACTCTCTGTGACTCAGGGAGCAGAAGCCACTCGTAGGCCACTGCTTGATCTAAGTGGCTGCCTTGTTATTCCCTTCAGTGGCCCCTCCATGACTCAGCAAGCAGCGTGCGCTTTCAAGTAGTGACTTCAAGAGAGAGGGGGAGAGAGAGAGATTGACATGATTTGTGGTCCTGTTCATTCCTGCATCATGGGTTGACCCTTGCATGTGCCCTGACCGGGACTCGAACCTGCCACCTTGGTGTATCAGGACGATGCTCCAACCACCTGAGCTGCCCAGCCAGGGCCTGCGAGTTGTTTAGAGAGACGGAGACGGAGCGGGAACTAGAGGAGCGGAGCAGGAGGGAAAGCGGGAGGGCAGCCAGCCTCCGGGCTTCCACGTGCTGATGGACCCCTCCTCTCAGACGCTGGCTGGGTAGCGGCGGAGGCCCGGCGCTCTCTGGGCGCAGTGGTGCCTGTGGGAAAGCTCCGTTCCCGGTGCCCAGACCCAAACCTGCACTGTTTACAGCAGGAAGATGCAAACAACCTTCCCTAGGACATGGTCAGTGGGGACCACTGGAGTGATGCATTGTCTGCTGTCTTCCCAGTCTACACCCCGAGTTCTTTCCCATCATTTGAATGGGTGAAAGTGGATTCTCTCGAATTCTCTCACTGTACCTACGCCTCATTGTGAGCACTTCCCACTTCCCAGATTTTTTTTGCTTAAATCAGCGCGTGGCTAATTTAAGAGGAGACAGGCTGCTCTCTCATTGGTTGCCACGCGTGTTCTGAAGCTCCCCTGGGAGATAAAGTGACAGCTGAAGGTGCTGGGGATCATCACCTCTCCTTGTCCGAAATCACCAGCCGCAATCCCCTCCGGAGCCGCTAGGCCAGGGCGCTGTGAAGGTTCAGGGTCGTGTCTGAGCCCCCATTCTGCATGGGTCAGGGGGACGTCTCTCCACGCTGACAGGGCGACAGTGATTCCCAGGGAGGTGGATGAGGTTAGGCTTTTCCTGGGAACAGCGGGAAGGTGACATGCGTGGAGACAGGGAGGGGTTCAAGGTGTGGTGGTGGCCGGCATCCAATGAAACAGAGCCAGTGCGAACCCCCGGCGCAGGAGAGATTCACTGTCCAGGTGAGGGGGTCCCTGCTGTCCCTGTCGTGTGGCAGGATTTTAGGCCATTGTTTTGTGGAGGAGGAAGGCCGAGGGTGACCGGGGAGCGGTGGCTTTTCACCGGGGAAGCCCCCAGGGGACCCGGTTCGGCCACCGATGCCGGCGTGGGCGGTGGGCTCACCAGCAGCTGTCCCGCCCTTCCCCGCAGGACCACGCGGACATAGAATGGAAGTTCGCGCGAACCAAGCTCTGGATGAGCTACTTTGAAGAAGGGGGCACCCTGCCCACACCCTTCAACGTCATCCCGAGCCCCAAGTCTCTCTGGTACCTGGTCAAGTGGATATGGACCCACCTGTGCAAGAAGAAGATGAGGAGGAAGCCCGAAAGCTTCGGAACAATAGGGGTGAGCATTCTGAACGTGTTTGCCTTTCTAGCCATTCTGTCCTTGTGGGTCACCACCTGAACACCTGACTTTCTCACCGTCGCTTCGTCTGGGGGGGTCGTCCCTGTCTGGTAGGAGCCACATTTCACCCAGGGGTGCGAAGCGTGAGTTCGCAACACGTCTCCCTGCCCAGCATTCGCTCCCCCTCAACCGCAGTCGGTGCCGAAGGTTGCGTTTGCGCAGAACGCGAGGCTGCTCAGAGCCATGCGCCTCCGGCCCTGGAAGGTTCTAGCTCCTTTGGAAATGTCGCTGCTACGGCAAAGCGGGAGTTCAAAGAATTCCGACAGAAAATACGTGGACTTAGGTCTTCGTTCCCGTCAAACTGCTGACCTGGGGCAGGTCATTCCCGTCCGTTCCTCACTTTCCATCCTCGTTGTCCAACTTCCCACCGCGACGCTTGGGGAATTCACACTATATCCACTGATGCTTTGACGTTTGAGAGAAATGGCTTTGGAAAGGATCCTGATGTGTCCTGATGCTAGAATTACCGAGTCATGCTGGTGGTTTCATTTAAAACTTCCAATTTGTTTTAAATTTTGTTGGGTCTTGTTTGTGACGGCCAGTTGTAACCTCTGTGGTCCTTCTCCCGCGGTATTGATACCAAATCAGGGTTCTGTGCTGAAAGCTGCCTTGATCTCTGCACGATCTTAGTGACAGTTCCAATTGTCCAGCGCAGCCTTCCGGCAGGAGAGCACAGCACACAGGGAGCGGTTGGGAGAGGCTGATCTATTCTTTCTCTCAGCGATTAATTCCTAATCTTGGAGGACTGAAGTTTGGACCTCTCTCTGGTCTTAGAAACAAAGTCCGATTATGAGGTTGCCTTTCACTGAAATCCTCACACCAATTGAGACTTCCGTGCTGATCCCAGAAAGAGTGAGATCAGTTTATGTCAAATGCTTAATTTCTTTTTAAAAAGAAAAGCTCAAGTGATTTTTTAAAAATGCGGTTGTGAAATAAATGCAACGATTTCAGTTTCATGGGCAATTACTGCAGGTGGTCTGCGTGCCAGTGACTGAGTGAGGAACTGGAGGTGGCTGACTTACCAGGGTGTGGTTTTCAGGTTTTTAATGTGGGAGAGGCGGGTGTGAGAGCATGGTGCGGTCATGCGTGTCGTATAAACATGTGACATTGTAATAAGAGTTCCATGCCATGAAAACGGTGCAAGAAATAACGTTTCCTTTGAGACCAAAAGGGAAGGATTTCAAGGAAGCCGCAGTCTGGCTGAGTCCTGGCTCGTTCCTTCCCATGGGAAAATACACTTGTCCTTTTCCCCATCTTTTCCTGAAATCCATAAGGGATTTATTTCATCTCTAACAAGGTATTAGTGAGCAATACCATCTTATGCGATGTGTTATAGGAATTTTTTAATTTAGAGATTCTGGGTTTCCAAAAGGAAGGCCACACACCAAAGACATTCTTCTTTAGTAGTTTAGTTTTAGGCTCTAGCTGTAGAACTGTGGGTCTTTAAGATGCTACGAAACTTGCAGGAGGGTATGAGGCCCTGCTGCAGTCCTTCAAGAAATCGTGAGTTCTGCCAGAGAATCCTGGAGATCTGCCCTCAGGGTTGGCCTCCCGCTCTTCCCGCCCCACTGGGCAGAACCCCTGCTCTCACCACCCTGGTAGGAATACGTTACCATCATTTCTTCGACGCAGAAGAGAACTTAACATTCACTCCCCTACGAAAGCGAGGATTCACTCTTGCCCAAGAGAGAGAAGGTCAAGCGCAGGAGCTGTCTTTTCTCTGCGTTGCTGGGCTGGGGAAAGATTTATTTTTACGTCTCCATCTCTGAATTTAACTATTGTGACCCAAGGTGGTGCACAGCAAGACAATGCACAATCCGTGATGATGCCAAACCCTTCCTTTCTCCTTAGCCGTGTTCACGGCACGAGCCTGGGGGTATTTTTACGCTTCCGGAACTGCTGACGAAGTGAGCAAATACCGTGAGCCACCCCCTGGCCCCCCACCCCGCCGCTCTCAGTTCTGCCTCCTTCCGCCGGCTGGGTGTTGGGCAGGTCCCACCCAGCCCCTCACACCCAACGCTGTGAATTTACTCTTTCCCTAGACGGTGTTTCCAGAATGGAAAGTCTGTGACACTCCGGTTTGCCTACTCTTAGCTGAGGTCTGCACATTTCTATTTTAGATGAAAATAAATAATATATGTTATTTGTAAAACAAACGCGTGTAAGATAAATGTAAATTAGGCTGATTGTAATATTAATAGAGGAGTTGAATGAGAAAATGGGGTCAGAAACCATAGATTTGGCTGTGAACGTCTTCCAGTCGGGATCATCTTCCCAACAGCTGTTGGCAGAGACAGGATGACAAGGGGTTGCCCATTAACAAAAAGGTGACAGTCGTGGCTCACATGCCGCATGACGCGTCAGAGGGACCCGAGAAACCATTCCGCTCCCCATTTCCTTGAAAAGAGACCTGGTTGGCGCTGCCCGGGAATCCCCTGACAGAGTGGGGAGCCACCCGGGCCTTTGATTTCTGTCCCGTGTGCTTCTCATGGTTCCTCCCCCCAGCGACCCCTCCTGCTGCGTTTCCCCAGCAGCTCCTGTGGGTCCTGTCGCAGTTTTCAGCTGCCTCTTCAATTCCTGTCTCTCAGAGTTCTTGTTAATCAGGCTGGACGACCCCCTTCCTGGAGTGGAATCCCTGGGTCATAAGACGGATCCATTTTTCATTCTCTGAGGAATCTCCACATCACTTTCCACAGTGGCTGCATCGCCCCCGCGATAGTGCATGAGGGTCCCTTTTCCCCATGTCCTCACCAGCACTTGTTGTTTGTCGATTTGTTGATGACGGCCATTCTGACAGGTGTGAGGTGGTGCCTCACGGTGGTTTTAACGTGGACCCCTCTCATGGCTAGTGAGGTTGAGCATCTTTTCATATGTTATTGGCCCTCTCTATGTCCTCTGTGGAGAGGTGTCTGTTCCGATTCCCTGCCCACTTCTGGTTGTTTTCCTGGTGTTACCTTGTCTGAGTTCTTTATAGATTTGGGATATGAACCCCTTATCCTACGTATCATGGGCGAACACGTTCTCCCATTCCGTGGGGTGTCTTTCCAGCTTGTTGATGGTTTTCTCTGCTGTGTAAAAACGCTGTAGTGTTACAGGGTCCCATCTGTTTGTTTTTTTCTTTTGCTTCCCCTGCCCTAGGAGGGACATCAGAAAAAAACATCGCTAGGGGAAATACCCGCACTTTTACTGCCTATGTTTTCTTCTAGGATTTCTGTAGTTTTGAGTCTTACGTGGAAGTTTTTAACCCGTTTGGAGTTTATTCTTCCATACGGTATAAAAGGTGGTGGTTCTATGCGAGGTCTGCCCTGAAAGGGTCAGCCGTGCAGACTGTCTTACTTATATTGGCATTTGCTCAATACTGTCAGGTCAGACCTCGTACTTCCATTGAGCTGCTATTCAGACCTACAGGTTGGCTGTGAATCCGTTTCGCTGCTGCCACCTTGGGTCCTTCTCACTATGAAACATGTCTTGTGCCAGAGGCTGGGCTTCCAAACGGGATGCTGAACCCAAAAAAAGGCTACGGCTTTCCAAATAGCTCTTTAAAGAGGATGTTTACTTCTTTAACTTCACCCTCAGCCGTGGGACAGCAGGTGGGACACATGGCTGAGTTGCTGCACCGATGTGCTCAGGTAGGGTCACCGCAGGAGAACCAGAAACCGACAGGTTAGCCCCTGTCGGAAAAACGGGAAAAGTGCTAATAGCACATGCTTTCCCGACGTCCATTTCGGGAGCATTCATCAAACTGCCCTGTTCCTGGACGGTCATCACTTTCCGCAGACTTACCCGCACCTCCTACAGAAATGACAGTATTGATCTGCGAGCCACTCAGTTGCTAATTTACAGCGGGAAGGGTGGCTGACAGCGCCTTTTAATTAAAGCCTCTTCCCCAGGGTGGGGTAGGGAGGAATGAATTGCTCCATGTTCTTGGTGTTGCAAGATTGTGAACACTTGGTTCGGCCGGGCCACATTCCCGCGTTTTATTCTGTTCACCTTTGGGTGCCGGGGAAGGGTGCTCGCCGAGAGCCACCTGTAAAGGCGCCAAACTGCCGTGTATAAAAAGGGGCTGCGTGGGGAGCGGCCTCTGGCCTTTTACTTGTTTTCCAAAGCAGAGGAGCACGGCCGGCGGCCTCCCTGAAGGGACCCAATGAGCAAAGCAGAGACTAAAAGGCATAATTCATGGCGTCCAGTTCATGATCCACTAGACCGGGTGGCACAGTGAGAAGGCGGCTCTGACACCGGCCGCAGGAAGGCCTGGCCGCCCGGCAGGTAGAGAACTGGATAACGAGAGAGAAATGTCACCGCTGGTTCCCTGGGGCCCGTTCCTCTGGCTGTGACACGCCACCTGCTGTAAAGCAGCCTGACACTTGAGTTGCAGTGCAGTTACCTCCCGGAGCGGAGCTCTCGGCTGGCCGGCATTTCCCTTGATCCCGGCTCAGTGATGGACGCTGCCTTTGTCCTGTCACCGCCCGTCAGGGGAAGCCTGCGGACTGAGCCCCGCTCCGCGCTGCACAGGTGGCCCTGGGGTCCCCAGAGCCCCCCGCCAGGGAAGGCTCTGCACGCAGGGCTGTACTTGCGCAATAACTCCCCCGGGAAACTGTGGCTCACAGGCACAACCTCCCCAAAAGCGTCTCCGGAGGAGACACCGCGTTAATTTAAGGAAGGGGGGTCCCTGGTGGGTCACGGGGCCTATTTGTTCGGCATCTGCACAGGTTTCTCAGTAGCGCTGCAAACACGAACTCGTTCGTGGCAGAAATTATTTGCAGCCTAGCTCTGCCATGCTGTAATTCGGCTTAGTTTGTTGTCCTTCCGTCAGTGAAGAACCGCGGACAAGGACAACAAGGGGGATTGACTGTGGGGGAGTGGGTGGGCGGGGAAGGAGACGGAGGGGAGGAAAAAGGGGATGGATGTAATACGACAGCCATAAAATTGCATTAAAAAAAGAGAAAAAGACACAGCGAGCACCTATCCATCGCCAATCACGTCATCGGTCCACCTGTAACATGGGGACAGCTTCAAAGTGTTACACCACCCTCCTGCACTTAGGTAACTTGGTGAAGAACTTGTCCTTTATTCTGTTCCTTTCACAAAAACAAACCGGTCGATTCTGTTCTTGGTTCTTTCCAACGCTCACCCCTCGCTGAAACGCCTCCTGCGGGAGCCCAGGTCCCCTTTGGAGCTCAGCGGGTCTTTCCGTAACAGAAACGTTGCAAACGTACCATCGTGTTTAATGCAAAAAGCACATATTGGGGGTCTCATTGTCTCCCCCAAGATGTGTTGACGCCCTAACCCCATGGCAATAGAATTGTTACAGGTGCGTTTCGCTCATGGAGCAAACACACCCCCACCTCCGGATCAGGAACGAGCGCCCCCCAAAGTACAGATCCCTCCTTTCTGTTGTCTTAAGCACTCAGTCTGTAACACTTTGCAACACGGAGACACTCCTACAACACACGCCAGCCATTTGGGGCTGCTCATTTGTGTTCTGATAAATACGGACCCAGCGTGGGAAGGGTGCTGACCGTCGGGTTAAGATGTGTCGGGAGAGGGGTGTGTTCAGGTGTCTCTTAGTGTCTTCTTGATGGAAAGGGTCCTGGTCCTGGTGCCACCGTGACAGCAGAATTGGCAGGGTGGAAAAAATGCTGCGGGGGGACACCCCCAGGGTCATGCCAGTGCTTGACTTCCACCCACTCTTTGTTGTCTTTTATGGGTTTTCTAAGGACTGAAATACAATGGCGAAACGCTATACAACCTTACAAAAATAAAATTTTGAGTCGACCAAATCCCATATTAAGTTCAGAGTTTTGATCATGGAACACTGGTCTCCTGCACCATATTTAGTGAGAGTGTGAAAAAAGTTGGTTTACAGCTTTAGTATTTGTGTTCACTTGAAGTAAACTAGGGATATCTAAAAGGTTTGTCTAATTCTTAGAGAAGTGGTTGTTCTTTTGTCCCGGATTTTCACTGAGCCATGTCTCAAAAAGAGTCACCTACCTCCATCTGGTGGCCCAGTCATAAAATATATTTTCAAGGAGTCCTAATTTTGTATTGTTTTAAAGTTTTGTGTTTTTTCTTTTAAAGATTTTATTTATTATTTTTAGAGAGAGGAGAAGGGAGAGAGGCAGAGAGGGAGAGAAACATCCATGTATGGCTGCCTTTCACCTGCCTCCCGCTAGGGACCTGGCTGGAGACCTGGCTTGCAACCTGGTTATGTGCCCTGGCTGGGGATCGAACCAGCAAACTTTGGGTTTACAGGCTGGTGGCTTATCCACTGTGCTACCAGCCAGGGCAAAGTTTTGCTTTTAATTACTACCATAATCATATTTAAAATCTGTTTCTTAAGGTTCATGTTATAGAGAATCGTATTTAAATAATTAACAGCCTTTAGGGAGTTTAGGCTTTGTCTCATCTGTTCCTAAGAGGTACTAGCACTCATGACACACAAATCCAGTCCGATGGCCACTAAAATGCCATTAACTTGTATCCCCCTAAAGAAAATTTTCTTTGAATTGTTTGATTTTTCCTCATGCCATTTCACACTGATGTAAGCATAGCTCTTTTCAAAATTCACTTTTATCAGCCTATGATGAAATAGTTAGTAAGAAGCAAGATCAAAAGACTCATTTAAACCTGAGCTATGTTATTTCTCTTGCTTTCTCACAATTGACTAAATTCATCCTTCCATTTCAAAGCTATTTTTATTTTAAGCTATTGTGGCTAGTTTTCTTTTTCAAGAATTGATACTGATATTTATTTAACATACATTAGATTGCGCTTATGATGTTTTTCTCTAATAGCTTTAGAATAGTTGTGAGACCTGCAAATACATCATTTTAGTATCATTTATTATTTAACTCAGTTTACAATCAACTTTTTCCCCCTAAACATTAAGCATCTTCTCTCTGCAGTCTGCACTCCGGACTTACTGCTTTAGGCTCATCCTCACTCTACTTCCAATCCCCTCTGATCTCTTCAAAATGGTACCTGGGACTCACATTTATTAAAAAAATAAATATAGAGTAAGTAACCCCGTGTTTGAGCAGAGTCTTTTATTTATTTATCTTTGTTAAATCCAACCATAGAATTAAAATTGCAATTTTAATTAACATGCATCTAATTGAAGTTAGTGTTGGGGTGTTCATTGTGCGTTTCTGATTACATGTTACATATCACCGTCAGATGCTTCATCTCGAGATGTTGACCTTAATGAAGACCCTTGTGTTATTATAATGGCAGCTTTTTATCCTATCAGATTTTCATTTTTATTTGCTATTTCTTCTGTTAAAAATGTGTCATGTGCCGTTTGTGTCTCTTAGCATCACTTCAAGTGATTTAGGTTAGGTGTCCACTACAATTACCTCATTCCCCATCACCTTGTATTAGAAAATAACATTTTCAGCACTTTTAACTGATTTTATATATCGATTGCCGTACAGAGTATAACCTCGCTCTTGGCTGTTTTGGTCCTTTTGATTCATGGGAAGCATTTTCCAGCTATTGCCCATTGTCTAGTTAAGTATTGAGTTGGAAGAAATAAGGGGAAAAAAAAAAAACACTTGATGGAAAGAGCCAATGAATAATTTTCCCAGAATGGAAACCACTGATCAATATCACTGAAAAGCACATGTGCTTTTCCTTTTCAGAGACGAACTGCCGATAATTTAAGACGACACCACCAGTATCAAGTAAGTGATGCTTACAGCACATCTGGAAATGGGCGTTGACGCTCAGTGCTGACCCCGGACGGACTTGCGCACTGGCCGTCAACGTCCCTGTCTGACCCCCACCCCCCACCCCCGCAGGAGGTGATGAGGAGCCTGGTGAAGCGGTACGTGGCCGCGATGATCCGAGATGCCCGCACCGAAGAAGGCCTGACGGAGGAGAACTTCAAGGTGATGAGCCCTTGGGGTCATGGCAGGGTCCCCAGGCGCGCAACCCCGCACAGCACGCAGCCCCCGCACAGCACGCAGCCCCCGCACAGCACGCAGCCCCCCGCACAGCACGCGCTCAGAGTTTGCAGTTTCGATCTGATTTCTAATCCTGCCAAGTTTAGGAACCGCCAACGGAAAACAACCACCCAAAAGCCTTCTCTGCGTTTTGCACAGCTTTGGTGGCAGGAAATTTTAGGTGTGCTCTTCCTAAACGTACAAATGTAGGGTTTGTCCCTGAGTTTTACTTTTATTCTATCGGAGGAGATAGGCCGAGCACATGAGATGAAGAAGTCAATATAAATGTACGCATGTATCTGCATGTATCTGCTCATACGTACCTCTTATTCTGCCTGAGTTTTTAGAGAGATTTTGGAGGAATGGTTCAAGTCAGTAAGATCTTTGGCAAAACCCGAGGAAACACCCCGCAGGACCCTCTAACAGAAAAGCAGGTAGCGGGACAGGGAGGAGAGACCCTCAGGAAAGGAGACGGGACTCACCGCAAACTCAGGGTGCAGGGACCGGCTGGCAGCCTGGTGACCTTCACGGGCACAGCGTTACCACGTCCCATGAAAGGGTTCTTGGTACTTGGCGGGGCGGAGGCTAGAGGCAGGAGCCCATCTCCAAGGCCCCACCCAACTGGAACCGAGACCCCCAAGTCCACAAAGAGGAGAAAAGGGCTGACCCTCAGAAACGCCGTCTGACGGCAGGAAGACATTGGCCAGGCGCAGTGGTGGCCCCGACGTTGGGGTAAAATCGACTTAGCAGCCGCTGAGTCCGGAATCCCAGGCTCCGCTTTCGGATGTTTTCTGCGTCTCGCAAAATGGGCCTCTGTTAAAAATCTTTCCCAAAGGACGTCGCCCCAACCCCCGCGAGTGCGCAGCAGCTCGAGAGTAGGGGACTATTTGCGGGGGGGGGGGGCGGTATTTGCGGGTGTAGCTCCCCCAAACCGCTCCCCCGGCCTGCACGGGGGGTGAGAAAGAAAACGAGTTTCTTTCACAGCCACCTCGGGCGCCCCGTAGTAGCCGCGGAGCGCGGACCGGGCGCCCCGACGCCCGCAGTGCCCAGGGAGGGCGCTGGAAATGCGGGGCAGCCGCAGCCCCGGGCGCCCTAGCGTCTGACAGGCGCACCGACGCCTCCGACCCGCGGGTTGCGCGACCTGAGCCGGTGACTCCGCTCGTGTCGGCGACTAACCTGTCCTTTCGATGTCGCGTAGGAGCTGAAGCAGGACATCTCCAGTTTCCGCTTCGAAGTCCTGGGGCTGCTGCGCAGCGGCAAGCTGTCTCCGACCCGGGGCGCGGCGGCCACCACGGGCTCCCCGGGCGCGGCGGGCGAGCGGGAGGCGCCGGGCAAGGCTGGGAGGAAGCACTTGAGCCTCTTCGACTTGACCACCCTGATCCACCCGCGCTCCGCGGCCATCGCGGCCGAGAGGCACCCGGTGAGCAACGGCTCGGCGCTGCTGGGGCCGGAGCCGCCGCCGCGTGAGCGCCCACGGAAGGGCCACTTCGTGGCGGACCTGCGGAGCCTTGGCCTGTTCCACCGGCGGGCCAGGCGCAGCGGCGCCCCGGGCGCGCGCCAGGTCTTCTCGGTGTCGGAGGAGGTGGCGCGCCGTCGGGGCGAGGGGCCCCTGCCCGGAGGCTGCTGCGCGCCGGAGCCGCGGGGCCTGGGCGCGCGGGGCGAGCGCGGCCTCCCGGGGCTGGGCGAGCCGTGCGTGCTGGTGGACCACCGCGAGCGCGCCGCCGACAGCCTGCCGGCGCAGGTGGGCAGGAAGATCTGCCCCTTCAAACCCGAGAAGGCCGTCGGGGAGGACACGGTCCCCATCTTCCCGAAGCACCGGCGCGCCGCGGAGGAGGACTCCGGCTCAGACTACGACGCCGGCCTCGCGGACACTGCCGCCCACGAGGACTGTGTGACCACCCGGTTGTGACGCTTGCAGCAGGGGGCCTCGGTCACACGGGCGCAGGGACCCTCGACAGCCTTTATCCCCCGCGACCGCGTGGCACCGTGTACCGGGTGGATATCAGGCCAAATCCATCGGAAGAGAACAAAACTCCCTTGTTCCGTAGCGCGCTTCTGCTTTCACGGTTTGTTTTGTTGTTAGTAAATAAACTCACCTGGTATTCTCGTACTGGTGCGGCAATCCACAGGCTATTTTAGCTCTTTTTCAATGAAAACAAGTGCGACTTACTTCATGTGGTAGTTCGTGGGCGCCTATCATCGGTGTTTTTATGCGCAACCATCAATGTAGCCGACATAGTAGCGCTTTTCTTACATGGTTAGGGTCGCTAGAGATGGGCACTCACTCGAGACTCTTCGCTCCGCCCTACAGTTTAGCTTTACAACAAATGTTAGCGCCTGATTTCTTAAGAACAGAGGAATAGTCACAGTTAAAGCAACGAAGCCTTCTCATGACCAAACTTAAAATGAAGGATGGAGGGGGGCCCTTCGCACAGTGTTCTTGTTTGCCCAGGTTTTCCCTTCAGAAATAGAGATGTTGGTGACTGGTGATTTTTAACATTTTGCCAGAAAAATGTTTGACTTCAAGTTACTCTCTCTGTGTGTTTTTCAGTGGCCTTTTTCGGGTTAAATTGCTCATCAGTATAAATATGAGGCTTTCTGGAAAGAAGTGCATTTTCAAAAAAAAAAAAGCACTCAGTGATGGAAAAGAATCAGCCGGTTGGAGTAGCTCAAGTGCCTTAGATGGAGCAAGGTGACAGACAGCATAGCATGCCCATAATAACCAGATGAAAAATGAATTCTAACCACCTTACATCTAAGCAAAATTAAATTCTGTTTTCCATGCCGTAATGTCCATTCAGAAGATGCCCGAAAAACTAGCAGCATCCTCTTCTTTCCCCTAAGTGACTTACATATTTGGGGTCAATTAAAATTTCCTGAAAAGGATGATTAACGTTAGCAGTAGATACAGAAATATAGTCTTCCATGTGGGGACAGCATTCTTTTTTTTAATACTTTATTATTTTTAGAGAGAGGGGGATGGAAAGAGAGAGAGAGATCCATGTATGGTTGCCTTTCACCGGCCTCCAGCTACAGACCTGGCTTGCAACCTGGTTATGTGGCCCTGGCTGGGAATCGAACCAGTGACCTTCGGGTTTGCAGGCTGGTGCTTTATTCACTGAGCCACCAGCCAGGGCTGGGACAGCATTCTTAATGGCTTGTTTCTTCTATTGTTTTCCAGGTAGTTTAGCTCTATTCCTCTCCTTCCCTGAACTACTAAAGGGAAAGTGCTTTTTACCTGAGGTATTGGAAACTGTTTAAAGTTTAAATTGTACAACGTGTGTCTGTTTAAGGCATCGCAGAAATACTAGAAGTTTCCTCACCACATGCAACCGGCGTTTATTTCAAATCGATAGAAAAATGCTGAGTCCGTTTTAGTTCAACACTTACTAGTAGTTCCAGGGACTAGACACTTGTATGTGGGTTAGCATTAACCAAAAACTGCGTGGTGTTAACCGCTCAGCTCCTGCTTACACTAGATCAGAAATGAGGGAAGGCAGCAGTGCCGAAGCAGCGCGTTCTAGGGGCCGTGCACACGGGCGAACAGGTGAGCTGCCCAGAACTGCGCCCTGAGGCAGGTGCCCTTCCTACTGTCTCCACGTGATGGAGCCACATCCTTGACCGCTGCCCCGCACTGCCTCTCAGAACAGAAACACACCAGAAAAAACCATGTGCACGTGATAACGCTGGGATTTCGCTGAGGGAGGATCACCCGGTCCCATGACTTCCTGGCTTACCCACGCCTCTTCGGAAATGCCCTTTTTCGGGGAGACAATGAACAAACTCCGTAAATCTGTGACCCTAGTTGTAAAATAAGAGGAATGTGCCAAATTAAGGATGCGATGTATTTGATTCTTTAGACTCAATTATATTCTAGATTTTAAAATATATATTTGGCATTAAATATCAGAATTCAACGTGAAATGTTAGATTTTAGTTTTCAGAAAAGCCACGGGCTCATTTAAGTCTGGATTTGTCCTATGGACGTAAGGGAAAACAATGCTCCTAATAAATGTTCTTGCGTCAAGCACACCTTTATCTTATGTTAGGACTCAAATAAGCCCTGGGGACAGTGAAATAATACACTGTTCCAAGTCAGACATATAGCCGTAGGGGAATTATAGATCTATTCTCAATACTTGGTGTATTTTCCAATGATTTTTACTATTATTATTATTTTCTTTTGCTGCTTCTGGTGTTTTGTTCCCCAAAGAAAGGATCACACACACATGAATATAATTTCAAATTTTCTCTATTCCTTCGAATAACACCACTAACAGGAGGGCAACAGCATTTTTCCCAAGAGTTTATTTATGTTCGGGATTAGAGAAGTGATATTTCACAGGCGGACGTGGTGATCATAGAGGAATTCATCTGGAGCCAGTAACATCTTGCTCTTCAGTGTTCCAGAAGAGAGAGTTTCTAACAACCCCCAGACGTCACTGACAGATACACCTATGAAGTTAAGCCAAGTGTTGGATAGCATTAGTACCTGATGTCCTAGAATTAAAAATTAGTAAGGATGTAGTGGCATTGGGTAGCACCGAGGAAGATAAACAGCAGGGGAAAATAAGAGAACATAAAGCAACAGCAGGATTGCACGTAATAGGATGATGCTTTTTGAGTTCTGTTAATGAGTGACTTGGGGTTTCTTTTCCACCTCTGTTCAGATTCCTATCAACAGAAAGTCCTAAACAGAAAGAGCAGTTGGACAGCACCCCCTTCATTTGCATAATGTTTCTTCTGTTTCGGACTCTCTTGATCATGCTGTTACCTTATTCACTTATTTATTTATTGCCAGGGCTGTGTGGAAGAGTGTTTAGAAAATGTAGTTTAATTTTAATAGAATTAGATTAAATTCAAAGTACTTCATTTACTATTGATATATCTTGAAAAACCCACTTCTAAGAAAGAATGCTATAAAGATGTACCTCATGTTCATGGTAGATGTATTCCTAAAAATATCCTTGTAAATGAATGTATAGTAACTTTAGTAGGGAAACTGTCTATGTAAAAGTTAAAAAAAGACAAAGAAAAAAAAAAAAAGGAAAGAAAAGGTAGTGAATTATTTTGTAAAATGATAAATTATTTTTCAAAGTGATAACCATCCTCAAAATGTTAATTGTTTCATATGTTGGATATTTGTATATCAAATTTTTCTTAACTTAGATATTTTATTTACTGGCTGGCAATTAAAATACTGCAAAATCATTCTCACTTTTTCCCTTGACCTGGATAGCAACTTGACAACATTTAGTGATCAACCACACGAACCCAAATGAAGGTATCTCTTGGGTAACTATTGGGATGTAAAGACAAAATAAAATAGATGAAGAGTTAGGAGTAGTCAACATCGGATTGTTCCCAAAGAATTAGATAAATTTTCAGCTACAGTGGTATACAAATGCACTCTTCTAATAGTTAATAATTACTAATTCTGGGATCTAGTGGGGTGATTGTCCATTTCCATGGCTTTGCAAGAGGAACAGAGAAAGAGAGAAGGGGGGGTGGGGGAAGATGTGACAGAGGTCCTAGAATAGTGCTTGGGGTCTTAGGGTTTGCCTGAGAAACCAGAATAAAACTTTCAAATGCTCCTTCATACTCTCAGGATTGCCCACTACCCATTTCCTCCATCAGTGACTCAAACAAGTAGGGAGAGTAGAATGCATGTAAACTCAATGGTGTTCTAAAATTGAAATTTTTTATGGAAAATTCAACAAGGAAATAACGGAAGGAGATAAAGTCTAGTTTTGAACACTCAACTTTACTAGGAAACTTTCGCGCCTGTATTTTACTTAATGTAACTCAGAAAGACTGTCAATACATAAGGTTTGCAGGTGAAGGCAAACAGGGATTGAAAAAGTTTAGTATTTTGCCCCGTTTTTCCGTGGCAGGTGTGTGGAATACGATTGATTTTAACAAATGCAGGTCACTTCAAAGAGACAGAAAAGGAGGCACAGGAAGGAGGTAGGAGGAGGAAGGGAAGGGGAGGTAAAACAAAGGAGGAAAAATGAGACACAAAATGTAACAATTCTTGAAACAGACACTCATAATTTTCACAAGAATTAGATAGGATCAACTTCATTCTCCTCTCACTCAAAAACTGATGGTTATAAGCAATTTTGTGATTTTTTCCCCAAGTGACTCATAACTAAAAAAAGGTGGTGGAGCTAAGATTCAAACTAAGATCATTTTCATCCCAAAGCCCATGCCCTGACGGTATCCCAGCTCTTGACCGGAAGAGGGGGAAAACCAGGCAGAGTGTATTCAGTTTTATTTAGAGCCCAAACTGATTTTGCAAAGTGCTGTATTTCATCCAGTTCTGACAGGCATGTCCTGTTGAGTGGTGGCTTCTCTTCACGAGTCCCTGAGTTTCAGGTAGCTGAGTTCCGCTGGTTTCACTCACCTTTTCACGGTGCACGAAGACTAAAACGATGGGGAAATTGTTATTGATACGCTATTATTCCTCACACATATAATTACCACCATGGGCCATTGCTTCCTCACACATTGTAATAATGTGTTTAAACAAAAAATGAAAAAGGAGAAGGAGAGTTTACCTTCTGTCTCTACAGACTATACCTTGGGAGAGGCATGGCCTGATTTTAAAGAAAACCACCCTGAAACAAGTGCCAGGAATAAGAGTCGTGATTCAAACACCAACAAACAAACGGGGTAGGGAATGACCGTGTGTGCATTTTCCATTCAGGATCTATTTGAATGACTGCGTGTTCAGGTCATAAAAGCAGAGCCATTGTCAGGGGCCATGTGGGTCTGCCCCAGCTCTGCTCACGTGTCTGTCTCCCCGATAGCACCTGCTGTCACCTGCCATCACCTGCCATCAGCTGCAATCCTCCTCGCAGACGCTCATAAAGGTCCCCACCACCGGATGGTGGGCTAAGGGACACCTGGAGTAGCAACCGACCCAAAGAACTAGGAGCTGCAGAAGCCGACCGTTAGGTCTGTGTGCCTGAGCACATGTCAGTCTGAGAGCACACTGAGCAAACACTGTATTTTACACATTTTGGTGATGAAATTTTTGATCCACAACTGCTACCTGACTCTAAAATAACACACATACGATGTTCCTGCCACACCCGGCGCAGAGTGATTTCAGACGTTGATCAGAATCGGCTGTTGGCTGATGGGAAGAACAGACAGAGATGCGAATGTTCTTTGCCTGTTTCTCTTGGGTTTCGTCCCTCATCCTGTCACCCACTGCGGTCACTTGCTTTGGGATCGATACTGCCTTTTCCTCTTATCAGAGTGCTCCCTTGGCTTGAGTCGGGTAGAGAAAGGTCAGCCGTCAGCCATTGTCATCGTTTTAACCCTTGCAACACAGGTTATCACAGTAGCAATGGATTTATGCACAGCGGTGACTGAAGCAGCCCCCCCCCACCCCTTGGCTCTGAAAGCCAAGACTTGCGAGGCGCCAGTGTCAAGGACAGAGGAGCCAGCCCCCGGGAAAAGAGGTCGAAAACAGGAGGATTATTTCAGAATCCATCATTTAGGCCTTATTCTAACCGCCCTGCCCCCAGAGCTGGTTGCCATAGCAACAGCGTGGCCTTAATCCCAGCACTTGACTTGGTGAGTTCTGAGAATCAAGTGAAGTCAAGTGTTTGGAAGTTGTTTAAGCTGCAAAAAATGTGGTGAACAAACAGGGGCTGGACCCAGGTTGTAAATGCCACAGAGGCCAGAGAGGGGTGGAAAGAGGCCAATTTACACCCCCTGCCCCATCCAGACCAGCGTAGTGGCGTCCATTTGGCCCCTGCTCAGAACAATCGCAAATGAAAAGAGAAAATAAAATATAAATACGCGCTAATTCCCATTCAGACAGTCACTCTAAGGACGGTGGTGGCCCCAGCGGCCAGCACATAGTATAAGAAAGTTGCTAAAAAGAAACACGTTAATTCCCTGTTACCCTTCTACCTGAATGCTGATGAAGGCTACAGACAAAAGGAAAACATGTAAAACTCTCATCGGTTTCCTTCTGAATAATACAAAAATAGCACTTAGGCAAAATAAGTCTTATCGAAGCCTCAGGGAACCTACTGCTATGGTAATACGATTCCCAAAGGCAATAGCAGCAATAGCAGTGCTGGTCTTGGCATATCTCGGGTTCATTTTTTTCTTGATAATGAGCTACAGCGGCTCACGGATACCTGCACAGACCCCAGGCACTTTGATTTAATGCAGCTCATGCGTGTACATGAAATTTTACCTGCACGGTCTCCGTGCTCCTGGGCCGCTCACCCTACATGCTAACAAGAAACGGGAGGTACCCCTGCATTTTCAGGGTGCCCAGCAGAGGCGACACCCTGTCAGGGCTCCTGAGCTTCTCACTAGCTCCGTCTCCGGCAGCCAAAGACGAACAAAACAAAACAGAAAAACCTTCCTAGGCAGAAGACGAAAACGGGATTTCTTCTTCTTCTTTTTTTTTTTTTAATTTTATTGTTGTTGTATTACATCCATCCCCTTTTTGCTCCCCTCTGTCCCCCTCCCCACCCAACCATTCCCCCCCAAAGTCAATCCCACCTGTTGTCCATGTCCATGGTTCCTTTATACTAGGTTCTTGTCTAAGCTGCTCCCCTTCTTTGCCTCTGCCTCCCCCCTCCCCCCAACCCCGTTCCCCCTGACCACTGAAGGCCTATTCCTTGTATTCATATACTTGGTTCTGGAAAACGGGATTTTTAAAACTCAGCTTACAGTTATTTACCAACAAATGTGGAAAAGGTATCCTATATCATCCTGATACACTTGAATAATACGAGGTCTGTCTGGAAGGTATCGGGCCATGTAGTATGAAAACAGAGACATTTTTCTGAAGACGATACAAGATACAAGAAGCATCGTGCACAGGACAATGGCACCTCAGTCCCCTTCCAAGAGACACCTTAGGCCCTCACACAGTTCTCCCAATTGCCATCAGCTGCCCCGCTGTGTTTTCCTGAATCTCATCCGTGGTCTGAAATCTCTTCCCTTTCAAAGGTGATTTCGCTTGGGGACAAGCTGATCTGAAAAAGAGAAGAGAGGAAAGGACAATACTGGCACTGTCAACCAGGCCGGGGTGTCCAGGTGTGTACCTGGGGTGGGGTGGGGGACCCCTGACAAAAACAGGTTTCAAAAGTGGTTACATCCCAACATTTATTCGAAGTAGAGAAACACATCTCGATTTCTTAGGCACAACGTTCCATTCTTGCCTCCAATCTACATCAGCTTGGACCAACAGGTGAACAGGAAAGCGATTCATTCTTCAACCATATACACACCCGGAAGGTACCTTTTCCGAGTTTCACGTAGAGTTGCCACCAGGTACCGTGGCCCACCTAACCCACCCACCTATTCACGTGCACCAAGACTAAGACGCTGGGGAAATTGTTACGAATACGCTATTATTCCTTACACCTAAAATCGCCACCACGGGTCACTGCTTCCTCACACATTGTCATCATGTGTTTAAACAAAAAGAAAAAGGAGAGAGAGTTTACCTTCTGTCTCTACAGACTGTATCTTTGTAGATGGTCTGATTTTAAAGAGAGCCACCCTGAAACGAGTGCCAGGAATAAGTGTCATGATTAAAAAACAAATAAACAAATGGGGTAGGGAATGACCCTGTGTGCATTTTCCATTCAGGATATACTTGAATGGCTGCCTGTTCAGGTCATAAGAGCAGAGCAGTTGCTGCGGGTCTTCTGAACCCACCACTTTTTATGTAAAAGACAGTGATTCCTCGTCCCTTGTTTGGCCTTTGTAGACGCAAGGGCAAGGGCTGACGCCAGTTTCGTATTTGTGTTGTAATCCACCTATATCGGATGTTGCCTGAGCTTCTCCAAGTGTCACCTGCACGTTGTCCACCAGATGGCCCCAGAGACACACGCATCGACACGGCCACCCACGGCAAGATTTCCGAGGCACCTGCGGGGGACAGGAACCGACCGTTATCACAGCCTGGAGGAGCTGCAGGCGTCGAAGGGGAGCCCTCTGGAAATACCGGGAGGGGGACTCAGGAGGTGCCCCCCTTTTCAGACTCGGTGCCTGAGTCCACAGGGGGCCCCTGGGACCCCTGCCAGTGGCTGGCCGCTCTTACCTGACTGCGTGGTAGCTGTGATTTTTCATAAAGGAAAAACACGGCCAACTTTAAGTTTTGTTCAATTTGAGCTCCTTCGACGGGCGTCTCAGTTCCGCGTAGTCCAGTCATTTTAAGAGAGAGATTTCCATCCAGGAAGGGACCCCAGGGTCACTGGTCTCTGTCTGAACTGCAGTTCTCGGGGCTGCGAGCCCCCAGAGCCAGGCGAGGCCACCGAGGGACCCCCGCAATGCGCAGCAGGACCCCGAGGCCTTACCGCCCTGGACGAACAGGCCAGCGAGAAAGCCAGCGGCTCTAGCAGACGTTGGGGTCACCTGGGAACAAGCAGAGGCCTAGGAACTTGGGGCCGGGCGCCTCTGGGATCACTGTTCTGCTCTAAAGCCAGACTTGGCCCAGGGTGGCCGGGTGTTTGGAATCCACAGGCCACGCCCAGGGCTAGGGAGCGTAGGGTTGGTCTAACTTCAGTGGCCTGCGGTGGCCTCGGTCACAGCGACCTCCCGGCCACTAGGGACTGTGGGGCTCACGCAGAAGCGCTGCCAGGAAGTTTGGGGGGTGCCACGTGGGTCAGTGTCCTCGCAGCTCAGACCGATGTCTGTGCCGCAGACACGAGCGTGTTCCCTGATCGCGTAACGACGGTTTCTTCGTCACCATTGGGGGTGGGGCTTTGCAACCCTGAAAGTCCCAAGACATCGGTCTTCCTTCAAGCCACCAAGAAAATGACGTGGCCCTCTGAGGGGCAGGATCTTTGCATGAGGTGGAAGAAGCAGCTTCGGTGGAAAGTGACAGAGAGAAAGGGGCAGAGAGAGAGAGATTAATCATATTCCTCTCATGATTTCTCACCCAAGGGGCGGGTGGAGGGCCTGGCACCTGGGACCCCCACGGGACTTGGGCAAGTTCTCCACGGGGTGTGCGTGGTGCAGCTGAGGCTCCCCTGTTGGCAACTCTAGAAAGAAAGGGTTAGAAAACTTGTGTTTACCCAGCAAGCCTGTCTCGTGCGTTTTAGGGAGTGGAGCCCTGAACCTCCCCGCAGAAGAGAGCAGCCCGTGTTGGCTGATCATCTCGGGCGACTGTCCACCCTGACCTCGAAGGGCAGGACCACCGTCACAGGGCACAAGACGGTCAGACAGGTTCTTGAAAAGAATCCCTATACTTTCAACGCGTTGCGATGAAATGCAATGCGATTTCTCTGCGTTAAGCTGGATTTGCTTTTCTGTAATTGCAAAATTCTGTTGTCCGGTCTTCAGACAATAACTGACCTACGTTATAATGTCTAATCCGTCCAGAATTGAAGACTTTTATATAACTGTATTATCAATAATGGCCTAACAGGTAACCGGCAATTATTAAGTAGAAATGATTTTCGTAAGTCTTTTCATCCTGCCACCAACTATTTACAGCCTTAGGAGTAATAGAAATCTGCTATGGAATGCAGGCTCCTGACATACAGATGAAGTTAGAGTAATTTCATCCACAGAAATATAAATAACAGGTTAATTCTCTTCCTCCCACAAGAGAATACAGAAAGAGTATAATTCATCTTTAATGGCATCTTTTCATCCCTCCTTTGTTTTTAAATCCTCACCCTAGGATATATTTATTGGCTCTCGTGCACCCCCCGCCAGGGATCAAACCACGACTGAGGTGGGGGGTGCCCTGACCAGGAACCGAACCCACCACCCTGTTGTCACTGAAACCAACCGGAGTGGCCACAGGGCTTCATCTCTCCTTTGGAAGCCCTGTTTTATGTCCTGTGCCTGACAACCAAAATCTGCAAATGGAAAAGAAGCCTCTGAATCACATTTCAGACTGTGTTTTCATCGTCTACTTTCTTCATCAACTAGCAACAAGTTGAAGAGTTATTGATGACCTGTAACCCTCCCTCACACCCTACCCAGCCCCACCCCCCAACCACCCTTCCAGTGGGACGCCATGGAGGTTCCGTGTATAATTTCTTCATTTCTTTGCCGTGAGAACTACTCAAACTACACTTGGACTTGAGGGGAGCGTGTGACTTGTTTATTTATGGAGACTCATTGCAGATGTCATGTGAGCCCCTGGTCGACTTCTGACAGCCAGATCTTTCCAACGTGCTCTGAAGACTGGCCATCGTGTGGGGGGCGGTGAGGGTGCCGCCGGGGGCCCCGGACCCTGGGGGAGCAGAGAGAGGCTGGACTTGCTCTTGACAACATCAGCAGGCGAGTCCTGGCAATGCCCCTGGTTCTTAATCTGGAGTTCAGTGTCCCTTACGACCCTGTCAAGAAAACCCTTTTCCAGCTGGAGCCACTTGTCCAGGGTGATCAGGGGCTGAGCGAGAGGTTCCCAACATTCTGGGAAGAAGGATGTCATGAATAAACAGGAAAGCCTCCATGTTTTCCTTTCCTGCTTTGCTTCAAGAGCTAGGGCGCTTGCCAGGAGTCGATTATGCGATTATGCGGGTCGTCTGGTCCTGGGGGTGGAAGGAAGGGGAGGCGGGAGGGATTTCCTTGGATACATGGCCAGGGGAGTGCGGTCCCTCCCGTGCGCTCCGGGTTTCTATTCCATGCGGCCCCGAACCCATCCAGCATCTCTTTTGCCATTATTCCCCCTTGGCCGTGGTCAGGCTGACATCCCCCTCGGTGCTGGTGAAAAATGAGCAGCGTTTCACCTCCGCTGTGAACTGAACGTGACCTGCTGCTCCGAGCCCCAATCAGGACCTCGGTGGCCTGCGCCCTGAAAGGGGTGCCTTGCAGACGGAGGTGCTGTCCCACGGGAAGGCCACCCTCCTTCATGCTAAAGACCAGCGTTGGGGTGTGAGGGCAGGAGGAGGAAGGTATTCACGGTAAAGAGAAACATCAACAGTCGTCACGTAAACATCTTCCTCGTAAGGCGCTCAGCGTGCTCAGCAGACCGAGGCCGCGGAGTTTGCTGGCAGCTGGCGCTGATGTTTCTGACGGCGCTCAGGCCGCGGAGGCCGCCAGCCCTCCCTCCCCAGCCTCACATGTATATAAACCCGCTCTCCAGAGCCCGGCCAGTTCGCTGGGAGCAGCTGAGAGGCTGAAAATGAACCCTTTCCTCCCCGCGCTCTGTCTGCTCCTGCTGGCCGCTGTGAACCCAGCCCACGCCAACGGCCACTATGACAAGATTTTGGCTCACAGCCGGATCCGGGGCCGGGATCAGGGGTAAGTTGGGGGCCAGGAAGCCTTCTTGTTTGTCCCCCCTCCCTGGTTGTGACTACAAGCACTTCAGTTTTCCCTCCTTATTCCGAAGGGGTGGGGGAAACCGAGTATTCTGTAACCGGTACGTGGGTTTTAAACCTGAAGAATTCCTCTCCAAGTAACCATGGGCGTAATTGCTTTTCACGAACGTTCTGTCATCCTCATCTAGCCTCGAACAGGGCACTTCTTCAGGATACAGTTCACCTGTGGTTTTCACTGCCTCCCTCCCCTGCAAAAAAGTCTGGAGTGAGGTTTTCCAAGTTTAAGCGTCGGAGGTTAGAGAATCTCACGTAAGCAGCGTTGACACAGCTCCCCGGACGTCTGGGAAGCTTTTTATTTACGTTCTGGATGAAAATTAAGTCACGGGCACTGTAGTCCTGTCCACGTTTTACAGCGTGCAAGAAGCTTTTACACTTTAGCTTCGGGGAACATGCAAACCAGTTCCTATTTCTTCCAGTCAGTGCAACTGCAGCTTGGCGTTTCATAAATCATGGCATAATTTAGCAGCGGCACCACACTCGCCTGGAAGGGATGTTGGCACTTCCTCCCGCGTCTTGGACGGGTTCGTCCTCACGCTCACAGCTCCTGGCCTTCCAGGGAACATAGGGCCTCAGTCTCTTTAAGAGAAAAACCACTTAAACTAGAGCAGAGCCTGTTCTGCGCTATTCCATTCAAAAAATACATTTTCCTTCGGGCAGGCAGGGGGATTGAAGTGAATTTTAGCCTCACGCATTTCTGGGACGACTTACTAGAAAGTTACAGAGCGTCCGCGTGTCTGCGGATAAACTAACGCTGGTCTCCTCCTGCCTTTCCTGGGCTGAGGAGCCCTGAGCACTCCCCCACCCCCAAGGTGAACACGCTTGTTTGAAAAGGGTCCATGGATGAGTTCCGAGAAGTAATGAGACACGTTAACCCGGGTGCTGCTTTTGTGTTTCCGGGAGGTGAGCTCTTGGGATGCTGGCGTTTTACCCTCAGGTCGTACCACGTCTTCCCCCTTTAGTGGTTTTCAATGACTCGGTAGGGTTGGGTCAAAACTCAGGTTTGTGCAAGACTAGCATCGCATCTCTGAGAAGCAAATCCACAGGTGAACTCACGGTTTTCTTTTTTAAACTGTCTTACCTGCAGATACTTTTAAGAACGTGTTGTTCTCGTTGGTACATTAACTCCCCTCCCTCCCTCTGTCCCTCTAGCCCGAACGTCTGTGCCCTGCAGCAGATTCTGGGCACCAAGAAGAAGTACTTCAGCACCTGCAAGAACTGGTACCAAGGCGCCATCTGCGGGAAGAAAACGTGAGTCTCCCCGGTTTCCTCTTGTGCCTCCCTGGGGCCTGCGCTACTGTTTTTCGTGCAAACACCCCCCAAACTGTGAGCTCTCTTTTTTTAAAAGAAGAATGGGTCCCAGGCACGATCGATGAGCCTGCATTTCTCCACCCGCTGGCTTTGAACCCCACCTCTTTATTTAATTCAGCCATTGTATTCCATCTAAGCTGCCAGGTTCCCAGGGGGTCCGCAAAGCCCACCACGGTATTTACTATTTCAATCACCAAATAGCCCGAAAGACAATGACTCTTTACCTTAGTTGTATAGTTCACTGATTAACTTAAGATGGGAAAACGTTTTTTTTTTTCTACTACTTGCTGGATATGCTTATTAGTTGAATCTACCAATACACATTAGCAGAAGACAAATAGAATCCTGGGCAGATAGAGGTTGCGAACTGCTCCTGCTCCCAATTCTTCATTTTAAAATGAAGGAGCCCAGTCATAGAGTCTTTGTGTGCATCACAAAGACTGGAGAGGTCCTCACCAGTCAGGAAATGACAATGACAATGACTCCTGGCCTCCCATTAACGTGGGCAGAGCGGGGAGCAGACCTGCTTAGCACCTCATCTTTACATGCCAGTTACTCTCATGGGGAGAGCAGCAGAGGGCTATCAAAAAATTGTTCTTAAATTTAACATAGTAGTACAAATCGTAAGTAGGAAGCCATTTAACCTCCTGGGGTCTTCACCTGTGAAACGCGGATTTAATCCTTGTGGACCTTCTGCACGTAAATGGAGTGGACAAATATGAAATTGCTAAGTAACTCACAGCATCGCTTGTCCTTTTATTGTCACAATTTTAAACAAATAAATAGATGCAGAGGGGAAACGGAGTTGTGAGCAGATACCCATTTAAGGTGTGCAGGGTTATTTTGATTTCCCAATAAGAACCATGGGATGGAGGCGTGGGCTGTACCCCAAGGTAAGCAAGTAGGCACTGCAGGGTGTTGTTAGCCATTCCCACTCATTGGCGTCAGAGAGTTTCAGCTGATGCTACTTTTCAGCTGGACAGGATCCCTGTTAGTTTACAGGTGTAGACAGACATCAGGGAGACTTGTGAGTCATCTGTACACTTGTAGTTGCAATAACCTTGGCCATGATGTATGACAGGCCGGAGCTGGGAGCCCCAGTGCTCTGGATTCAAGTATCTTTGCGCTTTATGTTCTTAGTTACCCTGTGGCATCTTCGGGGTGCACATTAATGACCTAAGAAAGGACCTGTTCTCTGAAATAGTTAGGACACGTCTTCATTCTAGTCTCCCAGGAAGTGAGGAAGTGTGATGTAATCTCATATTAACCTTATAACCGGAGTAGGGATGCCACGACTTGTGCCAAGCCTATGCCAGGATTCTTTCCTGCTTTCCATTAAAAAAAAAATTTTTTTAAATTTCTGTTTGGAAGCCTGGCCTTTTACCAGAAAATACAACAATGTCTCTTTTGTTTAATTATATTAGCATGTTATAAAAAAAAAAAAAAAAAAAAAAAAAAGATGCGTCATGTTTTTTGCAAACACATGTACGTCTGTGCTCTGGAATAAATGTAAATGCTGGCTGCTAATTCGGTTTGAATAACCAACGAAATCAATTTTTGCCAGGAAGAATGTCTGGTTTGCCATCTACTGGCAGGGGCTACAATTTCCAATGACCGTTTGAGGACTTTGTGTGTCAGTGGACAGAAATATTTGTCTTCTGGTGGAACAGTGGCTTTAGAAACTTGGGGAGGAATAAGTAGAATTCTACATTATTGCCTCTGTGCACCGTATTGGGTGTTCATCACCCCAAGTCAAGTCTCCGTCTTTTTTAAAAAAGATTTTCTTTATTTTTAGAGAGCAGGAAAGGGAGCGGGGAAGAGGGAGAGAAACATCAGTGTGTGGTTGCCTCTCACGTGCCCCCACCTGGGGACCTGGCCCGCAACCCAGGCAGGTGCCCTGACCGGGAATTGAACCAGCGACCCTTTGGTTCTCAGGCCGGCGCTCAGTCCACTGAGCCACCCCAGCAGGAAAGTCCCCATTTTAATAGCGGCTTTATTCCAATGTGCAGGACCGTGTTATATGAATGCTGCCCGGGGTACATGAGGATGGAAGGGATGCAAGGCTGCCCGGCAGGTAAAGTGTGATCACTGAGACGAACAAGAAACTCGTCCTGTGTGAGGACAAAAGGTGGAGGAGGCTTATAAAGAATCCAACTGTGCGTGTGTGCGTGTGTCTGTGTGTGTGTGTGTGTGTGCGTTTAGCATCCTGGTAAAGCTTCGGTGCGCACTCCTCTGTGGGCGTATTAATATTCATGTCCATCATGATTTATCACGGCAGCAAAGCAATAAAAATGCTTTGCGCGCACTGGATTCTGGGCCAAGCACCGCAGCTTACGTGAAATTAGGTCAGCCCCCCTTCATGAAGTCAAGTTCCATCCGCAAGATCCCTCTCTGAACTGTCTAGAGACCGGCAACCAGGCCCACAGCACCGTCTTTTCTAGCAAAGCGGCCCTGGCTTTACAATGGTCCTCAGAGTGAAAGCCGGCTTCCTGAAACTTAAGAAAAAAACAGCTCATCCCTTTCCTCTTTGAAATGACAGCTATTCTGATATTCGGCACAGATGCTCCCCACCCTCGCCCCGTGCCCTCCCCTCCCAGCAGAAGATCCTCTCTTTGGGGAGGTGGATGCCCACCCCACGGACTCTGACATCCCACAGCCCTTGGCTTTCTCACTCTCACGGACTCAGTCCATAAAAAGACCCTGGTCACTGTTTCCTGCTTGTGGTCCCAGGTGGTCCCAGATGGGTGTTTATAAGCCACATGGCCCCAGGCAGCTGGGAGGATATGAAGATAAAACTTCCCTTTGGGGGCCCGGAACGGGGTTCACGTCACCGGTGACCTCGTCTTATCATCCTCCCACACTGAAGTTGTAGGTTACAAGCCCTCTGGAGGAGAACACCCCGAGATAGACCTTTCTCCAGAGTTTGTGTGCTCAGCGTAGGTCCAGGACTTGCCTGGGACCCGGCGACACTGCATCAAGCCTGTTCACCTTGGCTCATTCCCCCCATCCTGTTGGGATCGTTTTCATTCCTGATTTTATACTTTCGTGTATTAATTATGCCACCTAGTCTTAGAGTCACAAATGTGACAATCGCGTATCCAATGCTACTCTATAAACCACACTGATTTTCAAATGTGGTAGACTTGTGAAAATAAGTTGGCTGCACCAGTCTTAAGGTAAACAATCCTACTCTATTGATCCTTCTGGAAGTTCCAGAGAACTATTCTGCACAGGCTAGATCATTTGATCTGTTTTCTTCCTGTAATTATGGTTAAAAGAAGCAGGTCTACATATGTTTTTAGGGACCCAAATCTATAAAAAATGATGTCCCTCTACCTAAAAATGTTACACTATTTAGGAACTTGAAGGCACCATGACTGAAAACATCACAGTTGCCATGAAATAATCAGCAATACTTACTGATAATTACGGTTGCGCTATCATGGATCATTACAGTTAGAAGGACTGACCCCTAAACGGACTAAATGTTAAAACAGGACGATCATTTAAAATTCCCTCTCCTCACAGCAGTAGACACAAAAGGTATGCGACATAATAGTTTTCAAGAGTATTCCACTGTTCGGCCCTCCGAAGGCAACTTCCATGTAAAATTGATGACTCCTAGAATTTTATCGCTCAAATGATCAATCCGATGCGTCGGGGAAGTGGGTGTACCCTTGAAATGCTTGTGAAATAATGTTGCTGAAACAGCCACCTTGCCGCCTTGCCTTTCAGTCCTGCCCATTGACCACGTGTACGGCACCCTGGGCATCGTGGGTGCCACCACCACGCAGCGCTACTCCGACATCTCCAAGCTGAGGGAAGAGATCGAAGGGAAAGGGTCCTTCACGTTCTTTGCGCCCAGTAACGACGCGTGGGACAACTTGGATGCCGTAATCCACCGTTTTTGTTAATATAACTAACTCAGCTGTCATTGTTGCTTTAACTTAATTGCTTTGTGAACTTGGAAGGTAACGGAAGGCTGGTAGATTTGTACTGCACACTCATGAAGCTGTATAAAAGGGGGAGCTGTGGAGGGTGAGGAGTAAATCATGGTAATATGTCCATACATGAAATAATTCCTTAGCACTTCATTGCTGACAAAAGAAAGTGCCAACCAAGAATGGCCTGAACAAGCCCTTCTTATTATTCTAGTTTACCTCTTCCCTCTTCTCCTTTCTGGTTATGAGAAACTATATGTCATTTTAAGCGACATAGTCTAATAGAAAGATAAGTGAAGAAGCCTGGTGAAGTTTGAAACTCATTGTGTTATATTAATATACTTTATTATATTAAGTACATCTGGAAATAGTGGCTGTTCAGAGACTGATAAATTTATAAACACACGTGTGAGTATTTAAATGAAGTGTTGTAAACAATGCGTTCGCTTCTCCGATACGTTGTCAATAGTCTGATTTACAACACGCCCAATTATGGCGAGGCTTCCAAATGTGCAAAACTGGCATAGAAATCTATTGCCACTTGCTACAGCGATCATGGCCCCCGGACTCTAAGACTATCTGGGGAAACTGAGGCTGATCCCACAGGCGGCATCTTGCTGCGCTAACGGTGTGGTCAATGGCGCGCCTTCCAGAATTCTCCCTCCCAGTTGCCTGTGACCACAGCTCTAACTGCCTTTCTTTGTGGACTCCTCCTCTTCCTCGCCTGAACGCGGGGTCTTCTCCAAGTCTGGGTGGGAGTTGACCTGCCTCGTTGTACCCACTTCTGATGACATCAGCTGTCCCTTGAAGGCGAAGAACCACGAAATCGGTTTCTGGTCCTTGCTCTCCTTGGGTCCCCTGCAGACTAGTTTTAATATCTTCATATCTATCTTCATATTGCTCCTTGGATACAGCTTGGTTTCTTTCAACAGAAAGGTATCTAAAACACATGCCGCTTTCTCTCCATAAACAAATGCTTTTCTGCTGGCTTTTTCCCCGTAACCGGTGGTAGCGACCTCAGACTTTGAGTCGCCCTGACCAGCTCTCTCCCCAGTTCTTACAAACGACTGCTAGTGGGTTGCCCACATCCCATGTTTAACGCTTCTAATACTCTCGCTTCCTTCATTTCTGCTCTGCACTTCCCCCCCATTACTTGCTCCAGAGCCCGGTCTCATGATTGAGACCCAGGACCACACCTTCTGCAGTGGCTTCCCATAGCTGGTGGATTTCACACGCTACTCAGGCATTAAAGTCTAACATGTCATTGTCCCCATACGTCCTGACGGTCTTTCCCAGGGTTTTCTGAGAAACGCAGAGGTATGTGCTAAGCACAGCTGGACGATGAGAAAGCAATGAGAGGAGAAATAGTGTAAGTATAAGGATATCACTAGAGAACCATAATAAAATAAATGTCTGTCATGTTCATTTCTCCTAGGATATTCGCAGAGGGTTGGAGAACAACGTAAATGTTGAACTATTGAACGCTTTACACAGCCACATGGTCGATAAGAGGATGTTAACCAAGGACTTAAAAAATGGCATGATTGTTCCTTCCATGTACAACAATCTGGGGCTTTTCATTAACCATTATCCTAACGGGGTAAGTGTCACTAGTAAACAACACATTTCTAGGTCCTTGCTCTTAATTGTTCCATGTTCTTTATACAATACGGCAGGTATGTTATTGATTCTGTGACTGTTTTCTACTTAAGAGTGATTGTGAGGACTGAAGCTGATGGCAGACCGAGATGTTTCTAACACAGGACATTTCATACTGGAAGTGTTTGAAAAAATAATAATTAGAGAAAAATAATAACTAACAACTTATCCGAGAATTTATCAAAGAACAATCACAGACTGAGAATTCCTTTCTTCCGCTTCTGGCTACTACACTGGCTTAGGTCCTTGTGGGTTTGGATAAAAATCTTTCTGCAAAACTGACTCATGCATGGGGCTCCTTCAATGGTCCGACTTCCAGGGATGAAAAGGGTGGCTAATGAGGAAAATATTTAGGATATTATTAGACTAGAATTCATTCTATTTATGCAATAATTGTGTGTTTTCCTCTCACAGGACTTATTCGAGGGCTATCTAAACTTTTTATATAAGCTGCTGCTCTACATTAGAAAGCTGATTGCTATCTCTATAAAAGAAAGAAGAGAATAAAAGCAATAATGCAAAGGCAAAAACAAATGCCTTATGTTTTATGATGTGTTCATTGCAACTGTACTTGAGTTCTCTCCTGGCTCTGTGTTCTCTTTGTGTGTGTGTGTGTGTACATAGTGATAGGTGAGTCCCCACCCTCAGCGTTTATATTCAGAATGTCCCTGATGTCCCATTTGGTTTACTGGCTTCCGTCAAAGTCGGGAACGGGTTCGCGGTCTCAGCAGTCGATGGGTAGCTCCGATTCCCGATCTCTGATTTTTCCCAAATGATTGCAGGTTGTCACTGTTAACTGCGCCCGCATCATCCACGGGAACCAGATCGCCACGAACGGCGTAGTGCACGTCATCGACCGCGTCCTCACCCAAATCGGTACCTCCATCCAGGACTTCATTGAGGCTGAAGACGAACTCTCTTCATTCCGGGTACGTGTGAGAAGCAGCTGTCACTTGTCTTGGGTCGTTGGAAAGTCCTCCCTGCTCCCTGTCCAAATGTAAAAGCAGTAAAAAGGCTGTTCAACAAATCTGGCAGAAAGGTACCAAATGTATTTTCTGAAATGAGAAGGTGGTCATGGCACATAGAAGAAATCCTCTCCTGTGAAATAATATTTATGTGGACAACAGAGTCAAGAATGATTAGTTCTGTGACTGTAGCATATTTAGTGTACGTAGAATGTGCCCATCTTAGTTATTAGATGTACTCTTGGGTATTGCTACATTTATACGGACAATGGCCTAATTATTATTTTCACAAATACGGGTTGAGGAAGGTTGGAAGCTATTGTCACTCCATTTTGTAGTTTGTCCCCCTTTGTTGAAAATTAGTTGACCATAGAGACCTGGGTTTATTTCTGGGCTCTCTATTCTGTTCCGTTGACTGATATGTCTACTTTTATGCCAGTACCAGACTGTTTTGATTATAATAGCTTTGTAGTATAATTTGATACCTGGATTTGTGATTCCTCCTACTTTGTTCTTCTTTCTCAAGATGGCTGTGGCTATTCAGGGTCATTTCTGGCTCCATATACATTTTTGAAGTATTTGTTCTAAATCTGTGAAATGTGTATCTGGCATTTTAATAGGGATTGCATTGAATCTATAAATTGCTTTGGGAAATATGGCCATTTTAATGATATTAATTCTTCCCATGCATGAACATGGTACATGCTCCTATTTATTTGTACCTTCCTTGATTTCTCTCTTCAGTGTTCTTCAGTTTTCCAAGAATAGGTCTTTTGCCTCCTCGGTTAAGTTTATTTCTAGGCATTTTATTTTTCTTGTTGCCTTACGGTGTGCCGCAAAGCAACATCTTAAAGACCTAGCTGGGGTGCACCTCTGCAGCTTCCAGAGAAGGGGCACCCCTGGGTCTCTCGTGTCCCTGCCTCTGACAGCCCACCTGTGTTCCAGGCGGCCACTATCATGTCTGACGTGCTGGAGGCCCTGGGACAAGGCGGCCACTTCACCCTCTTTGCTCCCACCAACGAAGCTTTCGAGAAACTTCCGAGAGGCGTCCTGGAGCGGATCATGGGGGACAAGGTGGCTTCTGAAGGTAAGAGAATGGTTTCCTCTGTGGGAAGCACCCCAGCATTTCAAGATGTAAAGAAAACAAGAGCAAGGTTTGCCATACCGATGAGGTCAGCTTTCATAAGCAAAGACCAAGAAAGACTTCTTTGAGTTGGACCACAGAAACCATAAAACACAAAGTCCTGGAAAGAATATGCAGTCATGAACTCATTTAATAATTAAAGCAATTAAAATTGTAATATTTAAAGATTACAGTTTTGTGCTATTTCCAGTAAATAAATAGCAACCTTAAAAAGGATTAGCAAGTATTAAGAATAGTAGGTGATCAAATTTTAGTATTGTATACATATGATGAAATGCTCTTAATTCTAGATTTATGCTAAAAGGTGTAATTGAGGTGAGAAAACTGCCTGGTTCTCCGGGGGCATTATGGACATGCAAGATTGGGCTTCTTCCCAGCCTCCCTTTCTATTTTCAGAGAGAGTTTACACTGTGACTAGTGTATGTCACTTATTCGGCCTATTTCAAAATACATTTAACCGATTTAAGATGAAGCCATTTCAAGGTGCCGATATCACAGAGCTGAGGCAGATTCCCCAAATGTCTTCCAAGATAGAGGCACCGTTGGCTCCTTCCCAGGCCACTGTCCCGAGAGAATGATGGTCTTCCCTTCCGCCTCTCCCACCTCTTGACAAATTATGTCCAGCTCTCCTGTCCCGAGTGCCAGCGTGACGCTGCTTGGCTTTTCTGGAGCAGATAACTTCACAGGCCTTCTGGGTGGAACAATTTGTTCTGTCTTCACACCCGAAATTACTTTCTGACAGCAGCAGGAACGTGATCTAACACATTCCCCCCCCAGTACTACACGTACCATTTCGTGCAACGGATCTACTGAGCTATGACAGAGTTGACGGAAAAAACATCCCAAGAACTTAAAACAGATTTAAAATAAACCCTTTGGTTGTTAAAACTAAAAAAGAATAGCAACCGTTGATTGGTCCCTAGATAAGATGTATTATGTGTGTAAGGAATACTTAGCATGCCTGTGACCCATGCGTCTGAAGGGTCCAATGCCACCCCCCGGTGTGACGCGCCCCGTGTGGTCTCGCCCTCTAGCTCTCATGAAGTACCACATCTTGAACACGCTGCAGTGCTCCGAGGCCATCATGGGGGGCGCTGTCTTTGAGACGCTGGAAGGGAACACCATTGAGATCGGGTGTGATGGGGACAGCATCACGATCAATGGAATCAAAATGGTGAACAAGAAAGACATTGTGACAAACAACGGTGTCATTCATCTGATTGATCAGGTCCTGATTCCTGACTCTGGTGAGTCACACTTTCATGCTCTTCTACTTCTCTTGTTTATCGATTAGGGCACCTGCAACGTGGGTCTGAGGGGGACGCGTGTGTAGGGTCAGGAAAGGCACGTGAAACGCAATCGCAGGGCTGCCGGGGGCTTCGTGGCACCCAGGGCGGGGAGCCCTGGTTTTCTAGGATTTCCAGCACCTGATATTCGTGATAGTGCCCAGCGTTTCATGAACATACAAGCAAAGATCTAACCACATGATCATCTTTGCACAAATGAAAGAGTTACGGTGCTCACGAGGGTGGGTCAAGAAGGGAATGAAAGAAAACGGCACGTGAGACAGAAAGGCATTTTGCTTCTGAACTGCTCTGTGGTTACGGACCCCTGAAGGGAGGATGGACCTGTCAGTGCAGCGGGATGCTTCTAGAACGCAGCCAGGGATTGACTCGCTGATTGCACGTGATGGTGGTCACTGCAATGACGTTGGGGAACCCGCTGGTTTCTTCCACAGCCAAGCAGGTGCTGGAGCTGGCGGGGAAGCAGCAGACCACGTTCACGGACCTCATGGCCCAGCTGGGCCTGGCATCATCCCTGAGACCGGAGGGCGAGTACACGTTGCTGGCACCTGTGAACAATGCGTTTTCTGGTACGTTCTCCCTTCTGCCTGCCTCCAACGCCGTCACACCAGTGTTCTTCACCGGGATCGTCTGCAGTAGGAAATAATGTATAGTTTACAAGACGTGGGTTCGTGTTTGCACGGGCTGTCCATACACGTGTAAGAACTACGGAACCTCCATTTAAGTGTCCTTCATGTCAGAACATTTTATTATGATAGGCACTTGCGAACAGGGAGTGAGAGTTTGTGACCAGGGATGTGCACTTATTCCCGGGTTAAAACCGTATTACCAGCATGATGGGTCATCAGAAAAATTAATTTATTTTCTTATTCAATACCAACAAAATGTCTCGGAATAAACAGGCATACTTTGCATCTCAGGATTTGACAGTAACATGGTAACTTATGAATAAATAAAAACAAGAGAATATTATACACTTCCACATTATGATGTTGACTGTCATGACAAGGACTTTCCCTAGCAGGTGCTCTTTAGGGACAGTGTTTAGACCAACGTAACATGATACAGTGTCCAGAAAAGTGATTTTATAAAGACCTATTTAAAGGGTTAGGCCTGACTTAATAATTATAAAAACAAGTAAGTGCCCTGCATTACAATTTTCAACAAACCAGGTTGTGACATAGAAATTATTCATTAAAAATTCGAATTTCTAGACATATTCTTCTCTTTGTAAGAATGACGTCCCTGTCTGTTGATATTTGCCCACCTTTGAGAGGTTGTGTGCTTTGATTTTCTCTTCAGTAATAAAGATAAATCTATCAATGATTCATCAGTAGTCTTTCATGTGACTAATTCATATCAAATTCTCAGAAAATTTCTCGGCCAGCATTAGAGTTTAACTTTGGCCAATGACTGTGTAAAACTATGTAGCCCTCACATAAATGAAGCCAACTGTGTGGGCCGCCTGGAATCCATTATAGTCACCTGAGGGTTCTACTAGGGCATAAAATAAAGTTCCCAGAGCTTTTAACGGACTCCCATATGATGTGATTATAGAACCCATAATCTCCATCATCAGACTTGTCCATTTTCATGATTTTCTCCTATTAGGAGAAACTCGAATGCTTCCTAAATAAACTCATCTTCTCTTATTAAAACCTGCTTGTAGATGACACCCTCCGCATGGATCAGCGCCTTCTGAAGCTGATTCTGCAGAACCACATCCTGAAAGTCAAGGTTGGCCTGAATGAACTTTACAACGGGCAGAAGCTCGAGACCATCGGAGGGAAACAGCTTCGAGTCTTCGTGTATCGAACAGTGAGTGACTCGGAGCAGCGTAAACACCCACGTTGGCTTAACGTCAAGTGGCATGCATTTGTCCAAGAATCTTTGTGACCACACATGTTTCCCACACTGTTTTGTGAAGTGTTAACAAGTCATATGCATCAGGAGACCAGGGAACTGAGTAATGTGCATGATGACAGAAAATTACACAGAAATTCAGAAAATTTGCCTTTGTCCCATTATCAATAACTTTACATCATACGCATTAGTTATTTCAGTTATTTCAGAAATCACTGAAACATCTCTCAGATAAGCTTCTTCTTATTTTTAGATTTAAGTACAGTAGTATACAAATCAGTTTCAGGTGTACAACATAGCGATTCGACATCAATATAAATGCCTTGCAATATGACCACCACACTAAGCCTGGTGTGGCATCCATCACTGCGAAAACTGGTCACAACACCATTGGCCGTGTCCCAGGGGAATGAGAGGTGTGGCGTCTGAGGGTGTGAAGTCTTAAAAACAGAGGACAGAAGCTGTGTCCTCTGGCCACGGAGGTCAGCTGTCCCGTAGGGGAGCATATCTGGACATTTCCTGATGCAGCTACTTCCACATTGCACGTTTCAAACAAGGCCACAGAGAGATGTATCTTTCCCTCCTGGCCAGGCCGTCTGTGTGGAAAACTCCTGCATGGTGCGGGGCAGCAAGCAAGGGAGAAACGGCGCCATCCACGTGTTCCGGGAGATCATCAAGCCTGCGGAGAGGTCTCTGCACGAGCGGCTGAAGCAGGACAAGCGCTTTAGGTGAGCTTTAGGCTGTGCGCTTTCAGTGGGTGTCCCAGGAAGCACTCGGGGGTTGGCACCACCGAGAGGGGAATTTAGGGTGCAAGTCTGGGCACATGTCTTCAGAATGAAAATAGATTCTCAACACTATTTTGCTTCCTGGCTGCACCATCATATAATTCGATGAGCGAGAAAAACAATCTTATGAACGAAATTACCATTTGCAAGTTATTTATAATTAAAAATTTAGCCCTGGCTGGTAGCACAGTGGATAAGGTGCCGGCCTGCGAACCCAAAGGTCGCAGGTTCGATTCCCCAGCCAGGGCACATAACCAGGTTGCAAACCAGGTCTCCAGTCAGGTCTGTGGCTGGAGGCAGGTGAAACGCAACCATACATGGATGTCTCTCTCCTTCTCTGCCTCTCTCCCTTCCCCTCTTTCTAAAAATAATGAAATAAAATCTTAAAAAAAAATAAAAATAAAAAACAAGAAAAAAAAATTTAAATGATCATGTATAATAAGAAAGCCTATTTTGTGGAATATTAAGGGAAGAAAATGCTTTTCGTTTGTTACAAAGTGTGAGCGTGTCAAGTTCTAGAGGATAGAAACAGAGTTTAGGAAATTCTTTTTAAAGCATTATGTCCATTTAAATGATTTTGTTACGAGAAAGCTTCCTTAACAGGTAAATGGCATTGGAAACGTATGAAAATGTATGAACAGCGTTCTCATGCTTTCCGCAGGACTGATTTCCCATCCCGTGCGTTGTCATACTGTACCTAAATCTGAATCTAACAAAATAATCATGTGTCCTCTCTGTTCAGCATCTTCCTCAGCCTCCTAGAAGCTGCAGACTTGAAAGACGTCCTGACTCAGCCTGGGGACTGGACTTTATTTGTCCCAACCAATGATGCCTTCAAGGGAATGACTAACGAGGAGAAGGAAGTTCTGATTCGTGAGTAGAAGTGAATTTGGATCAATGCCCTTGATTTCGGGAGCTCACGTCTTCCTCCCGGGCATCTGCCCAGACTTCCACCCCAGAAATGTCTCCTTTTTCATATTCTTCTCTGGCCTTAGTGTCCTTTATTTTCACTTAGGGTAAGTCCCTCATTAATATTCTTAACTGGCGGCTCACTGTCATGCTGTGCGGCTAGATGTTCACTTGGGCTATTTATTGATGTTGACTTAGGAGAACAATAACATGAGAAATCGCAGTGTGAAAAAATGGAGACAAATCTTTTCCTCTTTAGTCCCCCGAGTGTCAAAGTGTCGAAACGAAAGGTGACACACGATTCAAGAAATATGTTTTGCCCCCTAGGCAACAAAAATGCTCTTCAAAACATTATCCTTTACCACCTGACTCCTGGCGTGTTCATCGGAAAAGGGTTCGAGCCTGGTGTCACCAACATTCTGAAGACCACCCAAGGGAGTAAAATTTACCTGAAAGGAGTAAGTTCTCGGGAACAGGTTTACGATGGTGTGCACTCATCATCTGCTCATCTCTCATGAACTTTCCCATTGGCTTTGTCCTCATTTTAACAGGTAAATGACACGCTTCTGGTGAATGAATTGAAATCGAAGGAATCTGACATCATGACAACAAATGGCGTCATTCACGTTGTAGACAAACTTCTCTACCCAGCAGGTGGGTAATCTCTGAATTCATTAATAGACCAAACCTTTTTTTTTTTTTTTAAATAGAAACATAGATTTTTATTTCACACACTCTTGCCAACATTTATTTAATATTCCTCTTCATAGATACACCTATTGGGAATGATCAGCTGCTGGAAATACTTAATAAATTGATCAAATACATCCAAATCAAGGTACAAAACATTATGAATTTATTTATGATGTGTTGAACATAAGAAGCCAGAAATGTATCCATTTATGAGTAGATGGGACACTAGGCTTAGATTATAGTCTAGTGGGTCAGTTAAGACATGGACATGAAAATATATAATTTTTCTGGTCCTGGCTGATGGCACAGTGGATAAGGCACCAACCTGTGAACCCAAAGGTCACTGGTTCGATTCCCAGCCAGGGCAACATAACCAGGTCTCCAGCCAGATCTGTAGCTGGAGGCAGGTGAAAGGCAGCCATACATTGATGTTTCTCTCCCTCTCTGCTTCTCTCCCTTCCCCTCGCTCTAAAAAATAATAAAATCTTTAAATATATATATATATATATAATTTTTCTTCCTCAAATGTCTTTGCTACTGAAAAAGGTTAAAGTATTTACTTGTAAAAAGTTGTCATTAATTGCAATAGGTAAAGGCAAAGGTATATTTTGCTTCTTTATTATTATAGGGTCAGACTGTCGGAAAACATGTGAAATATTACTTTATAATCTGTTCATCTCTGGATGAACTACTCTATAATTTTTGAGACTGAGTAACAAATACAATGATTTTTAGGCCCTCTGACTCATAGCAGGGCAGGTGATTCACATGACTTCACTTCTGTCCAGTGTTATGGTAGCTTCACTTTATTTACTTTGGTAAGAATGAAAGTGGCGCCATAATTTTGTTATAACTACTAACTTCATTTCCTGTAACTAAGCCTGAACATTTATTTTCAGTTTGTTCGTGGTAGCACCTTCAAAGAAATCCCCGTGACTGTCTACAGTAAGTACACATTGAATAATATTTATTTGTCAGCGTTTCTAAATAATAATCATAATTGTTTGTATTGACAAATGGAGACCATTGATAATCTGGCATGTAGAATTCCGCACAGTGGCATATTTAATGCCACTGGAAGCAGGGTTGAGGTCAACATGAGACCCTCAGCCTGAGCCATGTCCTTCACGCCACTTTCCTACTCACCCCAAAGTGGGAGAGTTAAAGTATGAGAATGTCAGTCAAATATAACAGGGCGCCTGGTGAAAAAGCAGGAAAAGACCTACAGACATAAAACGGGAGGGACAGCTAAGAGACACCCCAGAACCTCCTGCCCATTCAGATGCGGGACAAAGAGTAATGTTGCCAAGAGATTTCTCGCACATCCCACCCTTGGGCCCGTGGTCCTTTAGAGACAGGGTGGGACACAGTGGCCCAAAGACTCCTAGTCCGTACAAACTAGAGGCTAAAAATCTCTCTCCATCTGAAACCGGACAAAGGAGGAAACAACTGGCCAGGTGGTGGATGTCAAGCTTCCAGGTCCGAAGGTGTTTTCATCCCCAACTCTGCCAGATTATCAAAGTGAAACCTCCACCACTTAACCCTGGTAAAGGCGCCTCATTCTCCTAAACATAACTCGTGGTCCTTCTTTTCCTTGTGACTTTTCTTCCTTTGCATTTTTCTTTCTTTCTTTCTTGTAGCTTTCAAAGCAGAAACTCTTCTCATTTTGTTTTGACTCTCCAGTGACACACTCAAAATGTCATGGTAGCCAAAGCATGACTTCAAC
Source organism: Noctilio leporinus (assembly GCA_004026585.1). Classification (NCBI taxonomy): domain Eukaryota; kingdom Metazoa; phylum Chordata; class Mammalia; order Chiroptera; family Noctilionidae; genus Noctilio; species Noctilio leporinus. The sequence goes on from PVIW01002649.1 coordinate 145,654, forward strand.
CCTCCATTTATCCTGGCCAGAAATTCATTCTATTTTATACCGTAAGCCTCTGTTATGAGGAAAATTTCCCTTAAGATTTACTCTAGACATGGAAGGGACGTACAGACCATGTATGGAGCAAAACAAAATGGCTGCTGCTTACTGATTTCATTCCATGATAATAACATGTGCAAAGCCTGTGTCAAGGCCAGCCCAGCCTGGTTTTAAAGATGTAGTTGGAATGGTTACAATTCAACACGGTATACATGTCAGTATGGAAGCATGCAATACTGTTGAGTTATATCATAAAATTGAAGGAATCCCTATGGGCTCTATTCATCAAAAACGGAATGTCATCCTTCTCCACCGAGGATGTACACATGCTTGCACTAATTTATTCACTTTCCCTCCTGTATCCTTAAGGTCACCACTGGCCTTACAGGCCCATGCCATCTTTTGCTTCCATGGAGCCAATGTCTACAATTCCCTTGGTTTCCTCTGCTGGAATTGGACCCTTGCTCACAGAATATTACACTCTGAAATTAGGCAGGTCTCGTGAACCTCCCTCCCACTCAGAGCCCTTGAGGCAGAGCGAAGATTTACATGATGATGCCCAATATTTCCTTCACTCCCCTCAGCGTGTTTGCTGTATTTGGAAGCTTACTTCCAATGGAGGTGGAGACCCATGAAACTGAAGATTTCCTTTTCATGGTTCTCTGTTGACTGGTCTATGAAATTCCTTCAATTTCCTTTGCACAGATTCTTCTTCTTCCCAAAATCCCACACCTTGTAAAACTTTGTGTGTGTGTGGGGGGGGGTGTATCATATACTCTTTAGCAGAATTGTCAAAAATATAACACTTGCGATTAAGAGGAATAAAACCACTATTGAGCCCTCAGCCTGTGACCTGTCCAAACTCCTGAAGTATTCAGCAAAGCAGGCTGGAAACAGAACTACCAAGCACCCTAAACGTTAAGTTCTTTTACTTAACACAAAGTAAACATGTAAGATCAAAGTCATATAACTGAAACATGGTCACCCTTCAGGCCTAGGACCCATCTTAATGCAAAAGCCGATACGACAAAAATGTCTGGGAAACCTGACGTGAGATGTGACAGAAACCAAGCTGCGCTAACACGTCCTCTAAAGCGTCCGTGCAGCTTGTCACAGGGCACAGGTGGCTTTCTTCAGCCTGCCCTCTACTGGGGTCATTTGCAAAAGACTCCACTTCCCAGCACAACAGCCAGGAGCATGGCTCACAGGGCTTTATTTCCATGGAGCCAACCAGGTAGCTGCTCTCTTCGGTGGGCGGATGGCATACATTCAAAACCTTTAACGTTTACAAAAGACGATGATACAGCTACACATTAAAAACCAAGTGGAACTTAAATATGAATCACATTATGTTTGTTGCATAGAGCTCATATCTGGCTGGCTGAGATTTTTTTCCCCACTTCTCAGTATATGCTGAACTGTTTTTCATATTTTCCTCTCTAGATGACTGGTATAAAATGCATGAAAATGATCTTGTCTTTTTCTGGTCATTTTTTTCCTCACTGAGAAAGAACTCAGCAATGCAATTTGAGATATTATGAATTGCATGGAATTAATCATGTTCATTTGTCTTCTGTTGCTATGCAGCCCACATTTTCAAGAAGTACAAAAGAAGGTAAAGAGTTTTAGTGGAGCAGCTCGAAACGATAGATTTCTAGGTAGAATTCCTCACTTAGTGAGCCTGTAGTTCACTGGACCCAAGTCACTGGATCTCAGAATTCCCCACCTGGACATGAGAAGACACTGCTAGATAATGTACCATGAATATTGCCTGTACCTACTGCCTGAACACATGACTGTATCTGGCATCTCAGTTCCCAGCAAAGGCCAAAAAAAAAAAAAAAAGGACAATTTTGTTCAGGTTGTTTTTTACGTAAACATCATTTATGTTCCACTTTCTATACTTTCAGCAACTAAAATTATAACCAAAGTTGTGGAACCAAAAATTAAAGCGATCGAAGGCCGTCTGCAGCCTATTATCAGAACGGAAGGTAAAAGTCGACGCCGTACATGGTTCCTCTTATGGGGAGAAAATCCATGTCGTAGACCGATTCCCATGAGTGTGCCTACATTCTTTTTGAAACTAACCTGCTAAATGTTTCTATACGGTTGGCATGCTTCTGCTGCGGAAGAATGCGGAATGCAAGCTGGCGGGCAGAGCAGGCGGGGCGGCCCTAACCCTTTCAGTACATTTGCTTGTTCTGTGCTGAGGAGGCCCAGCCGTTTCCAATGGACCCATGGGCTCCCGCAGCGGGGCCCGCGCCCAGCTACCTGCTAAACAAGGCAATCCTGAGCGTTTCTGCTGCAGGTTGACTCCGTTTTTGTGGCCTTATTTCCCATCTCCCACGAGGGTCTCTTTTGTGCTATTACAAGAAGCTCTTCCAAAAAAGTGCAGGCATCCTTCACCCAACGACTCAACCGAACTGCATATTGATTAACGCTCTTAAAATGACAGCCCCACCTGATACGTTTTGAAATCAGACAGCCAGAAACAGAAGAGAGAATAAATAGCTGGTGCAGGAAGGCAAACCCTAGAAACCTTCATTCCAGCCCTGAAATTACATATATGAGCACACACATATTCATATATATATATATGTAGGGTTAAACATCTGTCCTGATGTTTCACACCAACACACACTTTTTTCTCTACCCCTGCTGTCTATGTTAGCCAACTTCCACATCTTTGACACCACCTTCATTTCATGCGTTTTAATTCCCACAAACAGTGGGACATCACGAGTTTTTTATTTCCATGTCTACACATCTTGATATGGTGCCTTGACCAACACTTATCTTGGCGGTTGGTCACTTATAATCATCAGCTCTAAAATGTCGCTGGTGTTTCCTTCCCATTGTTTTCAGTTTTGCAGGTTTATTGATGATTCTTGACTTCTCACTAAATAAATTAGACTGCAAGACACAATGGTGAGATGTTTCTTATTTTAAAAAGTAACGTTTAACCAAATTTTTGAATGAAGAATAAAGGAACTGATATTCAATTCAGCACATGTTTATTGAGTGTTTCCTGTGCTGGTAAGTCTCCCAGATGCTGGGAGGAAATATGGAAATAAATTTTTTTGATGAAAGACCTTGCCTTCCTAGAGCTGAACGACAAAGGCTATTTCTGAAATGTCAGTGTAGGTTCTTTGAAAGAAATGTCGATTTGGACAATTTATTAACTCATTCCCTGTGCTTACACGTTTTGAGCATAATTTCCTTTGAAATATCAACATCTTAAAAACCTGGCCTTAGGTTTTTATACTCAGTATCCCTTCGCTCCAAGATCAAGCATGGTGTGAAATATCTACTGTTTGAAAGAACTATAGTTTTGTTTTCATTATTCTAAATTGTTCTCAACTATTTAAATCCTGGGTGAGTGACAGTTTCTGAGTAGACAGATAAATCCTCTCAATGATAAACAAAGTTGCCTTCAACCGTTGAAGGACATCGCAGGATGAGTTAAATGTACTGAACTTAACTATGAAATAGTCTTGATCAACTAATGTTATAATCAGCTTTCTAACATTCAAAATGATTTTCTACGGGAGAAAAATCATTTTGCAGGTCAAATGCAACACATTTAACTTTTGCATTTGAAGGATTGTCTATTAAGTAAATTGTTTGCATCCTTTGCATATAAAAGGTAAGTACTCAAAATCCTTTTCCCATAAAACCTGAAATTCGGTATCTTAAAATTAGGCATAAAGTTGGGACTTTTACATGTTCAATCTTATGCCCATTAAATTAAAAAGTGTAAGATACTGAGAAATTAAAATTAAACTATAATTTTAATAAGGAAGGAGTAACAGACAACCTGAGTATGGCAAACGAAGATAAACCCTAGCTATCATGAATGCAACTCAAATTTGTACATACTGTATGATTCACAAAGTAGAGCCACACATATTTTGTGTGATCATACTTAACAATTGTGAACGAATGGATGGATTTTCAGGTCAATTCCAATGCAAATGCAGAAGATAGTAATTTTCGTAGAACACCAATAGACTGAGTCATGTTTTTCTCATAAATACTGCCTAATTTGAAGAAAATGGGAAATGTTTAAAACTGAATTCATAAAGCCCCAAACCACTTCCATGTCTGAGTAACATCCAATGTGGAAATAAATCCCCTGTTGTGGTAAATGTAAAATACCCTTTAACATGATGGCATGTCTGCTACGCCCATGTCTCAGGACCCTCGATAACCAAGGGGAACCTGGAAGGGGAACCTGAATTCAGGCTGATTACAGAAGGAGAGACAGTAACTGAGGTTATCCATGGAGGTGCGTGACATGGCTTCCCAGCGCCTGGTTGGGATTCCTGCGATTATTTTAAAGAAGTGTTGGTTTAAACAGATTCACCATCTGATGTTTTCCCTTGTCTTTTGTTTTGTGTAAATTGTGGGGATACTTTTCTCAGCCATGGGGTCTTATGAATCTGTCAAATAAAATATAGTTTTCCTTTAATGGCTCTGGTTGGAATTAACCATTAAGTCACCAGGTCCAATAAAACTGTCATTTTTTTCCTCATATTCAGCGATGATTAGGAACTAGAATGATAACAGTACTGTCAGCAAAAGGTCATATCGGACTTAGAAGGAAAAATGGCCATTGTTTTACACTAATAAGTAAGCCACCATTAGGATGATCATGGTGTCCTACTCTACCAATGCAGAAACCCTTGGATTCTCATTAGATACTCCACCCACGGTCAGGACACAAACATGACCTAGAGACTGACAGCTGGCCCTGGCCATCACCCATAATTCAGGACACAATGACTAGCTTTTGGACCTCTGCTGAGCTGAATTTATTTCAGCTGTGTCCCCAGAAGGATTACAATTTAATTCTTAAATGGAACTGTTTTGAGAAATACATTTCCTCATTAAAATGTGTAGCTAGGGCAGTTTAGACACCATAGGGGAGAAATGAAATTCATTTTTCCTTCCCCTATTTTCAGAGCCAATTATTAAAAAATACACCAAAGTCATCGATGGAGTGCCCGTGGAAATAACGGAGAAAGAGACAAGGGAAGAACGAATCATTACAGGTAATCTTTAATTCCACACGGGGAACTATACCTGGACTCTAATATCAAACTCCGGTGGTTATTGAAGCAACTTTATTTCTTATCTTGCAGATATAATATCACTCTAATTATGTAATGGTTTATCTCTGAGTTGGAAATTTATAGGTAAACTTATAAGCATTTGCTTTTATTATGTGTGTTATACACATATTATACAACCTACTATTATATCCTAGAATCAAAACCATTCCTTCCTTTGGTTTTCCATTAATCTTAAGGGCTATACACCTACCTACCAAAATATATGCAAGTTTATATAAAGCAATTAATAATTTCAGTCAAGTAAGCCTTTGTATCTAGTCCCCCATTAATAGATTAACCTAAAATTCTGATTACAGCTATTCTATAAATATTTGTTTAGATGAGCAATCAGTCTTATGTAATCAAGTTTTATTGGCACGTAAGCTGTCCACTCATTTATATAATGTCTATGGCTGTTTTCACACCAACCAGGGTGACAAAATTGAATAGTTGCAACACTTGCCATAGCATCTAAAATGCTTTCAGTCTGGCTCTTTACAGGACATTTGCCTACCCCTGATTTAGACCTTTTCAAATTGTCTTTCCTTTAGGTCCTGAAATAAAATATACTAGGATTACCACTGGTGGTGGAGAAGCAGAAGAAACTCTGAAGAAATTGTTGCAAAAAGGTCAGCGTTCTAAAAAAACACGAATATCAAAGTCTCCCTAATCTCTGAGGCCTTAGGCATGTTTTCTATTCCATGTCGTTTCTCTGTTTAAGCTCCAGTCCAACATAAGGAAAAAATCCAAACATACAGAACAAAATTTAAATGACAGTCACATTGATGGTTATGCTATGTGTTGGTTATACGCTGTTCAACAGCTGTATAAGAAAATTGGTTTATCAGAAAACAGCAGCAGCCCTGCCCAGGTGGCCTGGTTGGAGCGTCATCCTGTACGACAAAAGGTCGTGGGTTCTACCCCTGGTTGGGGCACGAATGAGGGGCAACCAACCTCTCTCTGTGCCCCTGTGTTTCTGTGTCCCTGTGTGTCTCTCTCTGTCTCTCTCTCTTTCTGTCACCGCTTCCTTTCCCTCTAAAATCAACATATCCCTGGGTGAGCATTTTTAAACAGCACCAGAAACTGAGAAAGAGCCAGGTGCTGGCCTGGGACTCGCCACTGGGCAGGTGTACGATGCTTCACATCACGTGTCCTGTCTTTTTGTTACATAAACCAATTTCTGCTGTAAACGTGTACCCTCTCAGAGGTCACCAAAGTCACCCAATTCGTTGAAGGTGGTGATGGTCACTTATTTGAAGACGAAGACATTAAAAGGCTGCTTCAGGGAGGTTAGTAAAAGGGGAACAACTAACCCGTTAACAGGTTTGGGGATCGACTTGTTCAACTTTTTAAAGACTGAGCATGCAGAGTTACTTGCCTAAGTCGGCATCGTGCGCTGCCTTCGCAGGTGGCTTTGTTCAACGGTGGTTTCATCCGTAGCTGTAAAGAAGTGGTTACTGGTTGAAGCAGTCTTTAAAAAGTATGGTATAAAGCTTGGGGCGCACTGAATATTTTTTGCTTTGATACATGTCATGATAAGGATAGTTTAAGTGTGTGAAAGGGGAAAAACTTTTAAAACTGGCAGTTATTTAAACAAACCCAAATTGACATGCTTTTTCTATTTAAAAAAACATATTCACTGCCCCCACCCCAATAATAAAAGGCATGTTTATGGAATCTTTAAGCTCATAGATCTAGAATAAAACAGTGTGTTTATTAATTTTCTTTTCTAAAACTACATTCTTGGGAATGGATATTTGTTTCTTTAACAGTTTGAGTGATATCTGTACCTGGAAATTAAATTATTTTGCCTATGAAATTCATCTTAATTTTTAAAGTATGGAATGTTCTCTGTCTATAGCATTAAAAAGACTGACTTTTAAAGGCCAAAGAGAGAAAAAAAGAATTCAAAATCTTATGCAAACGCTAAAGAGTGATTACTTGAACAAAAAGAATATGTTATAAATATAACTTGGATAATTTTTATTTGTATCAATGAATTTCTAGTTTATTTTATGAATGACAAAATTATTTAGATGACAAGTCATTTTAGAGGAACAAGTATTTAAATTATATAGAAGAATTAAATAGTCTTTGAATTGAGACTATGAATTGAGAAAACACAATGAAGTTTGGTATTTGTTCAACGTGTGGTCCAGATGTTTTCCTACTTAAAATTTAAAAAATGGATCACTCTGTCCAAGAAAATATAAATTATTATCTTGGGACCATGTATAATCATTGTTCCTTTATTTCTTATTTTAATACAGAAAAACACTCTTGTATAGTGTTAAAACTGTTCAGCAGTAGTAACAAGAAATAATTTCTATTCAACCAATGATTGACCTTCCCCTCAATAGAAGGATGTGTGTCTGAAACACACAAGATCTCCTTTCGCCCTGCAAGGAACAGTGATTCAGCCAACGCCTGGATGGAACCCAAAGTTTCCTTCCATACGATCTGAGACAGAATCCACTCATCCACCTCCAAATGCTTAATAATCTGTGAAAAAAAATATGGATTTGAGGGAAGAGGCAAAGACATTACAAAGATTCGATTGAATTCTTTTTTTTTCAGTCCTGGCCACATTAAGCAGCTTTTTAGAGAATGCATCAGTTAGTAGCTATACCTGTGTACGTTGCTTTAATTTATTTAAGCTTAAACTCCAGGTGAGTATGTTTTGTCTCCCTTAATAAACTCCTGTTAACAAGTCCGTGAGAAACAAGGAATTAAATGCTTTAGAATCGCTTCATCCAAGAGAAGAAGATAAACCTGCTACAAGTCAAGACTGTGACCTTCTACTTTAAGTTACTAGATCTTCCCAAACTTCCATTTCTGTCCACCGCAGAGATGGCCCTTCAGGTCTCGGTGAACAGCTTCTCTACTATGTCCAAAGCATCACTTTTCGTGGTGCCACCTCAAGTTTTATATCAGAATGTTTCCAAAGCTTTTCTTCCCAGCAGTCTGATCAGTACAGCTATTCGTATCTGGACACGGGCTGGACATGTTAGTAGTTTTTTCCATCCCAGTAACATCATTGCATCATCCATGAACGCGTCTTCTTGCCTAAATCTTGAGAGATGCTGATTTACAAAGAAGTTGATGTGAACAAAAATCACATCATGCAAGACTGACATTGTTCCTTTGAGAGGACAGATTGCTGATCTATAGCCCAACTATGGTTTTCATCCCTAAGCTGGGGGTTTTCTCTCTGAATTGCTTGTTGTGGTTCATCTAGTACATTTTAAGGAACTAAATGCATTCCTCAATCATTTAAGTCATGATTAAGAGGTCCTTCTGGTTCTAATACTGTAATTTGTTATTAAAATACTTCAGAGTCTTTAACAAAAAAAAGTACCCCCTAAAATCAAGTCAAATTCTTCTATTATATACAGATGAAAAATTCTTGAATTTTGGCTTGTCCAAAATAGAGGATTTATAAAACGCAACAAGTCAGAATTTGGAGAAGAATAAAGGCCAGCGATAAATGAAGCTGCTGTAGAAACCTCTTCGATCTCAAATGCCCAGCAACTGAGTGAAAATGTGATTTTAGGCCTCCGAGTTAGACCTTATGTGTGAATTAAAAGAAAACCAATGGAATTGGGAAATGTTATGCAACATTAACAGGCCCAAGCTGCATTGTGATAGACACTTGACATTTTTTTAAATGACAGTTTTTATTAATTTAACTATTTTTTTCATGGTCTTGTAGGGTTGGAATGAAACCTGGGCCTTGTCAGCACTCATTTCCTGAATCACTTACAATTAGGTTTCTAGTAATTAGGCAGATGCTATCGTGTTGTTCTCAGGTACTGTAAGGAAATCGTGAATTAATTCACAAGGATAATCGCAGGGGCAGAGGTCTGATAGCATCACAGACAGGAGTGAGTGGACGTCTCTGGGAAGATACTTCTGTTAAACTTTATAGAATGTGAAATACTCCTTCATCTAAAGACACACTTTTTACAAAAAGGGTGAACAAATCACAGCCATTATTTGCTCTGCGGGCAAGTGGCATGGGACGGGGGCTCCAAACCCAGAGAGACCCAAGAGGCTGTGTAACTGTGAGCATTCATGGGGGTGTGGGAACAATTCCATGGTGGGTCTCTTCCCAGTACACACGTCTCCTGCGTGTGAAGTTCACGGCTCCAGGAGCAAAGCCACACATCTAAGTTTACTTAACACTTGACATTTTCCCACCTAACTGTGGTCTCCTATCTGACATTAGCCATCATTTCAAAACTTTTCTAACTGTGACTGTTTCATTTTAGACACACCTGCCAAGAAGGTACAAGCCAACAAAAGAGTTCAAGGTAAATGCACTGACTATGGGAACGTGCATTGTATGAGACACGGGTTGTTATGTTAAGAAATGGAGGGGGCTTAATGTATTTCATTGGGCTTTGTTGTCTGTCAGAGAGAAAAAAAGAGCCCCCATGGGGACAAAGCATTTTGATGACAAGATGAAAATAAGTTGTCGATGTTCTGCACTATTAGTAAACTCTTAGAATAATAAATATCAAGGAGAAAGCAATTCTACTCGCCTAAGGTGCTCAATGCATTAAACCCGGAGGAAGACTCAAGTCAAGTTAATATGAAAACAATCCTTAAATATTAGAGCAAAAGTCAGTAAGGAGGATCTAAATGCTGTAAGCTGTTACTATTTTGCAGTTTGAAACATAAGCTCTTGTTTTACTGTTGGTATAACTACAAAACGTTGATATAATGTGGAGATAATATACATATATACCTATCACCCATGCACTATAATATCCTTCACAACTACGTGTATGTGCATTCGCAAAGCTTCTAATTAGGTTACCTTACATTCTGGTACATTCAAAACTCAAAGATTCCTCTTGCAGGACTTAGAATAAATGACAAATTTGAAATTTTTAAAACAATTACATACTGACCGTCTAAAGAAGTTGCAAGTCTTAGGGGTGCATGATGTGCACAGCTGATTTGAAGTGAACCCCATCCAGACATTTGAAATTGAATAATGAATTTTTCATAAGGAATTTATTAGGAATTTCTCCTCAATATCCAGATTCATTTAAAGTTTCTAAAGAACTAGAATGAAGTGACCAATTTAGATGATCATTTTCATAGACCTTTAAACAAAGGATAGCCTTGATTTCATGGTTATAAATAAAGGACATTATTAAGAAAGTATAATCTGAAGTTTATTACAATAAGAAATACGGTCTTTCTTAGATACAGAGATTGTCCCTAAAAGACCACATTTTTAAACCCTAGGGATTCGTTACACTTTCGATCTAACGTTCCCCTTCTTCCCCACCAGGGTCCAGGAGGCGGTCGAGAGAAGGCCGTTCTCAGTGAAAATCCAGACCAGGCAACGCCGTTCCTGCCACCTACCCAACCTTACGGAAAGATGAAGGGCCACCTCGACTTCAGGAAATGAACCCGCACCACGAGAAAGCAATGCCTGACCAATGCCAAACGCAAGCGTCATTTTGATTTGAATGGGGAGGGGGGGCATGAGGGAATTGTGGGGTCAGCCTCCTGTGGAAGGGAACTGAGGGAATTAGAACACATTGCTCGTTTCCATCTGGCCGGCCTAGGGATCCACCGAAGCAAACCCTGTCACTGGCTCCGTTGCAGTTGCCACCTCCGGCGCTGAGCTGTGTTCCCACTTAGTGGAAGGCAGGAGGCACGTGATCAGTCACTTCCCCACGGACAGCTAAGTGGCGTTTTCCACAGGTGCTCAGGATGAAACGAACCAACAAAGCTGTCGCGTGAAAAGGTTTTGCACGTGTCCAATGCAGTGTGGGTTTACTGGTATTGATGGTATGTCTACAACTCATTTTGTACTCTTGAAATGTTTGTCATACAGTTATTGCAATACCTATTTTTAGCGGAAACGTTTCAATAAAACTGTTTTTCAGTTATAAAAGAGAATTACTTGAAATTGGGTAATTCAGAAAGCTCAAGGTTTAAGTTAATAAGTGGATGAATATGGGAATGGGACTATACCTCTTTTTATATCAAATACTCATTAAAGGGAATTGAATAAATTCAGTGTTTCTTGAAATTTTTTGATGTGTTAAAAAATCATTATATAATAAGTCAATTATTAAACATGAACTGAATACCTAATATAACCCCAGCAATGTGTTAAGTGGTGAAGATCAAAAGGTGAATTAGTTACGGTCTTCAAAGGGTAGGGACAAGTCTTCACCCGAGGAGCAATCGGGGAGAGGAAGCGGGGTGCCGAGTGCTGGGGGTGCTGCTTGGTGGCTGCATGTCTGACAGCCTGAGCTCCCGGAAGGCTCCCTAGTCCGGGCCAGTATGTAGAGCCCTTTCCAGGAAATAAAATGCAATTCGGGGACGTCCATCTCACCTGGATGGGGGGTGGGGGCCATGATCACCAAATGATTCCACAGGGGTAACGGTAGAAAACACAAAGCTGTTTTCCACACAGCTGGAGACCGTCCAAACACAGAGCACGCTGGTCAGGGTTCCCTGGAAACTCACCGTTAACCAGACAGACAAACAGTAAACGTATTTATTCATTTATTCCCCTTGGGGCTTCATCTGAGAATGAGACAGAGTTGGACTTTGGAAATCGCAATCTAGGACAGTAGGAATGAGGCTGCGATGTTGAGACCTTTTTAAAGACTTCTGACTTACAGGTGCACTTTTTTAACCATGGAAGGAAGAGGAACTCGGTGTGGGCCCGTACACACACAAAAGCTAGCGCGTCGTTCTGGTAGAGAGTCTTTCGAGTGACATGTATAAATACATATTTTTTAAAGTAATGAGGGGTTATTAATAAAATCGAAATAAATTAATAATGCTGCCTATTAACATACATGAAAACAAAGAATAAAACAACAGGATAAGAACTTGAAATAGATATATATATGTAAATAGCAATCCTCCTCACTTGCTATAAATTGAAGAGGCAGAGTAGCATGTGCTTTTACGCACAATATTCAATCCTTTGAAAATTCTGAAGAGTTTTATTATCTCTCATTTTATGTGAAAATAAGTGAGGCCCAGTGAGTTCACACAGCTTCCCTTCTCACCTTGCCCTGTTCTGAGGTCAGGTGATGTGTTCCCGGCCCACCCCCCAGGTCTGGCATGGATGAGGCAAACGCGTTTGTTTTCAGTTTTGCCAACTGTACCACTGAACTCAGCCCTTTTTCTAACCGTCCTCTGCAGAAGCAGCACAGGGTAGGTGTGTGCGCAATGGGCTCCAGCCTGCATTTTGAATAACCCCCTGGGCCGCCCCTGCGGTGCCAACTCCCAGAACTAGTGTCAAGTGTTGCTGTGCAGGGATTTCTGCAGATGCCCCACCGGTCCACTCTCGGCCCCTGGGGGGAACAGGCAGTTCCACACTCGGCACATAAAGTGAGTCACACAGGACGCGTGGCCTTGTCTGACTGCCGTTTCCTTGGATGAATGACTATGTTAGAGTGCAATAATCAAAATTTCAGAAACGCACATCATATTCTTGTTGCAGTCCCAGCGGAAGTAGGTGACAGTTCCAATTCCTTGTGTCAACCCTTGACAGGGTCAATGGTTTAAATTTTAGCCATTCTAATACTAGCTAAAACGTGTGCAGTGGTATCTCCTTATATGTACGCTGCATGTCCCTCATATAGGATTTCCATGTGTTTGTATGACATTTGTATATCTTCTTTGGTCAAGCGTCTGTTCAAATATTTTGCCAATTTTTAATGGGGTTAATTTTTAAATTGATTATTATTATTATTGAGTCCTGAGCTTCCTTCTCTATTGTGGATTCAAGTTGTTTATCAGCTATAGAAGTTGTCACTATTTTCCCCTAATAGGTGACTCATCTTTTCTTTCTCTTAGCAGTGTTTTTTTTTTTCAAGATACCAAAGCCAAATTTATCTTGCTTTTTCATTTTACAAATTGTGCTTTTGGCGTCCTATGTATGAAATCTTTTGTTAATTAAAGGACAGCAGATGTCACATTGAGAAGTCTTATCAGATTTAAGGTTTGCGTTGAACTATGTGATTCATTTTGAATTAATTTTTGTGATACAGGTATAAACCAAAACTTTTTCCCCCCTGTGGGTAGTCGGTTACCCCAGCACCATTTTCCGAAAAGACCCTCCTTTGTCTATGGAATGGCCTTTACACCTTGGTCAACAATTCATGTATTCGTGGTAAATGTGGATCCACCATCTTGTGCTCATTCCCCTCCTACGATAGATGGTCAGTTTTCCTAACGTCATAGTTCACTTGGATCACTCACCACATCTTTAGCCTCTCATTGCCCCGGGCCTGCTTCTCTGTTATCAGTAATTTTTCCAAGTTGCAGACACTGTTAGGTCTCCCGTTGCCCCCAGGGTGGAGGCTGAGCCCTGTCCCTAACCTGCTTGCACCAGCTTGGCCCACCCCCAAAGCCTTCTTCCGCTCCGCCCACCAGTCCCCGGTCCCCAGTCCCCAACCTACGATGCCCTGGGGGGTGTGCCTGGCTGTCCCTCACATGGTCGCAGGTGCTGAGGCTGCCCGCTGGCTGAGCCTGCTCTCGGGCGTCATCCGGTGCCCAAACCTGCCCGTGGACACAGACACCCTCACATGTTGACCCTCTGGAGCATCTAGGTCATATCCAGGCACCTTTCAACCTGCAGGTCCCACGCCACCTCTGCTGCCAAGGGGCCCTTCTTCTGCTAGCTTCTCTAGATGCCGAATGTGTGCAGTACTTTTTACCAACCCCGGCACTAACCCTCCTGGATCAGATTATTGGTTTTCCTGCCAGAATTGGGAGGACAGAGAAGGCCCTTGAAGGCAAACGCAAAGGTGCAGGGACCCGGAGTGTCGGCGTGATGCCCAGCCCTGGTTCTCAGCAGAGGGCACGGCAAACAGCGGGCAGGAAACTGGAAAGAGTCCTGGGGGTGACAGAGGACTTGCTGTGTGGAGACCTGCCCTGCCGAACCTCAGTTCCAACGTGCCGGTGCCCCAAGGTGCGCCTCATTCCTCCGAAGAAGGAAAAATGACTTCATTGCTGTGCTCGCGGCTCTGAAATCATACCTAATTAAAAGGACACTTGGTTTTTCTGAACAGAGCCTATGCTAAGAACTGCAGATGTCCAATTCTGGCACGTTTGCAATAAACTTACCAAACAAAACATTTAAAATTCATTACTTGAACCAGATAGACAATTGGAGGCAAATGAAAGTAACGTTTAATGATAACCATATTTTTCTTCAAAACGGGCTGCACATTTTTTTCTTTTTTTCTTTTTTTTTTGGAGAAAACTGCTATTCCTTATGGTTTGACTAACCACTGCAAGTTTTTTTGGTGGGGCGTGCTTTTCTGGTCTTACTATTAAACATTTTAGAAAGTCTTTTAAAAGCTCTTCACCCCTTAAAATATCTGGCAAAATAACAGAATTATCCTTTGGGGCAGTCTTATGTATACCTTTTTAAAACTGCATAGGCCTTCAAAATGCCTATTCCAGTCACTCCTATTTCCCAGCTGAAGATACCTGTTCATGCCCTTTGTTTTCTTCAAATCAACTGCAGACAACCCAACAACGTATTCAGCGCCAATAAACTCAAAATGTGTTTCCCACCCCCAGGCTGCCATGAAAGGGCAGGAAAAGAAGAGTGCGTAGGGCTTGTTCTATCATCCTCTGATGAGCTCATAGGGAGGTCCCAAACTTACAGAACCTGATAGCCACTTTCAGAATTATTTATCTGAATGAGCTATGCCTGCTGAGTAGTTGGTTTTTAAAAGGACACGTCATCCTGCTACAGGACAACTTAGAATAAAATGACAGTAAAAATCTTGTCAGACTTGGCACTTCCCAGACAATCATAGAGTCAAAATCCTTCAAGCTGATTTATTTTTGTCTCCAACCTTCCACTTCTGAGATGTGTGGGTGCACCCCCACCCCTCTAACTTTCTCTGCACCCACGGGCCCACCTAGTTTGCTGGCCTGCGTCCCTCCACCTGGTGCAGAATATGAGAGCTTTCTCGCGCTCACATCACAGACTCAGCGTCCATCCCAGTCCTAAGCCGGGCTGGTGGCTAAGCCAGGAAGGAACTGAGGGACCCAACTTGTCATCCTCCTCACAGCGGTGCCATCTTGGCCCGATTCAAGGCCCACTATTTCATAAACAACAACAGTGTTCCTTCCAGGAATGTGGTTCGCCTGTCAAGAAACACAGGACACCTATGGAATTCATTTTTTTTTATTAGTAGTAGTAAGAGGGATCAGGGAAATCCAAAGTACTACAATTAAATTCAGAAAATCATTTTCCTAAGCAGGTTCTTCTAATCACCTACGCATTTCAAAACACGTGGTGGAGAGATGTGGTGTTTGAGGCAGGTTGGTAAGAAACCGAGAAGATTCCCGGCAAGAGGAATGAGGAAACTGAGGCGGAGGGTTGGACAAGCTGCAGGCAAGGCTGAGAAGTTCACGTCCAGCTGACAAACCACAGGACCTGCCCCCCTGCCCGCCCTGCCGCCCAGGCCTGAGAGCAGATGGTTTCAATCACCGCGGCCAGGGAGGTAGATAGCAGAGCCCACGGGCCTCCGACTAATCCCAGATTAGAGGTGAGCCTCACCAGAGACGACCCCCAAGCTCCATATACCATTAGGATGAAAACAGGCCCCCGCCATGGTGGGGGGAGTGGGGAGGAGGCTCACAGCAGAACACCTCCAGCAGGGGCCCCCCAGCCAGAGAGTGGGGTCAGAATCTGGCTCCCAAAGCTTAAAACAACCCCCAACACACACACACACACACACACACACACACACACACACACACACGGAAAACCCTGAGAACTAACTGCCCCGTGTGCAGCTCCGTCCGGTGTGACCCGCGTTCCCTGGGACAACTGCTTCCGATCCTTTTCCCACCGGGCCCGTCCTTTCCCTCTGCCTGAGTACAAGCTGCTCTCTGGACTCCAGTCTTGACTTTGTCACTCCGGGAATCAAAGCTCCTGAAGGTCAGAGGTCACCTGACCCTCCCAAGGGCGTGTCCCTGGCATGGGCTGTCAGATAATTTACTTCTTTTCCTTCTCCTTTCACACGTTTTATGTTTACTTTTCAACATTGTTGTATTTACAGTCAGGGTTCCTTGGGGCAAAGTGTTCATTTGGATAATTAAACAAACAGAAAGTTTTTAAAACGATATTATTCAAACAGCCTGATTTTTATTTTTTTTTTAAAAAAAAGGTATTTTAAGCCCTGGCTGGTAGCACAGTGGATAAGGCACTGGCCTGTGAACCCAAAGGTCACTGGTTCGATTCCCAGCCAGGGCACAGAACCAGGTTGCAAGCCAGGTCTCCAGCC
The DNA here is from genome assembly GCA_004026585.1 of Noctilio leporinus. Lineage (NCBI taxonomy): Eukaryota > Metazoa > Chordata > Mammalia > Chiroptera > Noctilionidae > Noctilio > Noctilio leporinus. Next base: position 162,101 of record PVIW01002649.1, read on the forward strand.
AGGTCCCCAGCTGGAGGCAGGTGAAAGGCAACCATACATGGATGCATCTCTTCCTCTCTGTGTCTCTCCCTTCCCCTCTCTCTAAAAATAATAAATGAAATCTTTAAAATAAAAAAAGAAGTATTTTATTTATTCATTTTTAGAGAGAGGGGAAGGGAGGAAGAAAGGGGGAGAGAAACATCAATGTGTGGTCGCCTCTCACACACCCCCAACTGGGGACCTGGCCTGCCACCCAGGCATATGCCCTGGCTGGGAATTGAACTGGCGACCCTTTGATTCACAGGCGGGTGGGTGCTCAATCCACTGAGCTACACCAGCAGGGCCAGAAAATCCTTTTTTTTTTTTTTCTGATTAAAATTATACTAAATCTTTATGTCACTTAATGTAATTGATCATTGGAATAACTACATTTAAAAAGTCAAGACGACATCGGGTTTGCGTCATTGGTACTAACCGCAAGAGAAAGAGTGAACAAAAAGCGGAGGAAGATGCTGTAAAAAAGTGCAATTATCTGCGTTCTTGGGATAAGCTCTGTGTTTTCAAGATACGACTGTTTTCTTTTTTCTTTAGAATCCACCCCTTCACAGGTGTCTGAAAATAGAACCACAGTACTTCTGAACATCCGCAGAGTTTCCTGAGGCGGCACAGAAAGGCCCATCCCATCGGATGGCGGGCTGAACACCGTGCACGGCAGCAGGTGAGGCTCCGATGAGGGGCTCTTCCCCGGCCTGTCCCCCTTTTCTCCCCGCCGCAAATGATGAGCTGCTGGGCACAGCAGTTAAACCCAAGAAGCCCCTTCTGTCTTTTCCTGGGAGATTTAGTTTGACTCTGTCCGCTTCTGCATCAACTCTATTGTTCCCGAGTGGGTCATCTTAGCGTGAGATGAAAACCTGGTGAGTATCGAGCTCACCAGCTTTGAAATTCTGCAGAAGACGGAGCTTTGGGGGTGAAAAGTGTCCAGCCCACATTTCCAGTGTCTTGTCCTGATGGCCTCAAAATCTGGCGCACGTCTGGGGATGGGAGATTGGTAAGGAGTTTCACGCTGGTCTCCTCCCTCCTGGGCATGGCTTCCCAGGCTGGTCCAACTGCCAGGTCTCTTGATGCCTTTTGAGAAGATGAGCCCCAACTCCGCACCTCTGCAGAGCCCCAGTCAGGACAAGCCCTTGACGACCAGCCTGGGTTTCAGGCTAGCTTCCTGGGACCACCCCAAGTGCTGATTTAGCTTCAGGCCCCTCAACAAGCTTGCTGTCAAGAGGCACTGATCATCAAAGAGATGCCAATTAAAACCACAACAAGACACCATCTCACACCTGCCAGAATGGCCAATAAATCAACAAACAAGTGCTAGAGAGGAGTGGGAAGGGACCCTCATGCGCTGTTAATGGGAATGCAGACGGTGCAGCCGCTGTGGAAAGCCCTGTGGAGCCACCGCGAGAACTTAGAAATGGAACTGCCTATGACCCACTGCTGGGACTACATGCTATGAATCAGAAAAATACCAATTTGAAAGAAAATATGCTCCCCTGTGTTCACAGCCATATTATTCACAACAGCCAAGTGCCCATCCGTGGATGAGTGGATAACGAACTGCGGTTCATTTACGCAGTGGAATATGATGTGGCTGTAAAAAGGAAGGAAATCTTACCTTCTGTGACAGCACAGATGGACCTGAGGGTATGGTGCTAAGTGAAATCAGACAGTCAGAGAAAGACAAATACTGTATGATCTCACTTATACGTGGACTCTAAAGAACATAATAAACCGAGGAACAAAATAGAAACAGAGCCGTGGAACAGATGACAGTTGTCAGCGAGGAGGGAGAGGGGCCCTGGATGAAAGGAAGAAGGTGAAGGGATCAGCCAAAGAATCTAAATGCATGACCCACGGACACGGACAACAGTGTGGTGACGGCCCAGGGGAGGGGGGTGAGGGCGAAGGGGAAAATGGGGACATCTGTAATAATGTCAGCAATAAAACAAATAAAGAAAAACGATCCAGTCCAATCATTAGCTTTTCCCCAGGGTCATCTTGTAGACATTCCTAAAGCTTTGTATGAACTATGATTGGTGTCTTTTATCCAGCCTTTCTTATTTTAATGAAAACACTTGTCCACCACGAACTGCTTCTCATCCAATGGTGAACACTTCCTGTCTGCCTTTGGCCCTTTCAACTTTCGTGAGGATTGGCTCTGACTTGTACCAAAACAAGCTAACTGGTGATTCTATTTTCGTATTCTAAATATCGCATTACACTTGATCAGATATGTCATGGTAGCCTTCTTGATCCTTCCACATTCATCTTATCAGGGTGCCCCAACCCCTCCGCTGTTGGTGATCGCGCCCCAGTTTAGATGATGTATTTATCCTGGAAATGGCCCCTTGCTGTTCTGATTTTTATCATTAGCTCGAAGCAGCCAAAACGAGGGACAAAGCTGGTTCACTGTGTAATTTTAGGAATGACGAGAGCCTGCCTGGAGAAAATTAGTAGGTTTGAGGGTTGAAAGTGCTACAGAAGCAAAATTCAATATTCTATGGAGTTGGTAGAACATTCAAAGCTGCAGGCGGAACCAAACGAAAGAGGAAGTCTCAGTAAAGTAGAAAAAGCAGCTTCACAAAAGTGAGTGAGAGAAGCAATAAACGATTTGGCGTAACTTTGAAGACCATGTATGAATTACGAACAGCAATTCTTCAGAAATATTCAGTGAAGTTGAAGGTAATTGGCTACAATCTCCTTGAATATAGCAAGGATAAAAAGTAATATTATAAACTTGAGAGAGTGCATTTGTTAAAAATATAGTCTCTAGTATTTGGTACCAGTCGCTCAAAATCAGAATTACGTTAAAATTGAAATAAACACCTGCTGTGATTGTGGTTCACTTTAATGACCTTTCAAACGTTAATATTTTTGTTCAGGTGAGGTGATTTATTTTTTATTGACTCTTCTTTGGAGTATACATAAACAATCCAGAAATTGTAAATACAATGTTTGCTAGAGGTAAGATTGATCATTTAAAACAGAGTTTCTTACAAAGAAGAATCCCAAGCTTCGAAAAAATAATACCAAAACTTTCATCGTGGAGTAATTCAGGCACGGAAATACAGGCCACTTCTTTGTGCAACACAATCTGTGTGAGATTATAACTAATTAGTTATAATCTTGAGTTATTGTCTTTTGCTGGGCACTCCTGATCGATTGCTCAAGATGCTAATTAACATTTAATTACAAAAACAGTAGAGAGGAAACCAATAGAGATGATTTATGAAGGGCTTGAGGCCTGGAGTGGCATGACGAAACTGAAAGAAAACATCACTAGGAAGCCAGGTTTAAATATTTGAATCAAGGGTTTTAGGTTTGGTACAGTATAGAATAGTCCGGGGGTTTTTCAAAGGTTTTTGTGGTGGTAATAAACATATGAAACACCAAGTACAAGTGACATTTTTAAAAAGTAGACCTTTTGCTATTCTTAGCCATTCTTTCCAATATCTTGTGTTATCTTAAAAAGATATACTATGCATATATAAGCCTATTTCTCTTTCTCTTTCCTTTTTCTTCCTTCCTTCCTTCTTTTCTTTCTTTCTTTCTTTCTTTCCTTCTTTTCTTTCTTTCTTTCTTTCTTTCTTTCTTTCTTTCTTTCTTTCTTTCTTTCTTTCTCTAATCTACCTATCATCTGTCTTTCTACCTACCTACCTACTTACTTAATTACCTACCTATCACCTACCTTCTATGCATCAAAGGTAGCATATTAAAACTGTGCTAATACTTTTTTTTTTTTTTTGGAACAGTGATCTATTTGGAAGATCTGCCATGTTGGCACATACAGGGCTACTTCATGCTTTTTAAAACCTCCTCAGTTCCGAAGCTTTCTGCTTTGACTCAGGCGGGCACCCAGCCTGTCGGTTAATACTGTTTTTACTCAAGAAGGACGTAAAACTAACTCCTTTCGTGTTTACCATATAATCAATATATTCAAAACTAGCAAAATTTACTTTAGTTGCACTTTATCAGTTCAAAACTTTGAGAAACATGATTTTGAATCATGTACGGCCGTCTTCCAGGTTTGAAAATACTCTGCTCTGAGGGGAGAAATCTTGGGAAATAGTTACTGGGTTAGAAGTGACATCCCTCCCTAGGGCCAGCTCCCAGCTGACGGCTGTTAGGGATTTCACAACCATCAACTCAAGAGCCTTTGCCAATGTCATTCGCACGTGTGCACAGCCTCATGTCATTTGCTTGTATGCATGGTCTCATGGGGCTCCGCTTTCTGGCTCCATGAGTTTGGGAAGCTGACCAGCTCTGGTTCTTGAAGAAGGAGCCTCCCAGCTGAACTCTCCCAGGCTGGTCATCCATGGGGCCAAGGAGAGCCGGGTCCCCTGACACGCACTGGAGCAGGAAAAGCCATCCTGTGAGGAACCTCGAGTTGCATTTGGTCAGATTCCGTGAACCACCCCATCAAGCTGAAGTTGTGCAATTTAAATATTAATTAACTAAAAAAGGAAAGAAAGAATATCATCAGTTGGTGGTAGAGACTTGATTACATATTTGGGAGTTTGCACACTCCACCTGTGTGAGCAGAACCACAAAGAGAATTCAAGTTCAGCAACCGTGTGTTCACAGAGGCCGCCACCCAAGACTGACGTTAATACCTTAGTGAAAATTACTAAAGGTACCAAATGAAAAGGGTGGAAGGGGTGAGTTGCTACCGAGGTGTCAATCATGTCTGTTGATTTGGTGGCTTAGTACAGCTGAGCACTCAATCTGTGAAAAGCCACCAAGTGGTACATTTATCATTTGCATACGTTTGGGTATCTTTTTTATACTTCACTTAAAAAGTTTGAAGTGGTACAAAACCTATAGGGTAATACATGCTCCAGATATAAGAAGAAAATTTGAAAATATCAACCATAACTTTATCCAACTGTTCAGAGTTAACACTCTTTTTGGTCTATATATTTTCTTAGTTTTTCCTATTTGTGTTGTATAGGTATTTCAATAAAACATGCAGTCAGAGTGTAGGGAAATACAGTAAATAACTGAGCAATTATCCTGATGATTTTTTAAAAGATTTTATTTATTTATTTTTATAAAAAGGGGAAGGGAAAGAGAAAGAGAGGGAGAGAAACATCCATGTGAGGTCACTCTCATGTGCCCCCAGCTGGGAACCTGGCTGGAAACCCAGGCACATGCCCTGACTGGGAATCGAACCAGCGACCTTTGGTTTGAAGGCCAGAGCACAATCCACTGAGCCACACCAGCCAGGGCTGATAATTAATTAAAAAAAAAAAACACTGAAACCACTTGAAATATTCAAACATTGGAATAGCAAGGCAAAGGTTACTAACTTAAGTGGATGAATAATTTCGTCCACTTGGTGGGCCCGACCTTGTCTCTCTCCAGGGAACCCAAGACGTGGGGGCTGGTAGGCGTTGGAAGGGGAACCATTCCTCCCATTAAGCCCCATTTCCTTCTTCGTCTTCTGCTGCCTTGGATGCTTTGGGGAAGAAGCTGGCACCCCTGTCCCCACCATGTGTTCATCTCTTCCTGTACAAGCAGGGGCTCCACCAGTGCTGACCATGCTCCGGGTTCAGGGGAACCTGCCACGCCTGCCTCATGCCCCCTGCATGGGACCAACTCCCCAGACGGGGCCCCACCTGCAGTGGCACCAGGGGTCCCCAGACCCTGGGTGAGACCAGCAGCCACAGCGAAAGGGTCACCGCACATGAAAGCTGCGTTCCCTAGCAAACCTGACCAATGTCCCAGCCGGTTTGCATCCCCCCCTGACGTCCTGTCTGCTTCTCAACTTACTTGCGGCTGCACCAGAAGAGAGACGATCAACCAGCCCCCCCTTTACACCATCACCCACAAACAAGCAAACCCAGAACCCGCTGGCCGAGGGTTCCAAAATGAGGAGCGGGACGCATGCAAGTTCTAATTCTTCTATAATCATCTATAATCCCCGCCACTTTCTTTGTAGGCCAAATCATTTGTATTGCTGCTATGGAAAAGCAGATTTACTTCGCTCACTGGTTACTAGTACCTGTGCCTTAGACGCTGTGTAATTCTTCGGCACCTGCCGGGTGGGGCAGGTGCTGCCCAAGACCCCCCTGTATGGAAGTTTCCCTTAATAAACAGAGCCAAACAGACATAACCGCACCCACAGTGGTTATTCCACCACCAGGAGCAGAAACGGAATGGACATGCGAGGTGGTGGGCAGAGCTGCGGCCAGCAAGCTCAGGTCTGGGTCCGAAAGCAGAAGCTGAGGGACTGAAATGGCTGCAAGCACCATCAGATCTGGGGTCAGACACTGGGGCCTGAGAGGCCATTCCCGTCACCGGGACGCAGATCAACCCGCACGTCTAACTGGTCAGCCAAGGTGTCGCATGACCCAGCCCGGCTGGCCGACCCTCAGGGCCAGTCGCAGGGTCTCCAGGACCACCGTGAGTGTCGGGGGAACAAAATTCTTGTTGTTCCATGGTCTGTGGATGCTGGTAAATGAATCATGTTTTGAGAAAGTTTCAAAACTTTTATACAAATTTTCTAGCAATTTTTTTCTGGAGCAGATTAGAGGTAATTTTTTTTCTGTCTCATTTGAAGCGTTTTTTGTTGTTTTTTTTCGCCACCGACCCTCCATCCCCTCAAAGCAAAACAAAACACAACAAAACAAAACGGACACAGCTGTTATCTTAGGATAAGAAGCCAAAACTCATGTTTTGTCTGTTGAATCAAAACACATGTAACCTATGTTTATAGCTATTTTATTTTTCGTGGAAACATCATAATAAGAATCCCGAAATGAAAAAGGAAAATAAGACTATACCTGGCCAAATAATCAATACACTGAGAACAAAAATTAGAAAGAACTTATCGCTCGGGAACTTGGGGAATCGGGATGTTTCAGGGCCTCCCTTACTGAACATACCCTGCAGGAAGAAATTACAACCACCCAAACTTCATACATCTTAACCATTTACCGATGGTGACGTTTTAAACTTGATCCTTTCGCTTATGGAGTTTGCTCCTTGCCGTGTCACTGGAAAATCGGGGAGCAGAGCCAGAAACCTAAGCGGAAAAAGGACGCGCACGTGGGCATTTCCCTGGAGTGTGGGCTCTGCAGGGAAACCACGAGTGTTCACCAGATGGCCACACGTGTCTGATGACAGTCCTGGGCCGGCTGGTGCCACAAGATGCTGCACTGAGCACAATGAACGGCTTTTTCCAACATCCCCGCCCAAAATGAAGACTCGTGGGTCCCCTGTTCTTGAAACTCCACCTTTGCTCCAAAGCGAGGACGTGGGTTTTTGCTGCCTTGCACGTCCCATGAGCTGACACGGTGGGACGTTGCCTTTCCTGCTTCCTACAAGGTTCTCCCAGGAACCAGCACCTTCCTGGTGGGGGGCAGCCATGGGGGTCCCTTCACCCTCAGCGACTGTGAGGGGCTGAGGAAACGGATAACGGGCTCTCCCGTGGGCACAGCCCCTGACCTCCCCACTGCAGGAAAATATTGCTGGAGCAGAGAAAAGCGAACGTGTATTGAAGCCTTTATAGCAGCAGTTGGGATGGGTTTCCCATGCCCACAGGGCGGAAACATGGCTACTCTGCGGAGCGAGGAGGAAAAGGTGTCCGGTGCTTAAAAGTTCTCAACGCCCTGAAATCAGCGTCGGACGTGCAAAGAGCCGCAGAGCAGACGAAGCTTCAGTTTCGTGTTCCAGGTACCGAGCTGCCCTGTACACCAACGATCGTGATTCGGGTCCTTCAGGAAAGGGACCTGCACACGAGTCCTGGCACCTTCTTTCCTAAGGGAAATTGATGGCCCTCTCCGTGTACCCGTATGACACCTTGGAGTGATTGGAGAGGCTCAGTGACGTTACGCACATGAGGGACACAGAACGTGGGCGCATGAGAATGTCCCTTTGTCTCCTGTTGGGGAGCTTGGTGCATAATTTAGGTTCAGAGCAGGTCCCTTTCTTTCTGAAGGCGTCACATGTCTTTCCTCTTTGGGGTTTCCATATGGCATCCTGATGCATCGTTGCAGATTTGTGGCACGAGGACAGTCCAAGAGGCTCCAGGAACAGCGCGAAGCTGTGAAACTATTGACACGGTGGCGACCTGCTCAGCCTGTCAGCGGATGGCAGAGGCCCTTCATCCGAGGACCCCGGAAGCACTCACGGTGTCACCAAAACCCAGACACCCTTGGGGAGCGAAGGCACAGAGTTGGGCTTCCTGGCAGGATCACCAGGATCCAGAGGATAGTGGATCATGTCTGTCACTAACGGCACTTCAAGATCGTCCAACCCAGGACACTGCGCCCTGTGAAAATATTCTTCGTTGCCAGGGACAAGAATGGCATTTTGGGGAAACGAAAATCCTGAAAATATTCTGGCCCCACATACCCTTGTCAGGAAGTCCTAGAAGACATGTCATGTCGTACAAGTGAACTAACCAGGGAAGCGGAAGGTCAGGAGATGGGAGACGTCCAGAGAGACGTGGGACATGCCCAGGTGGTGGCGAAGGACAACGGAGGGAAGAGCCTGTCCACTCGGGGCAGGGTGGGGGTCCCGGGACCGTAGCCCGCTGAGCGTGGTGCGGAAGAATTGGGGCTCCACGCAGGATCTCTTCTTGAACAGGAGGGAAGGATGGAAGGCCTCTTGGGCCCAGAGATAGGTGAGGGGAGTCACACCCCTGCTAGAAAACTTACAGACTAATCTTGTACAGCTAATACTAAGGAAAGCAACCCTTTCACAGAACATACATTTTTGTTCCAAACAAGGAATCATTATCAACAGTTGGACCATGAATTCCAGTTACTCATAACACTACAAACTACGAATGACAATCTAATGAAAGTGAGAATGAAATTTTTCCAGACTGTGGGAATTAGAAAAAAAAGTACAAATGGGAGAGAGGGAAGAAAACTGGGCTATAAAACTGAATCCTTATTTTCTATTGTAAACACTGTTATCCAAAGAAAGCCAAACACTAATTTGGGTTTCTATGTTCATGAACGTCTTATGTTCATTGCAGTATTATTTACAGTAGCCAAGATTTGGAAGCAGCCCACTGCCCATCAGTAGATGAGTGGATAAAAAAGCTGTGGTACATTTACGTAGTGGAATAGTCCTCAGCTGTAAAAAAATAAAATAAAATAAAATAGAAATTTTACCCTTTACGGGCTGGACCTGCAGAACATTATGAAATTCAACTGTGAGAAGCACTGGTGAAGGTCGTTACATTAGCAGCCTCATCTGTAAGCAACAGGTTTAGTTTTCACTCAGATACCTGGTCTATTTGCTATCTGCTCTGACCAGCACTGAACCCATAACCCAGGCAGGTGCCCTGACCTGGAACCAAACCCACGACCTTTTGGTCTACGGGACCACGCAACGACCAGCCGAACCACACCAGCCAGGGCTCACACTTCAGCTCCTAATGTGTGAGGTCAAGATCAAAATATTTTCCCACCGAATTGCAATATTCAATCAATCTGTGATTCTATTTATGCTCAATTTGAACAACTGCTAAATGGCCGAAAGTGTCAGCTGAACGAAATTTTTATGGTCTTCCCTTAAAAGAGAAAAAAGTCAGGAAAAAATATGAACATACCGGAGTGCTCAGGTTGAGTTGAAATGAAAATAAATTACATTGCTGGTGAGTTTGAAAAGTAGAAGATTATTTTCCCACATCTCTAAGTGATAGATTTTCCTGAGTGTGAGAAAGGGCAACCCACTTGGCAGAACACACTGTAAACTGACTTATCGGAATGGCATTTTGTGCTTCTAATTTGGGAAGGTTCCTGGTTTGACAACTCGCTTGCAGACATGGGAGAAAAACTGCAGCAAAAACCGGGTAAGTGCAGAGAACCAGTCGTTAGTGTCGGATATTTTCACAAAGAACTTTTTTTAATGTTGACAATCTACACGTCCTTAAATATCTACAGACCATGCCAAATCGTAAACAATGAGATCAGATTCGTGCAACAGATACGGAGCAATTGGATTTGAACTGTTTTGAACGTAAAAAATGCAAATCGATAACGAAGACCGTGTATGTTGGGGAAACACTGCAGACGAGGGGCCAGTTGGAACCCCCCGGGCACAAGCGCTAAGAAATGGCAAATGGGGGGGTTTCCAGGAAACTGTTAGTCAGCAGAAGGAAAACGTGTACTGACATGGAAAGAATGGTCCCTTTGAAGGAATCAAACTGCAACACAGAAAACAAACCTTCGAGGACGCACTCATGGTCCATCATCGAGCAAGGGAGGCCGTGCTCACAGGACGGCCTTTCTCACAGGTTCATGCAGCCGCCCAGGCTTAGGTCCCACCTGCCACGCGCGGCGGAAGCTTCCTGCTGGGGTTCATGTCAAGGCGGAGTCGGTGGGGTGACCATCTGATCAGCTCTTCCTCCATCAGATGGTTCATCACAGACCCGCTGCCTGTGAAATGCTCCGTTTCTCCTGCCGCACTCACGCCGTCCTACGCAGAGGACCTGAGACACCGGGCCCACGTTGAAAAGTTTCAGAAAGTGAATGAAGATGACTCGTGAGCCAGACGTGAGTTTACATTTTAGACAACAGACACTCGAACTGGTCGTGTGTGACAGTACAGCCGCTGAGCTCCTGTTGGCACTGACACATTCATTTTAAAATGCTCTGATGTGTGGGCCCAACTGTGGCTAATTTGTTACTGTAGTTTATTTACTCACACCCCTCTTTCCTCCTTTTCAAACGTGTTGGATGCTTCGTATCATCAGCCCCTATCCCTGCCCTCGATGCTGTTTAAGTTAAGTAGTTTAAAAGTTCTGCTGAGCTAAAAAGTTCTGAGCACGTTCACCGTGAAGGGTTAATCCACCCTTTCGCTGCCCTGCAATTGGCGGGAACACAGAAGCGGACGGTGGCGGGTGCTGCAGCCACCTTGTCACCGAGGAGAACCCGCCGCTTGGTCTTCAGGACTTTCAAGAGCTGGTTTTCAACAAGGGCACCAGTAAAAATACAGTATGCAAACTTAAGATGAACTGTTATGAAAAACCAAACTGGCACTCATCGTTTTCTCCTTTTTTATGACATTCTGCTACAACCTGTTGTCAAGCTTTATTGAGTTTTGCTGTAACCGTGTTGGACACACTATGTAACGTGCTGCCGTCACGTCTTCCCCACCCATCGCTGAGGCCGGCACTCATCCCTGTTCAGGTGTCATCACTCGTATGATCAGTGTCACCATATGGATTTGAGGTTTTTTATTGTTTAGGTCCATGTGGTTATTCACAACCAGACCATTTCCTAGTGAGCCAGGCTGAATCTTCTCCAGTGGGTATCAATTCCATCATGCAGGACAAACAATAAACACTGTGAGACTTGCTGCCACACAGGTGTCTTGAGGATTCAAAATTATGTAACTCCTTTGTACCATAAAACATGGCCAGAATATCTTACTGAGTGCGAAGAGCCTGATAGTTTCAGCTTTTGGTTCCTCGCTCAGGGGCTGCATTGACCACCATCACTTTCTCAGTGTCTCACTCTGCTTTGGTCTGAGTCTCCTGGTTAGTATGAGCATCGCAAGAGGAAGACCCACAATAAACTCGTAGTGGATCTTGGCTGGTGTGGTTCGGTGAACCAAAGGGTCATCAGTTCGATTCCCAGTCAGGGCATGTGCCTGGGTGGCAGGCCAGGTCCTCAGTTAGGGGTGTGTGAAGGGCAACCACACATCGATGTTTCTCTCCCTGTCTTCCTCCCTCTCTTCCCTGTCTCTAAAAGTAAATAAATAAAATCTTTTTAGAAAAGAACTATTAATGGTGAGAAGAAAGAACATGTGACTGGCAGAGATGCGTCAGGAGTGCACACACCTAGGTGACTGAAAAAAAGAACATTAAGTTAGAAACTTTAAAGGAAAAAATATAAGGAGTCAAAGAAGGAGCACATATTTTAATTATACACTTACGTACAGACCAAGTTGTTGGATTTTCCACAAAAAGAAAGAATTTTGGGTGCATGATCCGATTTAGGCCACTGCTTTCTCCTCCTAACACTTATACCTGTTCTAGAAGTGTGGTTCTTACCTATTTTTTAATGAAAATAATGTACTTGTTGGCTCATAGGAAAACAAAATACTTCTTTGGCTCACATTTTTATTTGAATCTAAAATTTTGCAACTCAGACTTATTTCCTGTGGTCACAAATTTTTTTTCTTCCTCTTGTCATCTCTCCACAGTAATATTTATGAGCACACAAGGCAGGGCTATTGGATTTTTCATGCCAGCATCATTGTCCTCTTCTGTCTCCAACTTCCGCCTGTAACAGCCGGCGTGGGGACTTGAACTTAACCTCACGGGTGCCGTAGGCACAGTCGTTGGATCTTACTAAATGGAGGATGTGGCCAAGGCTGCATGTTTGCCACCTTTAATTGAATTTCAATTTACCACACATTCAATGGTGGTGCTAGGCACTCTAAGATAATATAAAGACAAGGTCTTTATTCGTGATCTGATGAAAATAACATCAGTAATTATAATGCAGAACAGGCTCCTTTATTTGAAGTTGAAGCGTTGCACAAAGAAAGTCTTTAGAGATCTGAAAGTCAACACAAATGTGTGTACATAAGTGAACATTGACATCACTGAGGAGGAGGGGAGTGATTTTTTTTTTTTTTAATATGGACTTTAGTGATTTGGTTACATGAGGCCATGAGTCCTCTCTGCTCTCTGTGTTAAAACCATGCATTAAAACAACAAAAAAGTACCCCTGGCTGGTGGCTCAGTGGATAAGGTGCCAGCCTGCGAACCCAAAGGTCGCTGGTTCGATTCCCAGCCAGGGCACATGACCAGGTTGCAAGCCAGGTCTCCAGCCAGGTCCGTAGCTGGAGGCAGGTGAAAGGCAACCATACATGGATGCTTCTCTCCCTCTCTGCCTCTCTCCCTGTCCCTCTCTCTAAAAGTAATAAATAAAGTCTTTTTTTTTTTTTTTTTTAAAAGGTGACTACACTTGTCATGACCATGTCACCAGGGGAAAAAAGAAAAGAAACCTAACTACTCATTTAGCTCACGTGGAAATAGCGGTCACACCAGCTGCCCCTTCCTAACTACACCAACCCTCTTCGCTGGCTTCACGTGCTGACGGGCTTCTGCTCTCAACCTTGAGACCGTCCATTCTGCGGAGGGGACAGCGTCAGACACGGAGACCAGATAAACTCGGGGTATTTTCATCACGTAGAAAAGTTAGGCAGGAACTAGAGGTCCTTCCCCGTCCTCAGGGCACATCACGGAGCCCTATAAAACCAATGAGAAAAGTCATCACAAAATAGAATCTTCCAAAGGCTCTGAAAAGGTAGTTCACAGAAAAGGAAACTCAGATTACTAGCCATATAATTCCTAGCCCAAGTGACCATTCAATATTCAATGTGTTTTTATGACCTCACATTATTCATGGGAATTATTTTGCTGTTTGGAGTCATGGTAAATATTTGCCATTGATCAAAGAAATCAGAGGTAACCTGTAAGCTAGTTCCCAACTTTAACCTACATGGTAAAGGCTTAAACTTTTGTCTCCTTACTTCAGGAATGCCCTTCCCCTATCTTAGACCACAGTCTTGTTTTCAATAATAGAAATAATAATGGTATTTATAAACAGGGCCTGCTCTATGCCAAGGAAGGTTCTAAGTGCTTCCCATAGGACAACCCATGGAACCTTCCCAACAATCATAGTAACTCCAACTGGCAGGTGAGTAAACTGTGTGTCCAAGGTCAGCAGAGATCTCGGCTAAGACAGGAGCCCCACGGTTGATGGTATTAACGACTCCTTTAATTTGCCTACCATCTGCAGCTCGTTCTGGGCTTGAGCAGAATTCAACTTATTCTAATCCTCTTTCTCCCTATGCTTTGAGTAGCACCAACACTACCCCCTTCAAGTGCAGGGGGAAAATACAAAGCAGCTGAGAAACGATGTGAACAGTGGTCTAATCCAGTGTGAATACCGTGACGCGTTCGACCGATCTAGTTCATTGTGAAAAAACAGATCTAATCATGTAGAGCCAATATTCCCTTCCGTGCCTGCGTTCTCAGCATTTGGGAACCATTTAGAGAGACTCAGTGGTGGTGGGAGGGGGAATTCCAGGCGGGAAACAGCCGGGACCCAGCCGCCTACTCAGGGCCTCCGGGCAGCTGTGGGGAGACAGCACCTCCCAAGGGCTGACGGTTTGGACAGACCGGACCAGGGGCCTCGCATCAGCCGCGGCTACAGGGGTGCGGCGCTTCCTCCCGGACAGCCAGTTGGGAGCCCTAAATGCTGGCATTCAAAAACCACATCACTCTCCCTCTAAAATATTTATAAATGGATTAACATGGGCAAAACAAGAAAGAACATGCATGGAAAGAGAAAAGGAACACAGGATGCAGATTGCAACTCCGTTTGAAAGACACTTGGGAGAATGTTTTGGTCGAGATGGATTCATCAATCCTTCCGGAAAAGGTCAATTCCATCAGGGCCTCGTTTTTCTTACTCACACTCTGTCCTCGTCTAGACTATTGTCTGGCATGAGAATGTGCTCAGTCAATGTCTGTCGAAGAGTTAAATTATTCATTAATTGAAAAATGAGCTAATATTGGCAGATCAGCCACCACAAAATATTTTTGTTTCTTTCTTTCCTTTTTATACTTTAATCATTTTTTTTCAATTAGTGTTGATGTACAATATGATATTAGTTTCAGGTGTAGAACCCAGTAATTACACATTTATTCATTTAAAGATTTTATTTCATTATTTTTAGAAAGAGGGGAAGGGAGAGAGGCAGAGAGGGAGAGAGACATCAATGTATGGTTGCCTTTCACCTGCCTCCAACCACGAACCTGGCTGGAGACCTGGTTTGCAACCTGGTTCTATGCCCTGGCTGGGAATCGAACCAGCGACCTTTGGGTTCACAGGCCGGCACCTTATCCACTGTGCTACCAGCCAGGGCTAGTAATTACACATTTATATCAGTTACCAATGTATCATCTGACAGCATACAGTTATTGTAATATCATTGATTGTATTCCTTATGCTGTACTTGACTATCTGTTTCTTACAGATAAGCCCTCCCGTGGGAGGCTGAGAGGATCGGAATGGGGAGAAAGAGGCTGTTTGAACCTGTCTTCTCCCAGCCGATGGAACGTTGTCAGACGTGCCGCATGAGGGTTTTCTTGACTAGAGCTCCGTGTTTTTCTTCCCCAAGTCCCAAGCATTTACCTTCTTTTTAGCTCCTCGCACGTAGGCCTCTTTTATTTTATTCTTTTCCTTTCCATTGAACTTCTTGGGGTGACGCTGATTGGCACCATTGTACGGAGTCCAGGTGCACAGCTCCGCAGCACAGCCTGTGTATGCTGCGTTGTGTTGACCACCCCAAGTCACGTCTGTCCCATCACCACGTCTCTGCCCTCTACCCTCCACGCTCCTGCCCCTGCCCCCCGCCCACACATACATGCAGCCACCCCACTGCTGTCCCTGTCGGCCGATTTTCTAACAGGATGATCTCCTCTTCCCTCCCCTCCCCAACCAGCTACAAGTACAAGACTGAGCTCTTTCTCAGTCACTTTAGATTAAAACAAACAAACCAAAAACCCCAGTCATCAATCCATGAACACATGGATATGTTTATTTGCGGAAATTGCTGGTTTCTCCTGACAGGGCAGCGCTCCACTCTCCTGGGGGTCTCTTTCAGCTCACCCTGTTCGGAAACAGGGGCCTTCAGGAGCCAACGGGCCCGCACCCCTGAGACGCAGGAGGCTTCCCGAGCTGTCATTGAAAACACCTTCAAACCTGCACATCAATACGTCGGAACCGGCCCGCCTCAACCCCGGAGCCGCGGGCTAAAAGCACAGACCAGCAAATCAAAGCCGTGTGCTGGACCTCGTCTGTAGCTTTGAATGTTCTCACCATCGTCTGGGGAGTTTCCGAGGGCCCTGCCAACATGTCCCGGTCCTGCCAAGCCAGCTGTGGGCACGTGGGACAAGGACCCACTTATTTCTGGGAGCACTGCTTCTAATGGGATAGCAAATGAGTGGAGGGTTCATAACGCCTTTCCTTCTTCCGCGCCTTCGGGTTCTTTGGATTCCTTTATTAATTAGCCAGAAGTTTATAAACCCCAAAAGCCGTTACTGAATAAGTCCTTACCTACCAGCTCACTTTGCCAAACATGGGCCTCAGGCCAAAGGTTATGTAGGGCTTCAAAGTGGGGATCTAGGGGGTGTGGAACCCCGATACAAGGAGCTGCTTGAATGGTTCCAGCATCATTTAACAAGATGCGATGAGACACCCATGCAACACTGAGCTGCTGTCCCTGTAGTCTGGGTCTTCAGTGTCCAAGCCACGTGTCCCTGGGCAAAAAAGACTACTGTTTAACATCCGAGAGAACACTTGGAAAAGTGGGTCACCGACTGAAATTCCTCCAGGGAGCCGTGGCAGAACATTAGACGATGTTTTCCTCTTCCAAGTTTCTGGGTGTTTCCAGTTGGTGATCTTTGAGGCCGTCTGCGTACTAGTGCAGGTTGCCATACAGGCCCGAGGTCAGCTCCTCCTCAAGGAAATCCGTTTTAATGAAACATCAGCTAAACAAGGAATCCCGCCAACTTGTTGTTTTCTTCGTCCCTTTTCAAGGGAAGGATTGTGGCAACACCACGGAAGGTCAGAACAGATGTGACCTTCACGGAATCTGGACAAGTACTTCTTTTTAATCCTTATATTAGGAAACAATTTCAGATAAAAGTTTACTGTGTAATAAGCCAACTCTAGACACACGTTCTCGATGCTTTAGGGCTGTTGGTGGTTCCATGTGGGTGAATTTCTTGAAATTCCTGGGGTTTATTTCCAGGACAGGTGACAAGGTTTCTATTTAGTTTTGTAAAGGAGGGAAAAAAATCCACCTGTGTGCCTACAGAAACCCAAGGTTGAGAGGAAAGCTTTAATCTGCCTTGTAGTGAAATAAAAATTTATCTGCTCAATCGTTATATCATCTTCTCTATTGATCTTTATTATTTACTTTCTCTATTTAATATTTGAATTTTCCATAGGCTAGACATGTAGTCAGGAAAGCTGAATCCTGTAATAGCGGATTTGTTCCTAAGACCAGCGGTTCCAGGCTCTGACCTCGTACAGACCAAATCTTTAATAGGGGAGCGTAGGACCGGATAGCAATTTTGGCATTTTTCTCCCCTAGCACCATGTTGGGTTAAATAATATCTTGGACTCACATGTGTTTAATTAACTTAAGTCCTGAAAGAACTTTCTGTTCTTTAAAATGCATGATTTTTTTCAAAAGACTTATTTTTGTTAATAAGAGTCTTCTTGTTAGAATTATTTTTCTAAAAGCATGCCTCAAGATAAGACTAAAAATCAGTTGAATTAATCAGTTTTATAACGTTAATGGAGTTTAAAATGAACCCTTTTAGGGCTGCTTTATGTTAAAAGATACTCTTAAGGCTGATGGACTTGACCTGCGTTTTGCTCCTATGTTATCATGTGCCTTTTCTTTATTCACACACAAAATGCAGAATGCCCCTCTCTTTAATATTTTTATATTTTTTTCTTTTTAAAATTTATTATTATTTTTAGAGTGAGGGGAAGGGAGAGAGAGGCAGAGAGGGAGAGAGACATCAGTGTATGGTTGCCTTTCACCTGCCTCCAGCTATGGACTTGTCTGGAGACCCGGCTGGCAACCTGGTTATGTGCCCTGACTGGGAATCAAACCAGTGACCTCTGGGTTCACAGGCCGGTACCTTATCCACTATGCTACCATCCAGGGCTCTTTTTTCTTTTAAAACTCAACAAGACAATGACTGGAACATGGAGGTTAATAACCTATGTTTCAGATGAGACACTAAGTGACTAAGAGAGTGTGGGGATGCTTCACTCGTCTGGATTCTTCTTTAATTTTTATTTTCTCCTGCAAAGAGAGTGAGAAGATACACAGAAACTTACAGAATCTCCCTGATTACTGATTTCATCTCTACTTTATTTCCTGGAGAAATACCGGCTTCAGGCAGGCTCCTTGTGCAGAATTGCTTATTTAAAATGTGCCAATAAGGCTCTTCTTACAATTACTATGGGAAAGGAGGCAGAACAAGCCCTGTGCCAATATTTGGCAAATTAAGCAAAAAAGCAATTTTGTTCTTTGTTTTTTCCCTAGTTTCTCTGACAGGAACTAAATGACAATCACATTTTTATACTACATTTCCATTAGAGTTTCAAGGTGAAGAACGTTTGAAGAAAGCCAAAGATGCACAACTCTATTAGATTTTACATTCCTTTGAGAAACCTGTTCAATGTTAGCTTGGATTTATAAAAAACATTCAGAGCTGTCTTACGAGTTCTAAACGGTGGCCCGATGCCATCACTGGGTGCCAGTCCCCCCTTGCCATCCTTCTAGCCAAGGATGACAACTGAGGATCTCAGAAGTTCCTTTTAACCCAGGGGACTTCAATGATGATGGTCCATTTGGACTGCAAAATAGGTGGTCACATCACTTTGGGAGGGGTGGGGAGGCTGAGGTCTTTGGGTAATGGGGGAAATGAAAAGCTGCTCAGCATTTTCTCAGACTGAGTCCTGGTTATTTCACTCTCGTCCTTCCCCAGCCCATGAGGGTCTGGACAGCCCCGGCTGTGAAACTGGAAGTGGAATTGCTGGGTCCTTTCTTGTCTTGTTATAGTCTTCTTTTTTAAGATTTTTAAAATTCATTATTATCAGAGAGAAGGAGAGGGAAGGAGAAAGAAAGGGAGAGAAACATCAATGTATGGTTGCGTTACACATAATTTTCTGTGTATATGACTGTAGCTATTCATCACCGATTAAAATATCAAATATCTGTGTGCTTAATTACTGGAATGTTGTGATACAGTGTTTTGAGAAATTATGTTTTGTATTATTTACAATTCAGTGCTTAAAAAGCTGGGGTAGCAATACTTATATCAGACAAAATAGACTGTAAAACAAAGACTATCGCCCTGGTTGGTGTGGCTCAGTGGATAAGGTGCCAGCCTGTGAACCCAAAGGTCGCTGGTTCGATTCCCAGCCAGGGCACATACCCAGGTTGCAAGCCAGGTCTCCAGCCAGGTCTGTGGCTTTAGGCAGGTGAAAAAAGGCAACCATACATGGATGCTTCTCTTCCTCTCTGCCTCTCTCCCTATCCTTCTCTCTGAAAATAATGAATTTAAAAACAAAAGACTATAACAAGACAAGAAAGGACCCAGCAATTCCACTTCTGATTTATCCAAAGAAACCCCAAACAATAAATTGAAAAGACATATACATCCATGTGTTTCATAACAGTGGCCCGGTTATGGAAGCAACCAAAGTGTCTGTTAATGAATGGACGGATAAAGAAGAAGGGTGTACATACAATGGAATATGACTGAGCCACAAAAAGAATGAGATCTTGCCATAGACAATGACATCGGTGGGCCTAGAGGGAAGGAAGTCAGACAGAGAAAGACAAATACCATATGATTTGACTTGTATGTGGAGTCTGAAAACAAAATAAATGAACAAATACAACAGAAACGGACCCCTAGAGATGGAGAACATTTTCACAGTTGCCAGATGGGAGTGGGGCCAGAGGGTTGGGTGAACAGGGTAAAGGGGATGAGAAGTACCCATTGTTGTTACAGAAAGTCACGGGAATATAAAGTACAGCACAGGCACTGTAGTCAGTAATATTGCGACAACTAGAATAGCGTCAGATGGGTACAGGATGATCACTTGGTAAGTTATACACATGTCAAATCCTGAGGTTGCACACATGAAACTAATATTGTATGTCAAATGCAATTAAATTTCCTTTGAAAAATTTTAAAATTAGCAGTGAAAAAGAGAAAGAGCATCGCATATTTGGACAATGACAACTACGTCTGGTTATATTTTTTGCCAAACTAAGTAGTACCATAAAATAAATTAACTTGACGTGTGATTGTTGTAAAGTCTTCCTTTTCCCCACTTTATTTCTGTTTGAACAACAGTAGAAGGCCAAAATTTAAGAATGGGCCAACAGCTTGTTCTAGAATACTGGGAGCGAATTTTTCTTAACGCTGGTCACCTATTTTTTCATTTGCCCCGTGAACTGCCGCAGTGGCGTTGCCGGAAGAATCACAGGTGTCCGTTCTATTTCAGCCACTACGCCTGTGGGTGTAACGAGAAGTGTCTGCCTGAAACCGCCACTGTCACGGAGCCTGGCCACGCACGACTGTGAGCAATCGCCATTGAATGTCTCCCACAGGCAGACACCAGCAAGGCCATCATAGTATCTGTTTTTCCAGCTGAAGTCCTGGGCTCCTTCTTTCAGGTCTTGGGGTTGAAACTTTTTAAACTTTCTCAAACCATCCTAGCGGGTTCTAGGACGCATCTTGTGTGCAGGTAAAGGCCGGCTTCGTCAGCATTCATCAGAAAGCAGCGTCTGCCGTAAATAAGTGTGAGGGCAAACTGCCTAGAGTTGCTTTTAAACAATGTCATCGAAGGTGGTATTACAGAGCTATAGTTCATTATAACTAGATGAGAAGTCAAAGCGGATGGTTTTTGAAATTCAACCGTTTGAAGATAGCAATGGCAAAACACCCCTGAACGTTCCGATGAAAAGAAGACACACAAATGGCCAACCGGCACAAGAGAAGGTGCAACATCACTGGGGATCAGAAAGCTGAACCTTAGAAGACAAGTCACGAACTGAGGGAAAATCTTTGCAAAGCACATAGCCGATAAAGGACTAGTACCCTAACTATACGAAGAAGGAAATCATCTGATTTGAAAATGTGCCAAAGTGCTTCATAGCCTCCTCACCATAGAAGGTAGACGGACACACCAATGAGCTCACGGACAGATGTTCCCAGTCTCCAGTCAGAGTAGCTGAAACGCAGGAGCTGGTGAAGACCAGATGTGCTGAGGACACGAAGCAGCAGGAGTCCTCACCCACCCCACCCCACCTCCATTGCTTAGCCTTCTTTGGTTAAATAGTGGACAAAACAAGCTATTGACTTGTAAAAGCTTACAGGGTTCTTTCAAAGCACAATACATATCGATGTTTGCTTCTTGGATGAAGAGAGACAAGGCTGCTCTTTCCAAGCTGATGGCAGGTGGTGGTGACCAGGGGGAAGGGAGGGCAGGTAGAGGAGGGTAACGGGTGGGTAAATGGTGCAAAGGAGACTTGACTTTCGGTGATGAACACAATATGCAGATGGTGTGTGATAGAATTATACCCCTGAAACCTGTATAATTGTATTAGCCAATGTCACCCCCAATACAGTCAATAAAAATATGTTAGAAAGTAAATAAATTCACCTTATAATTTTAAGAGCCAAAACAAGGTCAGGAAAGTGGTTGGGCTGTGAGCCCTGTGATGAGAAGGGGAAGAAGAGAAGAAAGGGGGCTGAGGTGAATTCTTAAGAAGCATTTCTTTGGAAATGTTTTCTTTTCTTTTCTTTTTTTTCTTTTATTAAAAAAATTTTTTTTTTCAGAGAGAGAGGAAGGGAGAGAGGCAGAGAGGGAGAGAAACATCCATGTGTGGTTGCCTTTCACCTGCCTCCAGCTGGGGACCTGGCTGGAGACCTGGCTTGCAACCTGGTTCTGTGCCCTGGCTGGGAATCGAACCAGTGACCGTTGGGTTTGCAGGCTGGCACCTTATCCACTGTGCCACCAGCCAGGGCTGAAGATTATTTTTATACTAACATAAACATTACAAAAATGAAAAGGTGTCTATATTTAAAATAAAACATACAACCCAGGGCTTTGGGCTCGCTAAGATGAAGGAACAAGGGACGTGCAGGTAGCGTAGGAGGCCGGAGCAACGTGCAGAGATGACCCCCTCTTTTTCACTGTCTTTTCTTCTCCGCATGAAAACTGACCATGGTGGTCTTCCTGTGCTTTGTCCCCGCTTGCTGGCCTGAATCCCAGAGAGAAGTGACTTACGGCCCACAGCACTGATGTCTGCTGCACACAGGGCGGGACCTGGGTTGCCCTGGGGTCTCAGCGTGTGAGAGCTGTGCTCACATCTGGGGGCGCCACTCTGTGTGCAGTCACACCTTCACTGCACGGTTCTGATACGCAGAGACGCAGAGACAGGCCCGTGGCTTCTGGCCGGGCTACAGGTGCTCGTGTGCTAAATAATTTCACTGTGTGTGAAAACAGGCTGTGTGTTTGGGAATCTGGCACTTACATACTGCAAGCTGGAGTGTCAGGTAAAGACCTTACTCTCTCAGACGCTTCAGTCCCATCCTTACAATTCACAGGAGGGTTTGGGGTTCGGAAACGTGCACCCCCCTCTAACTTGGACGGCATGATTGCTCTCTCTGCCCTGTATCCTGGCTGTGCTGTCTTTGTTTTGTGACGTTTATATCAGTAAATGCTGTCCAATTTGACTAAATTGTGCTGTGTTTGGTAGTTCTATCAATTCAAGTCTATAATTAACATTTTTAGGACATGGGCTGCCGAAGGGAACACCGTAATCAACATTTTTAATGTCGTGGTTGTATAGTCTGGCTGTGGTGGTAAGCTTAGCCACGGATCATGTTTTCCTTTATTACACTCAAGCAATGCAAAAAGACTTAAAATAATATATTAGTTGACGTAGGCTGAAATTAGAAATACTTTGTATGAGTTTTTTACTTATAAAAAAAAGAAACCAAGGTTAAATGGGAGAAGAAATTCAAACTGGCCATTATGATAGTCTCACATATTAATTTAGTTAAAGTAGGCTATTCAGATAAACTTTTAATGCTATGGGTCAATCATTTGATTTGATTTCATTAATACGAAATTGCCAATTATAGAAATTCTATTTTCTTGTAAAGGTACTATAATACTTGTTGTATTTTCATGGTTACCTTGAAAATGGAACATGTCTTTTAGTTTATTTATAACTGCATAACCATATTTTAAAGGAAACGAAGACTCAGAAAATGGGTCATGAAATTGAACACAGAATTGCTTTCTTGTAAAATAAAGCCACTTTTCTGGATGAGTGAGGAAAAGACTTTTTAAAAAAAGAGTTTTTGTCTCTGGTTATTATATTGTTTCAACACAAACGCGCAGTGACTTCCTCCTCCAGATATAGATTGTTTTGGGAAAAAACACTTGATGATCAATTCCCTAAATGTTCATAAAACTGATTTGAATATCATTTTAAAGTAAAACACACATTGATTCCCTTTCAAAACACAAAGTCTTCTCCTCCAACGGAAAGCTTTAATGACGTATTTACCCGGAGGAGAGAGAACCCAGTTTTCTGAATAACGCGATTTTAAATCCAACTCGTAGAAATAAATACAACTACCAAGTGCTCGTGGACGGAGCTTCCGTGCAAAACCAAGAAATGACCCTGATTTCTAGGGCGTCTCCTGTGGGTTTGTATTTCCAGGACGAGCGTTCCCTCTAGTTGAAAGATTTTGCCAAAACATGGGAACAGATGAGGCACCGCTGACTTCAGCCTGCATCCGATTTCAGGCTGATCATGAGTCCTTCAGCCGCGGCTCGCGCTGGGGGGCGGGGGGCTGTGGGCTGGGACACCGTGGGGACTGTGGGAAGGGAACACTCAGCGGGGCGAGGCAGACGACCACAAAATTAGAGAGGGCAGCGAGTGCGTTGCCCGGGGCCGCCTGCCACCAAGCCTAGGTCTGGGTTTCAGGCTGCCTCTCGCTCCCACACAGCCTGGGACGATGCCCTGTCCCTTCCAGAAAAGGCCTGATTCAAGGGAAATTCTAGATGATCACGAAGTTCCAACTCAGCCTTCCTTCCATGCTGCGTTTTCCCTCGGCGGAGAGAGCGGCTGAGAAGCTGGAGAGGCCCTGCCTGTGTGTAGCTGCAAACGCAGAATTAACCCAGGGCTGGTTTGAAGAAACACTTCTCCACGGTCTACAGAGACCTGTAAAAATTTTAGAGGATGAAAAGTCTTGTCAAGACTCTGATTGCTTTGAAATATCTAATGGTATTTTATCTTATAGCCCAGATACCGGGGGGGGGGGGGGGTTCGGTTCCCTTTTCATATTTTTTGAGTTCAGTATGTATAGCTTCAAACTCCCAATTGCTTCTTGGCGTTGCTTTCAGCATTCATTGTAGAATACGTACGCTACAATTTCCCTGTTCACGTCAAGTAATGTAACCACTTGTATGTATTAATTGTAAAACGTTTTTAAAGATTTTATTTATTATTTTTAGAGAGCAGGGAAGGGAGGGAGGCAGAGAGGGAGAGAGACATCCGTGTATGGTTGCCTTTCACCTGCCTCCAGCTGGGGACCTGGCTGGAGACCTGGCCTGCAACTTGGTCCTGTGCCCTGGCTGGGAACCGAACCAGTGGCCTTTGGGTTCACAGGCCAGTGCCTTGTCCACTAAGCCACCAGCCAGGGCTTAATTGTGAAAATTTTTAAATAGTAAATCTTATTCACTTGCTCCACTTGACCTTGGTTTCTCTCAAACCTAAGATAGAAACCATTTCTTCAAGCATTTGTATTGTTTGTCGTTCACATTTGTCACTGCGATTTGATTTTAGACCCACTGAGTCTAAGGAATGTGGCTGTTAGGAATGGGAAAAGTTGGAGTTTACATTTATTCAACGTCCTTGGCAACTATAACGAAGGGGGAAATCCTTTGGTTCTTTTGGGGAAAGGTTTTGACTTCCTTTCCAACTACACAGAGTTGTGAGTCAAAGTGCAGAGGAATATTCTAACGTGGCCCCATCTGTGATCTTCCCCGTGTCCCCAGCTTTCCCTTCATGAAAATGAAGACGTCATTCTAAGGATTGTTTGTCGGGGAGACAAAGAGGGAGAGAAGTATCAATCCGTTGCTTCTCATACATGACAGGCCCCAGCTGGGCCAAACCCACAGCCTAGGCACGTGCCCTGACGGAATGGAACCCACAACTTTTAGTTTACAGGATGATACCCCAACCAACGGAGCCACCCGGCCAGGGTAACATGTTTCTTAGGGTAAAATGTAAGTTGGGAATCCATAAAACATGCGTCTTTTAGGTTCTTCATAATATAGATGGAACTTATTTTCAATCTAAAGGAAAAAACTCCTCTCCAATGGATTCAACTAAGGAGTGGAGATTACTTTAATTGGGTTAATAAGTTGAGTAAATAACAAGCTATGTGCATCACATTCAGATAAAATAATGTCACAAGTGCTTCGCAAGTTCTCCCTCACCTGGGTTGATATATTAAGAGTCTGCTTACTCGTAGCTTAGTTGTATAAATCACAAAGAAATCTGGTGTTAGGTTTGGTGAACACCAGGTTCCACCCTAAAAAAAACACATTAAAAATGCCCCTCAAAGATAACAAGGCCAACAGCCTCACGAATAAGCTACAGATGATGTTCTAGCAACATGTCCCCTTTGCAAGGTCTCAGCTTTCTCCATCAAGCACAGATGGGCATTCAAAAGCACAAATAGGTAAAAAGGAGTAAAAGCTGTTCCCATCGTGGTTTATCTTGATAAAGGTGGGTTTGTGAGGGGAGAATATTTGGAAAAGACATCCACTCGGTGTTGTTAGTGATGATGTCTGCGTGGCGGGAGTGGAAGGGCGCTTCATCTTTTTCACTTATCGGCATTTTTCAAAGACGCTACTTTTGTCATTTAGAAAAAACCTTTGAAGCTGGATTCATGTTCAGGACGCAGCATAAGCGTCTGCTCATCAAAACGAAAGCGTTAAAGCCGTTTTCATGCTCAGGTCAAGACATTGTCTGTGACGGGCGTGAGCACCGGCGGCCCGGGGACCCCTCAGTGGCTGCCAACTCCGCAGCTGTTCCTCGTGCCCACCCCGCAGTCAGCGGCCTCTTGATTTCCTGCAGCCCAGGAAGCCACGCCTCGCTGCGTGGATCATGGCCCCTTGGCACGTTTGATTAATTAGGCCTAACTTTGTATTTCTCAGCTGTGATCTCCTTAAAATTTTCATTGTCTTCGCGCGGCAGACTAGCCCCGCGGGGAGGGTGATCAGCTCCAGCCTTTCTCCTGGGGCCCTTCCCTGCCGTGGGAAACCCACGAGCCTGAGGAAGGCCACACGTGGACAATGTGGCTGAATGTGCTTGTCCCTCCGCCCTCGCAGGGACTCCAGCCTGAGCTCCGGCCTAGAGTCACCTGGGGGTCACTTCATCAGCCTCGTGCTTCTCCAGGTAGGCCAGTACTTTCTTCCTTAGTGACTTAGCACGACTGTCATGCATTGGGTTCCATGGGTGTCGAACCCCGTGTGCAGTGCGGCGACCTGGGTGCACTGTGGGGGCGGGGAAAGGCCTTGTCCCCAGAGCTGTAAACTGTAACTGTCCCCAGTGCTCCCTCTGGAGAGCCTGTCCCCAGGCTCAGGTGGCAGGCTCCTCGCGTGGCCGGAGCTTGGGTGCTTCTGTGACTCCCGGGTTACAAGGCTTCTGTCCCGCTTGGCTTGGGTGGGTTTTCCAAGCTGTCTGTCCTCTAGCTGATTCCGGCAGGCCCGGGAGGACGTGACGGAGCTCCCCCCTCCTCTGCCACCCTCTTCTCCCCTCTTCCGTTCGGGATTTTCCACCAATCTGCTCTGCAGATGCGTTTTCACGGTTCCCTCAAAATCTGCCAAGGGATGCGAGCTGGTAGGAAACAGGCAACTTGTTTTTCTCTCCGGAAAGAACGTGTCCGTGACTGTCCAGCTGAGGTGCGGGGGTGTTGACTGTGACGTCCTGAAAACTGACAGTCGTTCTGATCATTCGGTATCAAAATAACCTCACGCGCGCCGTAGGGAGGACACAGCACGGATAACGGGCCGCGCAGGGAATTGAAAGGCCCCCGTCTAGTTCCTCGGTACAGAGTTACCTGCTCTGGGCCACACGACCGTGAGTGGGGTCCCCGACGGCTCTCTCTGTCCCTGAGAGTCCTTCTTCCCAGCGGCCTCCTCGTGAACAAACTAGCCACGCTGGCTCCCTTTACTGAACTTGCGTGACCTCCAACAACTAGGAGGGAATGAGGCAAGTTGCAAGAGTATGGAGCAGCTTTTTTCCAAAGAAGAGGAAGCTAAACATGCTGATAAATTCTCAGGAATTCAGGAACCAAGTGGCTATTCTTTAATTAGTACCCTAAATATATTTCCACGGAAAGAGAGAAAGAAAAAATCGGCCTGCCTGGCACCGTTCCTGTCAGCTGACAGCGATGCGAGGGTTTGTTTTTCCACTTCACGAGCGCTTCCGTGCTCAGGGCTTTGACACAGAGTGAAGGATGACTTCTCCCCAGAAGTTCTCTTTGCTTTCTCAGGAAATCCAATCTCTTTACTGAGAATCCTTTTAATCCATGGGGAAAATAGTTAAATTCACAAAACAACAGCAAACGACACACACTTTTAAATAACCATGGGCCAGAGGGAAAAAATCTCAAGAGCTTGACTATTTTAAATAGATTAAAATAAAACTTGAAATTTATGGGATACAGCAAAGTGAGGAAAATTTATGGCACTGAATGCATGTGCTGGGGGGAAAAAAGCACCAAAATCAATCATTTAAATTTTTTCCTTAAGAAACTAGAAAAATAATAGCAAAGTAAATTCAGAGTAGGCAGAATAAAATAAATAATACAGAATAGAGCAAAAGCCAATGAAATTGAAAATAAAAACATCAATAAAGAAAATGTTGTGAAAAGCTGATTCTTTGGAAATATTAATAAAGTTGATAAATCTCCAGCCAGGTTAACTAAGAAAAAGAGACAAGACACAAATTACTAATATCAGAAAAAGGGGACATTAAAAGAACAATATGCATTGATGTCTCTCTCCCTCTCTGCCTCTCTCCCTTCCCCTCTTTCTAGAAATGATGAAATAAAAATCTTAAAAAAAAAGAACAATATGGATCATTGTGAACAGTACTATGTTCACCAATTTCATAACCTGCATGAAATTGACTGATTTTTTTAATGAGATAATCTACCAAAAGTTACACAGAAAGAAATAAGCTTCTATCTATGAAAGAAGTTGAACCTGTAATTAATAATATTTGAAAACAAAAGTCACTAGGCCCTAATGGGTTCACAGGGGAATTCTGAATATCAAACATTGAAGGAAGGAATTATGTCAACCTTTTACAATCTCTTCCAGAAAAGCCAAAGAAATATTTCCTAACTTATCTTCTGAGGCCAGAAATACCCTAATATGAAAAGCAATGACATTACAATACAGGTAAGACACAGACCAATATGTCCCACAAGCATAAATGCAAACAAGCCTCAGTAAAATATTATCAAATAGAATCTAACAACATATATAAAGTACTATCTGCCATGGCTTGTGGGATTTACTGCAGGGATATAGCCTTGGTTCAACACTTGACTATCATTTAGGTCTTCCATCACGTCAACAGGCCACCAAAGAAAAATGACATGATTATGTAAATAGATGCAGAAAAATTATTTGGCAAAATCCAAAGCTCATTCATGAGTTAAAAGAAAACTCTCAGCCGATTAAAAAGAAGGGAACTTCCTCACCTTAATAAATAATAATTAGATGCTTTTCTGCTATGATCAGGAACAAAGCAAAGATGACCCTTCTCACCACTCCTAGCCAACCTCATGCTGGAACTCCTGGCTAATGCAATAAGATAAGAAAAAGGAAATAAAACCTATATGGACCTGGAAACAGAAATAAAAGGAAGATATAGCTCAATTGATGGTACAGAAAGCTAGAAGAAACACAATTGGATTTGGAGATACAGAGTTTTATTTTGGAAAGAGAACACTTTGAGTATGTCTATGACCTGGCAGGAAGAAGTTCTAGAAACAAAGATGTTTGAGATACAGAACACAGAGACAATAATCCGTAAGGCAAAGTCCCACAGAACCAGCAGGGGACAGGATAGAGAGTAAGGGGTAAAGGAAGACCTAGAAATTTATACTGACTTTTCAGAAGGAAAAAAAGAAAATTTATACTGAAATTAAATATGCCCAGGACTGTTTCCAGTTAGACACTGACACAGGCAGTAGAAAAAGAGTAACTGAGTTAGTGACTCTCTGAGGGTTTCTACCTTTAAAACACTTACATAGGTGACCTATTTTCATGCACTCAAGAATTTATTTTTTTCATCTAAGCCTCTGCAGGAAGAGCCATTTTAATAAAAATCTTCATTCTCCCTCCATTCTATCTCTCTTCCCATGCTGACTCCTAATTTTATATCAAATTATTCAGTGTGCTGTGATTTATCAAAATGAAATTTCACTTACCCAAAGTTAACTACAACACAATGTCATTAAGGAAATAAATAATGATAATTAATGATAATGATTACTACTAACTAAGCAAAATGTACCTGCTGTGATGCTCCTTCTTGCTGTAAATGCAACTAATTCCAGTGCCCGTTATACCACCAGGCAACGTTTAAAATGAGAAGTTTGTTTTGAAACTATTCTTAAACTTGGTTTATAACATGAGGTAAATTTATTAAGCCTGGTTAAAAGGAGAAGTAATTTAAACATTTTATGCTTATAAAATGTTACTGGTAAAATATTACCTCGGCTCAAGAAAAATTGGCTCCCAGATTAAAGTCACTCATTAGAAGTTGGACAGTGGAATCCGTTTCCTGGAAAAGGTTTCCTCCTAGAGTTTAGAAGAAAAAAGTTTAGCTGAAGCCAAGGTAAGAAATAATAATAATAACTCTAGTATGCCATATTTGAGAATGTTAAGAAAGCAGAACTGTACGTAGTTTATCTTCATCTTTTTATTTAGAAATAAGCACCAGACGCATTTATCACCATCATCTTCATCACCGGGCCCCCATCCCAGGGTCCCAGGGCCGAGAAGGAATTCTCCACAACTTCTCATGTAGAAGTCACGGGGACTGTGACTGAGGGCAGCTCCTCTCAAAGGGCCACGTACAGACCAGCTTGAACTCACTAGCTCTGAGCTCCAGGGTTGAGGCAGCAGCTCCAACTGAATTTTCTAGCATCAGGGCGAAGGCTGGGGGGCTCTGCCCCTGTTCCTTTGCTGATCCCCCGGCCCAGAGCTGCCAGGTAGTCACAACATCTGCGTCCCCATGAACCTTTCTATCACGGTCTGCTCTACCCTGTGATTGTCTGAGACCCCACCCTGCCCAACTTGTGGGCCCAATCCGAGGTGTTGCCAGCAGTTTTTCCATACAGATGGCCCGTCTTGGCTCATGCCTCAGACTTTCCCGAAGTCTCTCAAACAGCATCTGGTGGTGGCCCCACACTCACCGCTGGAGGCAACCAGGCTTGGTTGGCAGCCTGGCCTCTCCTGGGCACCTCCAAGCTCAGCACAAGGGGTGACCATCTGCAGATCACTTTGTAGCTCATGCCCAGTGACCCAGCCCAGGGCACAGGCGGCAGCTGACCTTGGCCTGCATGTCCCCAGGGACATACGGTGTCAGATGGATACTTGATTTCTTGGGGTGATCACTTAGTAAGTTATATGATGTCTAACCCCTGAGGTGTCTACATGCAGCTCACGTAATATTGTGTGTCCGTTGTCATTTTAAAGTTTTAAATTATTTAAAGTCAAAAATTCTGTGTAGTATTAAAATGCCATCTGGGTTTGAAAACTTTAAACTTCAGGCAGCACTTGTCTTGGAACTATGCAACTTTCCTATTTCTGCCTGGTGTAGATTTACCCACGGGAGACAATGGACCCACTGAGTGTTGCCTGCCACAGGCAAAGAAAGAAACATGGGTGGAGGCATTTCGGGTTAATGTGAAGAGAGTGAGTGAAGCCCTGGAGGATGAGCTGAGAGAACTGGGAACCCAGAGTTGGACTCACCATCAGCATGGCTGACAAAGGCTCCCAGAACAAAGGCAGGACTTGGAGGGAAGATGAAACAGGAAGTCATGTGCCAAAATCTTCTCACTATCCAGGGAATAAATGTATTCCTTTGTTCATGTTACTTACTGGTTTTATTTTGGAGACAATTAGAATCCATTTTCCAGTCCAAACCAGGCACGTTGACAGTCCTAGAAAGTGATTTTGCTATTGGACAGAGGGGGAAAGTGTCGTACAAACCGTAAATAATGAAGAGAAAAAAAATGTAAAAGCATAGCAGTCTAAAATCTCTAACAATGGAGAAAAAGCCCTGCATACAACAAAGACCCTGGAAGCTACAGCAGAAGTACAATATGGTATCATCATAACATCTAAACAGCCAGCAACACTTAGATTCTGTCTTCCTGTGGGAAATTCCCTGAGATTCCATTTCTACAGCTGCCTAATAAAGAGATTAGATTCCAGTATCTCTAAATTTATTTCCGGCTCAAAATATCTGTCCATAATGATGACCTTGCTATGTCCCAAAAGGATTTTTATATTTAAGAAGGGATTATGCTATATGGTTTGGGAAAAAGCTCATCAAAATAATTTAAATTGAAATGTCAGAGTGGTAAGTGCCAATTATTTGAGATGTTTAGCTATATTAGATGTTGCATGTTCCAAAAATGGACCTAGATGGGAAGGAAATTGTAGTAGGGACCTAACTGAATTCTCATGGTACAGAATTTCTATAGGCCACAATGTAACACTATTTTCTTGAGTACATGTTTGATTAATCTGTGTTAATATTGCACCACAATTAGTGTGTGACTTACTTCAAGGGCAACCTTATTCAGCAGTTTATTTGTCTTATTTGGGACTGCTCTCACAGCTCTGGGTATAAAGTAGATACTTAATATTTTCAACGCCTGAAGTATTCTCTAAGGCTTCAGAAGAAAAAGAACAGGATTAGGCCCATACACCAAGTAGCCAAGAACTACAGCCCGGAGCCTATAACTGGCTTACTTATTTCCACAGAAAAGCATTTACTGAGACTCCTGGTATAACTACATCAAAGAGGTTTTTCGTTGTTTTTCTTCCTGTGATGTTAAAATGGGTTTTTGCACATCAAACAAACCTATCTCTAGCTTGCCTTCTGCATTTCTGGCTCGCCTATCATCGAATGCAAATGTTTTTGAAACAGTGTTTGTTCCTGATCTGCTTTCCAGCTATCTGAAAATAAAAAAATAAAAAAAAAAAAAAAGCGTAGCACGCAAAAAACCACCTAAGGCTTTGCAACTGTGCCCAAAGACCTAGACTTCAGATGATTCTTATTATTTGATCCAGTTTTCCAACATAGTTATAAAATAGATTGTAAAGGTGGTTAGGAAAAAGAAGAGTTTAAATTTTAAAGAATATGAAACCAGGTACTGGATAAGACGACAACAGGTCTGCAGTCTTAGGTCAGCGCTGCAGGGAGCAGGGAGACCCCCAGCTCTGCTCTGTGGAGAGAGAAGAAGGGGGGAAGGAAGCCCCCACTCTCAGATTCTACTGATCCACACAATTTGCGCAGACTTCTAGGAAATTATGCCCTGAGGAAAAAGCTCTGATCCCCTACCTACATCCCCCACTGACAGTTAGTTGTTCACCCTGTAGTAGAACGGCTTTGGCATACCACAAATAACACAACAGGAATACTGTCATTCATCATTTCATTTAGAAATGCGTTTGAAGACTAATGGTATTCCAGGGTAATTCCGAGCCGAAGAAAAAGTATGGATAAGAACTGCTTCATGAATAAATGATGGTTTAAGACACCCATCCCAGAGATCTTAAATCTTCTCGTCATGAAAGAAAAGGTGATCACGTGACGTGATGAGATGTTTGGTGACATGATGGTGTCAATTGAGCACCAAAACAAGTGACTATTTCGTACACCTTAAACTTCACCCTGTTACGTGTCTAATACGTCCCAGTGAAGCTGGGGGAAAGCCTCTCCTTACCAGGAAGGTACCTCTATCTTTCGAATCCTGTTTAATGTTTTATTATTACACGTTATAACTCCTTTTCTGTGTTGCACTTTAATAAAAACTCAGATAATTCTCATTCATGATTCCACTCTTCCTAATACTAATAGTGCTAGTAACAACAGCACTAATTATATATTTAGAACTTTAATTATGTGTATGATTTTATGTACAGCATAGTTGACCAATGAGACCTGACTCCAGTTGACATGTTCTAGGGACAAAAGGGCTTCCTTAGCAATACTACATCTGAGTTCAGATAAGCTAGGTTTTCCTAAACCTTCGTTATGTGGTCTGCTGTCCGAAAAATGACAAACTTCATGTTACCAAATAAAGTGGGGACTCAGAAGTATGGTAACGATGAACATTCTCCTTAGAATTTTGAAATGTATGCATTTAAATTCACAAAAACTATCTCACCGCATTTTGGGGGATTAAAGTAAGTTTTTATGAAAATTATTGTTGTTCTTTTAACATTTTGGAGATTTCTTCCTTTACGTTATTCATCCACGTCAAAGTGGAAGGCTTTCTTGGGCATTAGTCATGTTGTTGAATGGAGCGATTCATAAAACTGATGAAAGTTTCCATACATTTCCAAGCAAAGAGCAAGATTTCTTGATTATTTGATGTGTCCTCTCACTGAGCTATTTCAAGAAGCTTATGCTGGAGATGCCGACAGCGTTGCTGGACACCCACATGTACTCACACACCCATGAGCCACCACGCCTTGTGGACGCCATCTGATCAACAGGGGAGTTTTCAGGGCACCAGTGCGGTTACAGCAAAACTGAGACAATTGCAAGTATGATTCCAAGTAGACTTGAAATCTCTTGAACGTATGCCCTTCAGGTCTTTTTAATATGCATATGTGTTCATTTAACTGGGGAAATTGGAAAGCCACACGAGAAAGAATGAAACTAGACTACAGTTTGTCCCCATAAACAAAAATTAACTCAAATGGATCAAAGTCCTAAATACAAGACCCGAAACAACAAATTACATAGGAAAAAACATAGGTACTAACAAAAATGAAAACATGAATAAAACATCATAAAATTTTATATTTTACATTTTTCTTCAAATTATCATTTTATTACAATTATTCCACAATATTCATAATCATCATTTTTGTTATTGTATATTACTGAAAAGATAAATTAGAGTTTACTTAAGTATTTCTCTGCTATTAAACTTTTATATTGCTTCCAGTGTTTCACAGTCTTAAGTAACAATGCCCTAAATAGCTAAATATATTCAAGCATTTGTATTTTCTCCATTTATCAGATTATGTAATCCCTGAATGGCAACCTTTAAAATAAAAATGTAGGCCCTGGCTGGTAGCACAGTGGATAAAGCGCCAGCCTGCGAGCCCAAAGGTCGCAGGTTCAATTCCCCAGCCAGGGCACAGAACCAGGTTGCAAGCCAGGTCTCCAGCCAGGTCCATAGCTGGAGGCAGGTGAAAGGCAACCATACATGGATGTCTCTCTCCCTCTCTGCCTCTCTCCCTTCCCCTCTTTCTAAAATAATGAAATAAAATCTTTAAAAAAATTTTTTTTAATAAGAATGTAAGATTTAGTACTGGGACTTTGAAGAAAATTTTTGACTTCTTAGCGGCTTTTTTTCCTTTTCTTTTTCTTTTTTTGCTTATTTTTATTCAGGATTAGACTCCACTATCAGGACACCAAGAGGTTAAATGTGTGATGTTTACACGCTGTTCTGAGTGGATCAATGCTCACGAACTTAATCTCTTAGAGTCCCGTATAAAAACCTACCAACTACATGACTGTCTCTGTCTTGCTTCCGGCACTAAAGTTAGTGATTGGCACAATTAGTGTACTGTCCACTCAGATGCAAACATAATAAAATGGGACGGCACCTCCTCCAAAGACCGACCACAGTCACTGCCATTCGAAGAGTGTATGTTTCTGTTATTCCTACTCCTTCTCTGTCTTGTATCTTTTGGCCAGGTTGAGCTTTGAACATGAAGACCTCTACTAAATAAGCGTAATAATGCTCAGTTGCACTTGATATCGCTTACCAACACCTGTGGTAGGTGCAAATTTCAGAGTTAAAGCAGAACTACTATCACCAGCAGCTTTGCTTAAAGGAGTCAAAATAAATACATAAATAAAAGCAAATTACCGACGCAACGTTAATCTATTTTAAACTGAACAAGTTCTCCAAACTTGGTAAAAATTTGGCCCTACAACTGTGAAACCAAGTCTAAATGAATCAGGAAGTCTGTGTTGATGTGCTATGCTGATTACTGTTCTTAACTTGCTCTTTGTAGTTCAGTAGACTTACATGGAGAAACACAAAAGAACAACGAAAGCAAGTCACACCAGCACCAGGAAACATTCTTCCGTGCTAAGTCAGCAGTGACATGTGCCAAAGCTGACCTCTGAAACTCTCAGAGACGGTCTTTCAGAGGGGTGTGATATTCGATCTATTCCACTGATTTCCTTGGGTGAGAACAATGGAGTTTTCCAACTATACATTTTGTTAAACCTAGCACGTAAGAGTTGACTCCTTTCATCCTTTTTTAAGGCAGTCTTGTAACATTTTCTTCAGCTAAATCTGTAGTTTAAACAAATCCAGCTATTATCATGTAAGCGTTGGGAAGACTCCACTGCGAACTGGGTGTTATCCAGTCCGTTGGCCAAGCACTCAAATCCTTAGGGTGTTAAAAGTTTTTGCCTTGATGGAAAATATGTATCAAGAGCGTTTTTCTCCAGTATTAATGGAAAGAAGTAGGCTGAAAAGGCTTTTATACCTACGAGCACATATTGACATAATACATTAGTGAAAAGAGAAGAAAAGAGAAGTCATACCACTTTCAGACTTTGCGTTAATAAACTACAGGACTAAAAGATGAAGCGCACTCCTGAGTCCAAAGCTTTATAGAAGTTTAAAAGGAAAATTGAAAAAGAAAACAAACTCCATAATAGGTCACACATGCATATCAAAAGCATGCTAATGAGAGAATTAAGAAATTCCAAAAAAGAATAAAACCACAGGGTGAAAAACAACAACAGCAAAAAAGAGTAGAAGAAAACAGCAAATAAGTAACAGGCAACATGTTTGAGGCTGAGAAGCTCAGGGGTGAATGTTGCAGGTTCCAAACCCTCTATTACAAATGAACAGGGGCAGCAGGCAAAGGTGAGGGAAGGACATAGTTGAACACAACCCCATCCACCAAAGAAACATCAGAAAACTCATTCTTCTGACGGAAGACCATCAGAAGACCAATTTGTGAGCCATAAACCAAACTTAACAAATTTTTAAAATATTTTATTTATTATTTCCAGAGAGAGAGGAAGGGAGAGAGGCAGAGAGGGAAAGAAACATCCATATATGGTTGCCTTTCACCTGCCTCCAGTTACAGACCTGGCTGGAAACCTGGCTTGCAACCTGGTTATGTGCCCTGGCTGGGAATCGAACCAGTGACCTTTGGGTTTGCAGGCCGGCACCTTATCCACTGTGCCACCAGCCCGGGCCAAATTTTAAAAATAGAACTCATACACTATGCACTCGCAGACTGCAATGGTATTATTAATAAATTAGCAACCAGTAATAAAAAGGTGAGTTAAAATCCCCAAAACACATGCAGATTAAACAACATGCTTCCAAATAACATATGGCTCAAGGGAGAAATCGTAAGATAAATTTAAATTAGTTTGACCTAAATGAAAACAAACATTAACATTAAAATTCATGGAAATTAAGACCCTGGCCAGGTAGGTCAGTCAGTTGGTTAGAACATTGTCCTGATACGCCAAGGCTGCAGGTTTGAGTCCCGGTCAGGGCACAGAGAAGCAGTGACCCATGGATGCATCGGTATGTGGAACCAACGTCTCTCCCCCAACCCGTTCCTACAAACATGTGTTAGGTAATGCCAAAACAGAGGAACAGCGATGACACGCGCCACAAGAACAAAGCTTCACCTTCCGTTAGGAGAAAAGCTAACCATGGAGGGAGAAAATGGTGATGCTACATTGGGGCAAGTTTCCGTGGTGCGATTGTGACTGTGACAGGCTGTGAACAGGCCATCGCAGAGCCTGAGGTTTTTCTTAAAGTCCAGCCAGTGAGACGAAAGCTTCTACTTGCATTTCCAGTGTTAGGAAGTTTCCCTTAAAAGGACGTTTTGGTTAGCTAAGAAATCTTACAGACCAAAAAAGTCAGAGTGATGGTAATAGAATTAAAAGATCAATATTCACCAACCAAAGATGTCCTACTCCTGATTCGCTCGAGGGAAGTCAAATTTTGGCAAAAGCATATAAATATTTGTTTGATTTTTTTCACTGGGAAAAGAAACATGAAGTGAGACCAGTGACTCCCTTTGGGGCGTCAGTAGTGCATCCACCGATGAAACAATCCGAAACGCGCAACAAGCCTTCTGGCAAGAATTCCAACGCTCGCTAAAAATCTTGGGTACAATCAGCATGCATCGATTTCTGGCAGTCACGTGTGGGTTTGTTCATAAAGGAAAATAAGCTGTCGTGAACGTTTTTTCCGAAGACGGTGTTTTAACTAGCCCTGAAGACACTTTCATGTTCCCTCCCTATTTACCAAGAAAGCTGTGTAGAGTGAGGCTCCGAATATCGCATTCCAACCCTCAAGTTTAATAACTATAACACGTCCAACTGAAAAGCCGAACAAGAGTGTGTCCTGTGGGCCTCGACTACCCATTGTTCTGAAAGGCAACGAGGTTATTCCAAGTCCTGAAGGCCAGCAGCCACACAGCTCTGGGGTCACGGAATGGTGGTGAACGGTGCGCTCTAGAGTCCATAGAAATGCATCCAACTAGGGCTCTATCCAGTCACAAAACTCTCCTCACTAAAGGGCTGACTTCTATGGCTGATGGGCATGCCTCTCTCTCTAAGGCAGTGTCCGTATGACGTGTCCCTGTGTACCACAGGTCATCTCGAAGGCAGCCGAGTTAGTGGTGTTTTGGGAAAACTTGACATGGTTCCAAGATTACATGAGTCCAGAAATCAAATTCAAATTAAAGGGACGCAGACTCCAAGGAATAAGCTCATAATAACTGAAGGAATGGGAAGGAGGTCAATGGTTTACAATCAAGGACATCCATCGGACTAGCTGTGTGTGTCAGTCAGATCATCCGAGTTTCACCACCCCGAATTGCTGGGTCATAGGCAGTTTCATTTTTAATTTTTTGAGGAAGCTCCATACTGCTTTCCACAGTGGCTGCACCAGTCTGCATTTCCACCAGCAGTGCACCAGGGTTCCCTTTCACCAACACGTATTGTATATTGATTTATTGATGATAGTCATTCTGACAGGTGTGAGGTGATCTCACTGTGGCTCAGTTTGCATTCCTCTGATGATAAAGGATGTTGAACAACTTTTCACATGTCTAATAGCCGTCTTTGGAGAATTGTCTTCACAAAAATAGGTTCTCTGCCCAATTTTAAATTGGATTGTTTGTGGTTTTTTGGTATTGAGTCATGAATGCTTTACAAATTTTGACAGTGTTGTATCATACTCAGCCAATGCATCAACAGGTATTTCTATTGACCGAGACTTAGATATCAATATACCAGCGTCACTTTGAGCCCTGTAAAAAGGCATGAGTACCTTCCTGAAGCCTTTGCCCTTTCCCAGGTGACCCTGATGCAGCTTCACAGAAAGCTCACCCCTCTTCTTCACTGTTGACCCTCAAACGGCAAAGGTCTAAATGAGGTATTCATGTCAAAGGCTGCAATCCAAGAGTAGGGCACTTCACCAAAGCAGATGGCAGTTAATAATACAAAGTATGATTTAATTACTTTAAGCCTGTTACATTTTGTGTTATTACATATTTTTTAGAGCCTTATGTTTTCCATGCACCCAATAACTGGACAAATGTGACAGCCACCCAAGGATGTCGCATTTATTTACTTTCAATACCTTCCCAAGAGCAGGGAAATGGTGACATCAGGGAAACTAGAACCGGAGGGAGACCCTACGGACAGGATAAACGTGGCAGTGCTCCGAGTCTCAAGTCATTAGGGTCCCCAGTGGATAATGTAGAGTGAATGTCAAAAGAATTTGACAATGGAATTTGAACGTCCGCGTGAATCACAGATGCTTCAAAATTTTTTCTGTTATATTTGAGAAGGGAGAAGATGGAAATAAAGAAAAAGTGAAGTAATACAGAGAAAAGAAGAAGGAGGAAGGTTCTTTTTAACACCTTATGTCAGACAACCTGGCACAAAGGTGCTTATTCCTCTAAGGCCTCAACTTACAAACTTCTGGTTGCCCGGGAGACCCGGTCCAACTAAGTGACTTCAGAGCCTTAATAACAAACATTGGATCGTGGACGTCTTAGTGGGGCCTAAGGTCCTCCTTCCCACCGAGAGCACTTTGGGTGACTCTGAGGAACTGCTCCAGAAACGATACTGGGAGAACATTTCTGTGCGGCTGAGCCAAACACGCTCTACCTACTGGAAACAAACAATTTTTGTGCATTGCAGCAACAGGGAGAGAGTCCGTACCAGTCCCAGCTCTCTTTCCCGGTGAATCCCACCACCCCCATCGGTTCAGCTGCCCCAGTGAAAAGCAGCAAAGTCAGAGATGGGGTCTCAGGAGCCCAGACACAGAGACTGGGGACAACAAAGGCCAGGGAGGGACAGGGCCTTTCTGAGTGAGGAGGGCAGGTGGGACGTGCAAGACCAGGGCTTCGGTCTGAAGGTTACTTGGAGGTCAGATGTAGACCATTGGAACAGCCCTCAGCGCTGCACTGTTGTTCTTCCTGTGAGCAGTTGGGCAAATGTCCCCTGTGCTCCTGGGCCCTGGCTGACGCCCAGCATGATACGGGGCGCCGGGGTCCCTCACCCGCAGAGGCAGCGACCAGCTGTGGCTGTCGCTTCTCCCCATGCAGATCCAGTTTCTGACTCACGGGGTGACCTCAGACGGTATAACCAGAGAAGAGAGCCCCATATAATGAGCAAACTACTGTGCATGCAAATGCCTGTTCATCTCCAGCTCCACCCGTAACCCGAGGAGTCAGCTGCGGCTTTATCCTGTTCATTCATTTTTCTAACCGGCCTCTCCCCACAAAGCTGATTTCCGCTGGACTTGCAGAAATGTTCTGTCCTGGACATTTTCGCAAAACCTAAACACCCTTGGGTAATAACTGCAGATCTGCAAGTTTTTCATCTCCGGGACTTCTAAATCTTATCAACACATCCCTCACACAGTTTTGACAATAGCTCAGCTGCCCCCAAAATAATATTTAAAATGTTTTTTATTGTTTATGCTTTTCCAGTTGTCCCAGTTTTCCTCCCTTTGTTCCCCTCCCACCAGTCCCCCTTTTCCAGTCGGTCCCCTCACTGTGGTCCGTGTCCACGGGTCATGCATGCATATATGTTCTTTGTCTCATCTCTTCACCTTCTGTCAACCTGCCCATCCTGCCGCCCTCCCCTCTGACAGCTGTCACCCTGTCCCTTGTTTCTGTGCCTCTGATTCTATTTTGCGCACTTGTTTATGTTATTCCTAAGATTGCAGTTATAAGTGAGATCGTACGGTATTTGTCTTTGGTTGCCTGGCTTATTTCACTTTGCAAAATAGTCTCCCGTTCCAGCCAGGCTGTTGCAAAAGGTAAGATTTCCTGCCTTTTCAGAGCCAAGTAGCTGTGCTAACATACCTCAGCTGTTTCGTCCACTCATCTGCGGCTTCCAGATCTTGGGCGATGTCAGTAACACTGCTATGGTCATAGGGGCGCAGGTATTTTTTTGAATTGGCGTTTTGGGGCTCAATTAGGTATATTCCCAGGAATGGAATCAGTGGGTCAAAAGGCAGTTTCATTTTTAATGTTTGGAGGAAACCCCATACCGTTTTCCACAGTGGCTGCACCAGCCTGCATTCCCACCAGCACTGCACCAGGGTCCCTTTCCCCACGTCCTCGCCAGCCCTTGCTTGTTGATTTGTTGATGACGGCCATTCTGACAGGTGTGAGGTAGCGTCTTGTTGTGGTTTCAATTTGCATCTCTGATGGCTAGTGATCTTGCTCATCCTTTCATATGCTTACGGACCCTTTGTATGGCCTCCTGGGAGAAGTGTCTGTCCAGATCCTTTGACCATTTTTAATTGGATTGTTTGTCTTGCTAGTGTTATTTATGTATTTTGGACATTAAATCCTTGTCTGATGTATCATCGGCAACTATGTTCTCCCTCAGCACACATGCTGTGCTTCACGGAATGAGAGGTGCGGACACAGGACTCCCCACCGGGCCACCGGCCCACCCCGGTGGGAGTGACAGAGATGCAGGCATGGCCGGCGGTGCCACGCAGTCCCCCCTGGGTGCAGCTGTGGTGCTCATGGCTGGAGTTCACGTCATAGAAGAACATCTTGCAAAGTCAAAGGCTGTGGACCCTGAACGCCAAACTGTTTCTAAAATAACCTCCTGCCCTGAAACTTTGCTTTTCCTTTGGCTGTTGACCTGGAAGGGTCACGGTCTCCGTTATTCCCAAGTGGAGGGCTTTCCAGTGCCACATTGGCGGGTTTCTCATTCTTCAGGGGGCTAAGCCTGGCCCACACCACAGCCCCCGGTACTTACACGAATGCAAGTACCATCCACGGCAGTCAGTTCCTTCCAGGGAAAAATCTGGCTTTTCGGTGTTTTCTGTGGCCAACAGACAGCCGTCAGGTTCATGGGGAGAGAGCAGAGCCCTCACACAACGGTGTGGAGAAGGGGCACTTCCCGTCCGGGGTGAGCCGCTCTGGTGGCCGTCTGCGGGGCCAAACCGAACATGGAGTGGAAAACTCCACTCAGATGGCGACCCGTGGGCCCGCCTCGGTGGCCCGCCCCCACGTGCCACGGGCCCGTGTTAGTCATGAAATGTCAGCCCAGCAGCTCTGCCCACACTGTACAGGGAGCGTGCCCGGCCGGGCAGAGGGGTGGCGGGCCACCGGGACACCATCCCGGGCCCGCGCAAGGGAGTGCACTCCAAGTTTTTCCAGCTCTGAGTGCCAGAGACATTTAACCTTATTCTTAGAAAATGTGAGTATAAATGGAGTGTGTGACCTATATGTCTAAACATTTTCCCTTTATGCAAGGAGAAAAGAGAACTTGTTTCATGTATCTACGAAGGAGAAATAGTCAAAGGAAAGAGAGAAAACTTGACTTCCATCAGGTGTGTATCCTACCAGATCCTGCCTCCTCTCTTAACCTTCCTCTCCCTCGGTTGCAAATTCGCCACTTAGGAGCAGGGTTCCCATCCCCCTGCATTGTGATTATATACTATTTATACTCCCAACTACCGAAGATTTATTCTTACACCTACTTTTGTTAATTTACTTTAAAACCTTTCGAAGGTGTTCTGGAAGGACATCTTGAAATCATACCTCCAGTAAGAAAACTTTCATGACGAAAAGGAACAAATTGATTCGTCATACTTAATCCTGCCCTTATTCCACAACTTACAGTTTTAATTTTTTCCCATTAAGAATGGCCAGAGTCTTAGATAGCATTTCAATACTTGAAAAGGATTCTTAGCTTTATCTGAAAGAATAATCACACGAAAACAGCAAACACACTTTTTCTGAAAGGAAGTAGGGACTCGTATAGCAATTTTTAAAATTTGATGTGAGACTATAATAATTGTTAAAATCATTTTAGTACAAGAATAAGTGGCCAAGTCAACTGGTTTTCTAAAAACACTCACAAAGATGTCAATATAAATGACAAAGACATTTCTGTCCACTGAGTGTCCATGGCTCTCCCCACCCCTGCCCCCCCAGTTCTCCACCACCTTGCCTCTGGGAGCCCCATGACCAGTTACTCAACAGGAAGTGGTGGGAGCCCAGGCGCACTAGGGTGGGTGGGTGGGAGTTCTTTTGGCATCAGGAATCTACAGATTCAGTTGGCAACTCCCCAGATGGGAACAGCCTGACTCCCTCATTAACAGGAGATGAAGGATTGAATGCCCTAGGGCGTCATTCCATTCTCACGGAATGTTGTGTGAGCTAGAATAAATCTCAGTTGTGTCCATCCTCAGAGACTGGGGTTTGATTTGTCATCACGGGCTAAATACCCAATCCTTACTAGTAGAGTGAATAAGGAATAATTTTGATGTCTTTCTATTATAAACCTTATTGATTATCTGAGTTGAGCACTAGGAAAAGTAAAGAGGGAAATTATGAACAGCCCCCTAAAACCTCAGAACTAGGGGAAGTAAAGTTTCCTTTGAAAGTTAGTGTAAAAAATTAACACTGAATAGCTCTGAGAAAATACCCGGGGTCAGAGGTATGACTTATTTTTTGTCATGGAAAATGGAGCTTAATAAAGACATTGTCTTTATTAAACTAAAAAGGGAGCCCATCTGCTGTCTGTTCGAAAGGAAAACATAATCTTTACCCTCTAAAGCTGTTCTCTATTCAAATATCCTTGAAAAATCCAGCATGGAACAAAGTCAGTGAGTGCCACTGCTCACAAGACGTGCAGACACGAAAGAGACCCATGGAATTGGGTCCCCTTTCTTCCATCACATCCTGTGACAAGGCAATCCTGGGAGAGGAGGAGAAACCAAATCCATACCTGAGTGTTATCGCTGCCCAATGCCTTTTAATAGGTTTATTTTAAACCACATTTCTAAAAATTCTCACTTTTCATAGATACATCAATAACTCGGACAACTTTCTATGTGCTGTATTTTCCTCTCTCCCTTCATCTGCTTTAACTTGGGACAGGAAGCTTTTTTCCATACCTATGAAACTATAAGAAGGGAGAATACATCCAAACTCACGCCAACGGCAAAATGAGTTGCTGGGTTCCTGGCAAAATCGTTAAATGAGGACAGCAGCTGTCAGACGGGGCCTAGTATTACCAAAAACAAATGTTTAAAAAAGAAGACTGAAAGTATGAGTATTTCATATTCATACACTATATCTTGTATATATCATAAAATCTGAAATATACAATAAATATGTGTATATCAACGACCACTTTTTTTCATTGTTACTGTATTTTTTCCATGACCATTTATCCACCCATATCCTTTTCCACTTCCACCCACCTCCTCTCCCCTACCATCACCACACTGTTGCCCCTGTTGGGGAGTTCTTTCTTTCTTTCTTTCTTTCTTTCTCTCTTTCTCTCTTTCTCTCTTTCTCTCTTTCTCTCTTTCTCTCTTTCTC
The DNA here is from genome assembly GCA_004026585.1 of Noctilio leporinus. NCBI lineage: Eukaryota > Metazoa > Chordata > Mammalia > Chiroptera > Noctilionidae > Noctilio > Noctilio leporinus. Next base: position 205,948 of record PVIW01002649.1, read on the forward strand.
TCTTTCTCTCTTTCTCTCTTTCTCTCTCTCTCTCTCTCTCTCTCTCTCTCTCTCTCTCTCTCTCTCTCTCTCTCTCTCTCTCTTTCTCTCTTTCTCTCTTTCTTTCTCTTTTTTCTTTCTTTTGGGCCCTGTCCCCCCATGCCCACCCCCAGAGCTGCTCTTCATCTACTCCTGCTTCTATGCTGCTTGTTAGTTCAGGGTGCTCATTCGATTGCAGGTAT